>JAKSZU010000007.1:620498-1045706 GCA_026018925.1 Tupaia tana
ACTGAGAACAAACGTCCCGAGCTGAGCTGTGAACTACCAACCCCATGGCCGGTCCGCACGCACTACGGCTTTGTCAACTGCAAGAACCACCGTTCTCTGAACCCCGTGACCTAGCAGGGAGCTTTCACGGAAGGCAGACTGAGCACCGGACACCTAAGCCCCCAAGAGGGAGTGATCCTGGAAAAGGCAGGGTCCCAGCCACAGAAGGCCATGGTCCAGCGAGACACGTCCTCCCCCAGCGCCGCAGGTCACTCAACTACGGAACTGGAGCATTTCAGTCACCCGGCCGCTCCTGCACAGCCCTGGACGGGTGCAGAGGAGGTCTGGCCACCACCTCTGGGGGGTCAAAGGCCGGCTCCGTGGCCACCGAGCTAGGCTCCAGTCACACGCAGCCCGGGGCCAGGGAGCACAGCTGACGTGGGACCAGGACAGGGGAGGTCAGTGCAGCCCTTCCCACACCGCGTCGGCTTTGTGCTCAGGCTGTCCCAGACACACCGAGCTGGGAGCCCGCCTGTGGGAAGGGCTGACCATGGCCCCTGCTGAGAGGGCGCTTCCCGCCCAGGATGGAGCCTGGGGCCGCGGAGGAGCCCAACGGATCTCACTTGTCAAGGGGCCTGTCGTTCTCACTGGAGCAGCAAGACAGGCTTTGGGGCTGACGCATACCCCCCAAAACTCACATGCTGGGGCCCTAACCCCAAGGCCTCGGAGTATGGCTGGACAGTTACACAGGGAGTGTCTTCACAGAGTGACCACTACAGGACAGTCACCAGGGGGCCTATTCTGACAGGACTGCTGCCCTCACCACGGGTCACAGGATGCACACGGGAGGGCGGTGCTGGGGACACTGGGACAGACTCCCTCACGCCTCCCTCGGGAGACCCACAGCACACCCGACCTGCACCTGTGGCCTCCGGAGCCGTGAGGCCTTCCACTACCAAGCGCCTGGGGCCCGCGCTCGGTCCAGCAGCCAGGACACGGGGTCGCCTGAGCCTGCAGCTTCTCCGAGCCCTCCACTCGGCAGCTGCTGCAGACCACAGGGGACTGACCGGGCCGGGGGCCGGGGACTGGCTTCCTGCAGCCCAGTGACCGCCTGCACAGCACAGCAGGCCAGCAGCTCCACCCGGGCCTCCTGCCCACGGCGACACCAGCCTGACCGCCAGCCCTCCAGACCGCGGTGTCAGAAGTCAGCTAGGGTGGAGATGTGAGCACCATGCCCTCGCGGTCCCTGCGCTAAACACACAGCAGCAGAACGGGGAGCCCTGTCCGCCGCTTACGGGGCTGCAGCTCGCAGGCCGCTTCCCTGCACGAACGTTGGAGGCCTGGCGGGGCTCCGGTAGCTCTCACCACCCCAGAGCACGAGGGGAATGGCCTCCGAGGAGGGCAGTGCCTTGGCTGACCGGCTCCTCCATCTTCCAGCCCGGCCAATGCGTGTCTCCCGTCTCCCGGCCGTGCCCTTGCATGAAACTGGAACAGCAGAGCAGACAGAGCCTGGCATGCCCGGCCGCGCAGGGCCCATGGGTGTGGGCATCTTCCCCGGAGTCAGCCCGCCCGGCACTACCCGCCCCTGCCTGGGTCAGATACCCCTGGAGCAGACGGAGCCCTGCAGGGGTCGGGGTCATTAGTGCCCACCTGCTGGGAAAGTCGTGCAGTTAAAAATAAAGGCGGCAGGCTGGCCAAGGGCCCGGTGGGGCACGCCCGGTGGAGCGCGTGCGGCCTTGCACCGCTGGAGAGGAAGCTGACGGCCGCAGCAGGGCCCTGAGCACTCTGGGGCTCTGTCGCCACCTGCCAGGAGCGGGGCTGGCCTCCCGGGAGACCAAGGCTGCGTGTTGACTGCGGAACAGCGGCGCCGGCTGCTCTGGGGATTGCCGAGCCAGGTCCCATCTGCAGCGGCGCAGGGATGGCAATTAAGAGAGCGGAGGAGCGAGCGAGCGGGGGTGGGGGGGTGGGGACGGCTGGCCCCGCCTCGTAAACAGAGCCCCCGCGCTCGGAAATCCGTGCAGGGCAGCGCTGTGGCTCAGACCCGGGTGTTCAGTCTCCCCGTAGAGGACGCTGGGAAGCAGAATGGGCGCACATGCGGGGAGCACGTGGGGACACAGGGCGGGTCACGTGGCACTCCTGTGACTGACAGCACCGAGGTCCCCTGCTCCGGGATTGGGGACAGCCGGTCCTCCCGCCCTGGGAGCTCACCTCACGTAGGCTGCGGGTGGCAGCGGCTTGGGCTTCGCCCACGGGTACGGGTGCTGTGGCACCGACAGGTACTGGTCGCAGAAGGTGCCCTTCCGGATGTGCTGGAAGCCAAACTCCTCGGGCGCGAAGTCGGACGGGGGCGGCGTGGTGTCCAGGTCCTCGCTGGCCGGCTCCACCTTCAGTGCCACGGAGGGCGAGTGCTCCAGGGCTGTCTTACGGGCCTTGACAGGGACGCCCTCGCCCAGGTCCAGGCTGCTGTCGGTGGTCAGGGCGTTGATGGCGGCCACAATGGCCGAGCTGGTGTACTGGGTGCTGTTGCCCAGCCAGGTGTCGTCGGTCACGCTGACCCGCGGGGAGCCGTGCGGGGAGGGCGTGGGCGAGTGGTGGGGCGAGTAGGAGTGCTGCCGGCCGTTGAGGCTGTACTTCCTCTTGTTGCATGGCGACGTGGGCCTGGAGCTGTGGGGGCCCAGCCAGCTCTCCTCGGTGACGCTGGTGCGGGGCGAGGCGTTCGGCGAGTGTCGCGGGGAGCCCAGCAGCGTGCAGGCCCCCAGGCCACGGGGAAAGCCCTCCTCAGGGTCCGTGGTCTTCGGGGACACGCACGGAGACTGCCAGGGTGACGTCTGGGGGGAGGCGTACGGGTAGGAGTAGTTGGACTCGTAGGACGAGGCCTCGGAGTTGCAGCTGCGGGACGACAGGCTGCTGGCCGGGCTCAGGCAGGAGGGGTCGCGGTAGGCCTCCAGGCCCGGCAGGTGCAGCGTGGCGGTGGAGGGCGGCCGCTTGGAGCCGGGGAGGGTGTCCTCCGCCTCCACGTCATGGAAGAGCGGGCCGCTGCCATGGTGCAGGCCCAGGTAGGAGGTGATCTCGATGCGAGGGCTCTCCAGGGCTGGTGCGCCATTGGGCCTGAGGCCGCCGGCAGACAGGAAGTACCCCGAGGGCCCGCCGTCCACAGCCCCTCCGTACCCCGAGGGGTGGCTCGCTGGGAGGCCCGGTGAGGAGGTCTGGAGGTCGTGGCACGGGGCCGGCAGTGGCAGCCCGGAGCCGACGCTGGAGGGCGTATAGCCATAGTGCTCTAGGGAGAGAGGACACAGGCGTGATGGCAGGCCGACCCACCCCGCCTCCCAGCCAGCGGCCGCGGCCCCGGGAGCAGCTCGGAGGACGTCCGCATGGCCTACTGCGGCTCGCCCCCCGCCCTCGCGCCGGCCCAGCTGGGCCTCCCCTGCCCGGAGCCTCCTCTGCAGACCCGCACTGGGGCCCACCACCCTCTGCCGTCGGCTGGGCAGTCGCCGGCCTGCCAGCACCGCAGCAGGCCCTGCATGGCAAAGCCGAGGACCTGCAAGGTCGGGGTTCCGTTCCCTGCACAGGGTCGGCATGTCCACTGTGGGCCTGAGTGTTCTCCTGGCCAGGGACAGTGGGGAAGAGCCTCCCCGTGGGGCCCCGAGGAGGGTGTCCCTCCCCCACGAAGGAAACTGCCTCACCCCCTCTGAATCTGACCACTGGCCCTCACCAGGCATCCTCCAACCTTGTCCCTAACAGGGCCATGACCTGCAGTGGACACTCTCTTGCCCTCACTCCTGTCCCCTGCATCTCCTGGGCCAGTGGCCGCCGAGGCCAGCGCGGGTGGGAGCTCCTGCCGCCTGCTGGGCGCATCGGGCCTGGTCCAGACAGGTGCTCGGCCTGCTCCGGGGGCCGAGGGGCCGGAACGGGCTGCAGTAGGCTGGCCACTGAGGTGCCCGGTCACTGTCCACACAGACAGCCCAGGGCAGGGCAGGGTGAGAGCAGATCACGGGTCTCAGGGCGGCTCAGATATGGGTCCGGGGCCTGGGAGTCTACCTGTCACCACAGACAACACAGGCGACCCCAAGCACGGCGTCGAAGACTCACTGTGGTCACCTACACCTCAGTAAGACCGCTCTAGGATCATCTCTAGCACAGCTGGCAGTTCCAGTCACAAACCACTGCCGGGCCCCGGACTCAACACAGCCTCGGTGATGTCCAGGGCTGCGCCACGCCTGGGCGGCAGCCCCACATCTCTACAAGGGAGCCGGCAGGCACTGCGCATCCCTCCCCAGAGCCCGCAGGAACTGCGCTTGGCAGGGCTGCCTGCTGGCTGTTGTGAGGCGACCGAGGGGCCACATGTTTCTGGCCGCCCTCCCTGTAAAAGGAAAGAACCCCTCCATGGCTCCCAGCCCGTGAGCACGCGGCCCGCCGTCCCCATAGGGCCTGGTGAGGAGACCTCAAGCCCATGTGCCCTGGGGTCACAGCAGCCTTCCAGGCATCCCAGAGTCAGAGCCAGTACAGGAAGACTGTCGTGCCACCGGCTGCGTCCTGTGCAGTCAGAACCCATACCCGCATGGCAGGAGCGCCGCCTGCGCCCCAGTCACGGAGGACACGGTCCAGCTGCAAACCCAGGGGCCTTCCTCCCCACGGAGGGCCAGGCCCAGGGCCGGGGTAACTGGTGCCAGCATCCTGCCCCAACACCAGCTCCAGGCCAGGCCTCCTCTCGGGGCTCACAGAGGTGCCTGGGAGCTGGTCCAGCCCCAAGACGCTGCCTGGAATGCCATGTCCCCCCTACCCCGGCCCAGACACATGGCCCAAACCTGCAGCCCTGGAGCAGTGTTACTCAGCCGTGGCCACACGCCCCAGGAGGCTTCCCACAGGAGGGTGCCCAGGAAGGAGCTGGCCCTCAGGCAGGGGGTGTCGTGAGGGCCTCCTGGGCGGCCTGGAGGGGGCCCCGAGCCCAGGCTGCTGTGCCGGACGGCCCCGGGGCCCCAGGGACACACAGAGCAGGCCAGGGCTCCTGGCTGGCAGTGGGCAGTGCCAGACAGGCTCGGGCCCGGCCACAGGAGGCAGGCCAGGACACACTGGCTTGGTACGTTACAGTGACCAGGGCCCTGGGAGCCACTGACGAGAGGGGACTCGGCCGGAGGTATGGCCTGGCCAGCCCAGAGCCGTCTCCACTCTGCACTGCCACCGCATGGTCTCCAGAAGCGCTCCAGGAATATGCTGCCCAGAGCCCACACAGCAACACCTGGGGACACGAGTGCTGGCACACACACATGTGCACCTGCACTGTCATACGTGTCACCATGCGGTGCAGTGAGGTGCACGTCACATGTCGTGGGTACATGGCTTACTACACCATGATAGATACGTGTCACCTGTTCGTCAATGTGTCACTGCCCTGTGATACATGTCACCTGTATGTCGATGTGTCACTGCCCTGTGATATATGCCACCTGATACAGATGTGTGTCACTTCCCCGTGATACATGTCACATGTACGTGGAGCGTGTCACTGCCCTGTGATACGTGCCACCTGATACAGATGTGTGTCACTGCCCTGTGATATGTCACCACACACAGGCATGTGTGTAACTACACTGTAATACATGCTAGCCGTAGGTCGACGCCCATGTCACTGTGTGGTGGAGCATGTTACCCACACAGACGTATGTGTCAGTGTTCAGAGATTTCCCCACCTGGCTGGGCAGCATTTCCTTAAACCAGAACTTTCACTTTAAGAAAAGAAAAGCATTTCCCAAAGCCCTCAAGAACCAACAGTGTCCGACTTTTCGGGGGAAGACCGATGTCCACTGGTTCGAGCCGGGACGGACGCAACAGGTCAATGCCGTGTTGATTCTACACAGTCGATAAGTGGATTATTAGTAATGGGAGTGTGAAATGGCACATGTCTAGGGCAGGCTTCTTAGTAATCAGACTTCCCACAAATAATCCTACCCCAGCTGCCCTGTTCCGAAGCTAATGACCTGTGAAATGAACCAGCTGCCCCTCCCAGTTCTCTGTTCACGGCCGGACATGGCCCTTCTGCCTCGGGGTCTCCCAGACACGTCAGAAACGCGCTGTCTCCAGGGGTTTCTCCAATCACCACTGTGGCCCCCCGCCCGCCCCTCAGTGCCGGTCACCTGCAGGAGCTGGGCACCAGAGGGCCCGAGGAAGACCCCATGGGCCACCTTTGGTGGTCTCCGTGCCTTGGTCTGGAGCAGCCCGCGGTAGCCACGGAGCCCGAGAAAAGCCTTAGGCAAGGGACACATGGGACTTGGGCTCCAGCAGGTGAGCAGTGACACACACAGGTGTGCCCAGAGCCCAGCGTGCTCACAGTAGGTGCCACGCCCGCTTCTCCCGCCCGCAGGAGCGAATGCACTGGGGTCGTACTCCTGCAGGTCAGTGGCGCTGAGGCCCCTGCTCCGTGTGGGTGCACGGGTAACCTGGCCTCGCTAGGGTGACTTTCAGGCCCAGACGCCACAGCACCACCAAGGGGGTGCGGAGAGTCACACGGGGGGCCAGGCTCAGTTTGGGACAAGCGGCAGGGAGGCTGGGCAGGAGGGTGACACAGCAAGACCCTGCCACAAACTGCTCCCGTCTCCCTTTCTTTCTCATTAAGGAAAAAAGGGATTTTCATTTTAAACAAAATCATCAGCTCCAAAAGGCCCAAAAGCACAGGCGTGAGGCCGATGGGAAGTGGCGACGGGGCAGCCGACAGGGCCTGCCTAAGCAGTGTCCCCATCCCGTCCTCACGCCACCCACTGCCCTCCCACTGTCACCGGTGAGGGCGACGGGATCCCGAGGACGGAGAGCCCGGCAGTGAGCAGCCTGGGCCTCCGCCCCTCCAGCTGCCCCGGCCAGGGACAGAGCCCAGCTCCACTGCACAGGGGCCACAGGCTCCCGCGGAACCTCAGCAGGTTCTAGATGAGCTGGCGGCGTGAGGGGGCACGGCTCCCACCGTCCCCACGTGAAAGTCTGCTGGCGGGAGGGGGAGTGCAGCTGCGAGGGCAGGGCCCGGGCCGTGGGCGGGGGAGAGGCAGCTTTCCCTAGGCCCACGCTCAGAACGAGGCAGGGTGTTTGAGTGGGGTGTCAGTGGAGACAGGCGAACGCCCAGCGCCCTGTCACAGCACGGCTGGCAGAGCACGAGTGTCCTCCCCAGACAGGACGAGACGAGGCCTGGACCTCAAGTCCTGTTCCCTCTGCACAGAGGGGACGCCCAGCTTGCCTGGGGAGCCGAGCCCGGCAGAGCCGGCCAGCACACCCTCCCTCCCCACAGTCCCACGCGCTGGTTCCAGACCCCCCCCCCCCCCCCCCGACCACACTCCCTGGGCTGACGGGGACCAGCTGGCTCCCAGGAACCGTCCTCAGGACCCGAGATGCTCAGGCTGCCTCCTGTCGGGGCCCCAAACACAGTGCAAGAGCCAGGGCACCGCCTGGGCCTGCGCAGAGGCACAGAGCATGGCCTGAACTAACAGAACCCCGGCGGCCGCGGGCGGCACGTCCTGCTCCTGCACCCCACTCGCTCTCGCCGCGTCCCACCCCCCAGAATGGTGCACGGTGGTGTGGAGGCAGCCCTGCAGCCCCACCGAGGCTGGCTCCGCTCACGCTCACAGGGCAGGACGGCAGACCACCGGGGCTGTTCCCAGCTCAGTGGGAGGGTGCAGTCCCCCTGCAGTGGGTGCAGGCCCGGTTCGGCGGGCAGGCCTGGCCTTCCCACTGGGCCAGGTGGTGCGAACGGGAGAGGGTGGGGACACCTGCCCCGTCACATACCCTCATGGCCTCGTGCGTGCCCGGCCACCCTCAGAGCTCTCATCTCGAGCTCCAGCATCCCAGCACCCCTGAGAGGCAGGATGGGAGGCCGGCGCCCGCGTCCTCAGGGCCCTGCGGCCACAGGCAGGCCAGGCCCCGTGCTACCTGAGACCCGCAAGGCCTGGCTGCTGGAGCTGTTTACTCAGCACGCCGGGAAAGTGCGACCTCACGGACGTCACGGGGCCCTCACCATGGGACGCCGTCAGATGACAGACAGCAACAGCCTGGGAGACGCTGAGCCCTGACCGTTGGCCAGCGGGACAGGCCCAGCGGTCACTTGAACGGTGAGTGTGCCCAGCCCGGACTGGACAGGCGCTGGGATCCCCCACCCACCATCGCGTCCCGTGGAGTGTCACTTTGGCTGTCTCCTTTCAAGAAGTTAAAAAATATCCATGTGTTGTCACCAGCTCTGGCCCTCCTTTGAAAATCAGTACGGAATCAAAAGGCCCTCGGCATTCTCAGCCCTGAGGGGCCTAAGGCTCACACCTGCAGGCCCTGCCCCAGCCCCGTGGGTCTCCTGGTGAATGACTGCCCGGTTGTGGTGGGGAGGGACAGCCACAGCCGCCCCTGGAAATGGACTGGTCACGATTCCCCAAACTGTCCCGTCTGCGAGGACACTCACATGCGCACTGCAGACCGCCCCGCCCCGCCCTGGGCGGTGTGGACAGTGGTCTGGCTGTGGGGAGGCCTCCAGCCTACCCAGACAGAGGCCAAGTTCCTCCCTAGTTGCCAAGGCGACAGGACTGGCAGCTTTTGGACAGGCCAAAATAACTGAGAAAACAGGAGCCTCGGGGCGGGAAGCAGGGCACACCACGCCCAGCCCAGCGGAGCAGCCATCTCCTAAGCCCGGACCTCTGGGTGCTCCTCTTCCCAGGGGTCAGCCAGGCCCTGCCTGACTCCCAAGGCTCGGCCCAGTAGGGAGGTCAGGAGTTGCCCAGGACTCCAGGGCCAGACGGGCACGCTATCCCACCCAGGGCTTCAGGGCCGGACGGGCGCGCTGGCCCACCCAGGGCTCCAGGGCCGGACGGGCACGCTGGCCCACCCAGGGCTCCAGGGCCGGACGGGCACGCTGGCCCACCCAGGGCTCCAGGGCCAGACGGGCGTGCTGGCCCACCCAGGGCTCCAGGGCCGGACGGGCACGCTGGCCCACCCAGGGCAAACTGCATGTAGCTGATCTTTGTTCTCTCAATAACGGGTCCCCGAGTGCCCATTATCTGCACGTTGGAAAGGACGGGGCTGGTACTCAGCCCTCCTGTGGCCGAGCCTGTGTTCGAGGAGGCACACAGGGCGTGGGCTTGGGGCCCTGACCACCGTGACCAGCTGTGCTGGTTCCCCACCCGGCAGACCCCCAAGCCCGTGTTCAGGGCCGGCCTGTCCTGCTGAACTGTGGCTGTCCGCTCAGACCTCGGTGAAGGTCGCTACTTGCTCTGCAGTGGGTCTCAGGGTCCCTCCACTTTTGGACACACATCCGGGCTCGTCAACAGCTGAGCAGTTTCTATCACCCACTTCGGGTGGGGGGCTCAGGGACCGACCTTCTGAGCAGCGAGTGTGTCCGCTGAGCCACGACCCTCAGGGCGTGAGCAGGGGAGAGGCAACACAGGTGTCACCCCCGCAGTGCCAGGTGCAGGCCGGCTGCGCCTGTAGCCTGTAAGAGCTGCTTTCCAGGAGCCTCCCCGACAGGGCAGGCCGCTTCCCAAGCCTGCCTGCCGGAGCGCTCTCTGAGCCGGGCTGGTGCCATGCCAGAGAGCACCACGACACCGTCTCCTGGGGGTGGGTGCGCCCAGAACAGCCTGGCCCTCAACCCAGGGTGGGCTGAGTGGGAAGGAAGTCACTGTGGCCGTGCCCAGGCAGCCGGGGTCAGGGTGGCGCTGCTGTCTTCACTTGCTCCTGCCCCACCATCGGGCATTTCCTGGGGCCTTGCTGGCAGTGCCAGGACCTGGCAGGCCCAAGCTCGGGAGCCCCCCAGCCCTCACCCCATGTCAACAGAAACCCCGCCCACCTCGGATGGGGTGCAGGCAGCAGCACCTCAGTGCCCGGCCGAGGGGCAGGCAGCCCCACACAGCTGCAGCATGGCAGCCTGCATGCAGCCCAGAGGACCAGGAGACCCTCACAGACCCCGCCCCAGAGGCCATGGCCGCTTCCCTGTGGGAGCAAAGCCCTGGAAGCCCAGGACAGAGGCTGCAGAACGCCCTCCAGGGGCCATGCCAGCGTGGGGCCTGGTCTGCCCAGGGTGCCCCAGAGCAGCCCAGGACCCTCAGGCCAGGAGAGGAGGTGTGGGTGGCTGGGTAGGCCCATCCCACAGAGGCTGCCAGGGAACCCAGAAGGGGTGCCAGTCAGGGAGGTGGGAGCCCCTACAGAGGCCCTGCGGCAGGGAGGCCGGGCTAGGGGTGCATCTTCAAAAAGGCACGAGCTGGGCTGTAGGCAGAGGGCAGAGTGGGAACCCTGATAGCAGCGGTGCAGACACGCTGCGGCTTCCTCTCCGTGGGGGCAGAGGCCCAGGCACAGTCTGCCCAGGTGGGCTGTCACCGCGGCTCTTGTATTATTCAGGAGGGGCGGGAGGGGCGGGTAACCGGAGCCTCCACTCCGACGGGGCTGAGGAAGCGAAAGGCCGGGCTGCGGCGGGGGCGCCCTGGCCGCGGGCGCGGGCACCTGTCGGCCGAGCGGCAGGGCTCCCGGCGCAGGCGGCCGCCCAGCTGGCCCGGCGGCTCCCCACTGCCCTCTGGCACCGCCCCGGGGACCTGACCCGCGCGACCGAGCCCCGCTCCTGCGCCGGGACGCGGCTCTCCCGGGGCGTCCGCGGCCGCCGTGCGGGAGCGCGCCCCTCCGCGAGCCCTCGGCGGGACCGACGCCGTCCCGAGGGCGCCCGCGGTCCGGGCAGGCCCACAGGTGGCCGCTCGCCTCACCTGGGCGCGGCGCCGGCACCCCCAGGCCCCGGCACCCCCAGGCCGGGCTGCGCCGCGCGGGACCCACCTGGGGCGGCGGCGTCGCTCTGCGTGAACTCGAAGAGGAAGTCGAAGTCGAACTCCTGGTCCTGCCCCAGCCCGGTCATGGCGGGCCGGCCGCTCGCTCCCCGGCCGCCGGCTCGGCGCGTCCTGCGCGTAACGTGACCCCCGCCCGCCGGCCCGGCCCGGCCCCGGTCCCGCCCTGTCCCCTCCCGCGGCGTTTCCGGCCTCACATAAACAAGCCGCCCGACTCCCCGCCCGCCGCGCAGGGTCCCCAGCCCCGGCGCTCCCCGCGCAGCCACGCCGCAGGGCCCGGGTGGGGAGCGGGGGTCGGAGCAGCCCGTCTGCGGGTCGCTGTCCCCTCCCGGCGCCCAGCGAGCGCCCGTCCCGCCGCGAGCCCTCCCTGCCCCGCCGCCGACACCGCCGCGCCCCTTCCCGCGGCCCCCTCGAGAGCGCTGTCGCCACGGAGCCGGCCCGAAAGTGCCGGGAAAACGGAAGTCCCCGCCGCTGCGGTGCCGGCCCCTCGCCCCGCGTCCTCGTCCCGCCCGGCCCCTGAGGGCACCTCCGTGGCTGGGCGTCGGCCCCGACCTCGGGCGCACCGCCCCCGGGCCCGCGCTCAGGCCAGGAGCGACCCCAAAGCCCGCGGGGTGCGGGGTTCCCGCCGGGCTGGACACCGCGCACGGGACACCGCCCACACCAACAAGTGCGACCCTCGGAGTGGGAAAGCGGCCGGGAGCGAGGCCAGGCGGGAGCGGGAAGTGCAGCGCCCGCGTCCTCGCCCTCCGCCCCAAGCGCCCGCCCGTGCCCGCGGGCCTGGCCCCGGGGGGTTGCTTTTTCCAGAGGTGGCCATCCGGCAGCCACGTGTGCCCGGCTCCTCTGCCCGACCCTTTCAAATGGCTGGTTTTCTCCCCGATAAGCTATAGTTCGGTGTGGCCTAATTTAGTCTCTAAGAATAGCCCTCACTTTGAGATGCTGTTGGAGCCCTGTTTTGTTTTAGTTTGCTTTTCTGCTGACCTTCAGGTAAATGGAAGTTCTGTTTCCTGTCGAGAAGCCACGACATTTCATTCTCTTTTTTAAAAAACTTCAGCCACCATTTCACCTACACCAAGAAGTTACAATACCAGCCCTTCTCGTGCGCTCGGAGCTTTCTGCCTGCCTTCTGGGGCATGAATCGCACTTGTCCACATGCAAGCGCCGCCTGACCCGGGGCCTGCAGTGGAGATGGGCTGGCTCCCTCCCGTTTCAGACACCGCAGACCACACCCCACAGCTCGCCTTCCCTTCAGGGTTGGGGTCCCCTGGTCCCGTCTCTGACCACAATCCTGCAGACACTCCCGGTCTGCACAGGGGCCCTGCTTGGCCCTTCCTGCCACACGCTGCAGTGCCCAGGGATGGAGAGCTTCGCTCCAGGGTGAGGAAGCCCGGACCCCACTTTGCTGCATGGATTAGGAAACACGAGGGAGCAGGTGAGTGGCGGAGAACAGGGTCAGCCTCTTCCGGCAGGGCAGGGCTGGGGCTGGGGCTTCTGCCTGGGTGGCTAGGACAGGCCTGCACTGCGGCCACCCAGCGGAACACGCACCACAGGGCCTAATGGCCGGCCCTCCTGCTGAGGCCGTACGTGGCCCACCTGGCCGGCCAGCCCCTGCCCCTGTCCCTGTCCCTGTCCACAGGCAGCACAGACTCGGGCTTACCCCGTGTGTAGACCTTGTCAAACACACCAACGCCCTGCCCTGGAAGGGCAGCGTGGTCCCTGGAGCACTGAGGGGAGCAGGGGCCTCCAAACTTGGCTCTGACACTTGACCCCAAGTTCTCCTCTCCTCTTGTAAGAGAAGCAAACAAGTCCTTATTCCGGGGGACATGGCTTTTCACACAAGGAGATCTGAATTTTGACAGTCCTGCACTTCATAAAGCAGAGATGAGAAGTGTCTACAGATTTAAAACCACCCTCCCAGCTCCTGTAATAGCAAGAGCCCGGGGTGTGTGCACCCAACTACCCACTGGGGCGAGGTGGGGCAGCACAATGGCAGCCCGCCGCCCCCCCCCAAGTCCACCGCACTGGGGAGACAGCCCTGGGCAGACAGGCGCTGGTCTCTGTGCTGGTCTCTGGGCACCGCTGTCGACACCCTGTGCACCACACTTGGAAACAGCAGCGCGGGGTGGGGCCCACCGCTCAGGTGAGGGGCGGTGGGTCTGGAGAGGCGCTGGTGGAAACGCACTGCCACCTGGGCCGGCAGGACGCCAAGCACCCCTTACAGGCTTTTTAAGACATCTGCAGAGGCCAGTCCTGGTAGCTCCTGCCAGTGTGGGCCTGGGGCTGTGAGGTGTGAGCCTGCGCCGGTCCTCGTCCCGGACGGACTCCAGTCACAGGGCCGCACTTTCGCCATTGTCTTTCACTGTAAAGAGCAGCTTGAAACTTGGGGGTCCCTCCGCACACCGGGACACTTGTCCTCTGGATCTCTGGTCCACAGCTTCGCCAGCCGTCCCCCACCGGGGCTGCGCGAGGCTTCCCTCTCCCGTCCCGAGCGCGGCCGGGGGGCTCACACCTGGAGCCCGCGGCCCGCGGAAGCCCGCCCCGCCTCTCCACGGCTGCTCCTGCAGCAGAGGGGGCCTTGCCCCGCGCGGGAGAAGCAGGACCCGCGTCCAGTCCCCGTGGAACCCGTCTCCCGCAGGTGCCCGCGGCTCTGAGGCCCTAAGCCCAGCTTTTGAACGAACCCGCGGGAGCTGCCGGCCAGGGCCAAGTTCGCGCGCTCGGCGCCGGAGACGCGGAGGCTGTGAAGAAAGCGCGCTCAAAATCAGGGCTGCTCGGGGAAGCCCGGGGACACCACTTCCCGCCGCGCCCCGGGCGCAGACTCTGGCCAGGACTCCCTGCCACTCCCTCGGCGCCCCAGGACCCTGCGCAGGAGGGGGGCGCGGGGGGCGCTGCGGCGGAGACGCGGCTGGGGCGGCCGCGCGGGCTTACCTTCCTCCGCAGACTTCATGGTGCCGCCGGCGGCCGGCGCGGGCCGCAGGGGTGCTCCGCTCCCGCAGGCTGCAGCCGGAGGCCCGAGTGGAAACTTGGAAGGGGCCGGAAAACTGGTACTTGGCATCCACGCGGCAGCCGCGGGGAGCACGAGCCGGGGCGGGGGCGGGGGCGGGGAGCGCCGCGGGCTCGGGTCCCGGGGAGGGCGCGCCGGGCCTGGCACCGGGGGGCGTGCGCGCGTGGCGGGGCCCGCGGCGGGCTGGGGGTGCGCCCGCGCCCGGGTGCCCGCGGCCGGCCGCTGGCTGGGACGCGCCGACTCGCCGCGAGGCCGGAGGCTCCGAGTCGCGGTGACGCAGGGCCGCGCTCTGCCTGCTGCCTTTTTAAAGCTGGAAAACACCTCCCCCGCCTCCCCGCCCGCCCGGCCGCTCCCGCGCCCCCTCCCTGCCGTGACATCACGCCCCTGCCGCCCCAGCCAGCGCGGGGCCCGGGGGACAAGTCGCAGAGCGCCCGCCCCTCCGCGCCGCTGCCGCCCGGGCCGCGGGGCTCCCTGGGCGGGCGAGGGCTCGGGGCAGCGGGGCGCGGCCGGGCCGGACGCCGGGGTCCACGCGGGTGTCCTGAGCGAGCCGCGCCGCGCCTTTGGGCGAGGGCGAGGGCGAGGGCGGGGAGGGGCGGCAGGGGAGGGGGCGCCGAGCGAGCCGGCATGCTGAAGTCATTACGTGGACTCGCAGGCTTCCCCGCCGTGGAAATTTGGAAAAGCGCTTTCCCTGGCAGGCCCGGGAGAGGAAATTCCCACCCCGCTAAATTACTACCAGATTGCACGGCCGTCCCGGGACGGCGAG
This sequence comes from Tupaia tana, assembly GCA_026018925.1. Lineage (NCBI taxonomy): Eukaryota > Metazoa > Chordata > Mammalia > Scandentia > Tupaiidae > Tupaia > Tupaia tana. The sequence goes on from JAKSZU010000007.1 coordinate 635,017, forward strand.
CTACGGTCGTTTTATTCTGGAAACGTCTGCACGGCCCAGACCGCCGGCAGGACGGCCGTGGGGGGGTGGCGACGGCGCCCCGGGCGCGCGGGGGCCGGTGCGGGAACTCCGCCAGGCGGTCCGGGTTCGCTGCACTCGCCCGCGTCAAACCTCCCCGCGCCCGGGAGCTCTGCGGACCCGGATCCCGGAGGGCACCCGGGGACAGAAGGCGCGGGCCGGCCACCCCGCTTCGTGCCCCCAGACTCGCTCCAAAGCACACGCCGGCCCGACCCAGGGGCCTGCGGCTCGGGCGGGGGGCGTGCCCGGCAGGTGCCCCGACCCCAGGCCCGGGAGCCGCGAGGGGTGCGCGGCGACACCTGCCCCCTCTCCGCCCGGCCCATGGACTCCACAGAACCGCACCTCCCGGAGCTCCGCGGCAGTGGCGGCTCCCTGCAGGCGCGCCCGGCCTCCCGCCGGGCTGGCACGCGCCAGGGCAGGACGCGAGGGACCCGGCCGCGCCGCCCACGCCCGCCCTCTCCTGCCCGTGAGCGGGTCTTTCTGGGGCAGGTCCCGGTCCGGCCGCGCGGTGCCAGGACCCTGCCTGGAGCGTTTCCGTCCCGCCCCTCCCGCAGGGCCCGGGAAGAGGGATCCCGCCGAGGGTGGCGGGCGCCCCGACGGCAGGGGCGGAGCGCGGGCGAGGCGCTTCCTCCCCTCCCGACTCCCCTTCAATAAATAATCCCTCGCCGGGTCCAGAAAAGCCCTCTTTCCTGCCGGCTCTCAATGCTCGCCTTATCCCGCGCCGGTGACGGAACCCCGGCTCTGTTTCCCTCTGTTTAATGCCGTTGCCGGGGCCACGGTGGCCGCGCGCCAGGCACAGGGCGCTCCGGGGGCGGCGGGGAGCGCGGCCAGCTCGCCCGGGTGTCCGCCGCGCGCCCAGTCCTGCCCCGCGGCCGCCGGGCCCGGCCCGGCCCGGCCCGGCCCGGCCCGCCCCGCGCTCCCGCGCTGTGCTGCGCCGGCCTCTTCCTGCGCGGCGCGAGGTTTGTTTACAGGCGCTACCAGGAGAGACCCCGGTTATTTTAGGAGTCGGCGATGACTAACCGAGTTAAAAGGAGCTGGGGACAGAAAACAAGGCTATTTTTAGATGACTGTTGTTTCTGCGGATTATTGGGGCAAAGACACCCCTCGACGCCTTCCAGTTAAAGCCCTGGGGGCCCCAAGTCCCTGCTCCCTGAGCGGCTCCTACTCACCCGCCACAGACGCCGGGCTATGTGTGCAAGGTGGCTTCGCTGTCCAGAGCCCAGAGTGGAAGCCGCACAGCTGCGGGGACACCGTCCTCACCCACGGGCGCCCGGCTCCCCGCCCTCCCGTCAGCCCTGGCTGCCCTGTGGCCCCTTGCCCCAGCCCTGCGGGGCTCACGGCTCACAGCCCTCCTGGCTCCGTGGGGCCAGACGCCACCTCTTGCACATGAAGACCCCTTAACGTGGGTGGTTAGTGTGCAATTGTTTCGCGGACCTGCGCTCAGGCCACAGAACCGCCGTGGACAGTGCGTGGGCGACCAGGCCCAGTGGTGGGCCCACCCGGTGGTGGCAACATACCCTCCAGCACCGAGTGCTGGGGTCTGGCTGCAGCGCTGAAAACGCTCTGACCAGCCTGAAAGGGGGCTCTTGGGGGATGGGGGTGAAACCGGCTGGGCCCAGGTGGCTGCTGGCCTGTTTGGCGGTGGAGGATGGGGCAGACCCCGGGTCCTGCTAGGGCCTGGACTGTGCTCCTGCTGGGCCCTCCTGAACCCCCCTCTATGCCATGAGGGTACAAATCTGGGCTTGCAGTGGCCCAGGTATTAGGGACAGAGTGAGAGCAGTCCTCCCTGCGAGCACTGCTTTTTCTCATCTTATTCCTACAGGCTCATGGGCCCGCCAGAGCCAGACAGTGAGAAAGCATCCCTGGGGGACCGCCACCCCGCAGTCCCGCCACCTCCATTCCCCTCTTAGGACTTCGAGAATAAAGGCATACTTGCCCCACGTATCTAAAGCCACCGGGTCCAGGACTCGAACTGCCCAGCTGTCCCACCACCACGCCACTGACTGGCCCCTGACGGCACTTTCTAACCAATAAGAAAGAGACACAAAAGCTGCCCAGAGACGCTGAGTAGATTTGGGGCAACAGACATTTAGCAGAGTCTGGAAATTAGAATAAATTAACAGAAGAATTATGGAGCCGCTGGGTAGCGTGGAGATTAAGGAGGCTGGACCCCACGTGGCCTTCTGTGTGGTTCAAGTCCTGGACCCACAGACTTGGAAACTGACCGGGCCTGTGTGCGTGCATGCCCCAAATCCTGAGAAGGAAGAAAGGGCTGTGGTGTGGCCATCCTCCGCTCTGGGCAGGGAGGGTGGTGATTCCTCACTGCCCCACCTCCCCCACGCATCTGCGCCCTGCGGCCTTGTAACGTAACTGTGGAGAAGGTGGTCTACTTCTAAGTAAATTGCTGGGATTTCTTTAGAAAGCCCATGCAAACAAATCTCACAGCCTTGCTGAGCTGACCCTCTGGGATCAGGCACTGTGCTGTACTGTGGGGCCAGCCGGCCATGGCAGTCCCTCTGCCAGGCGCTCTGGCGGCCCCAGCTCTGCGGCTGCTCCGTGCATGCTGTACCTTCTGCCCTGCAGCCTGCGTGCGCCTGCAAGCCACACGGCCCTGTCTGCCACGGCCTGCGCGGCCCTGGTTCCTGGCTGTCCTTGAGGCAGCTGGGTCTCTGCTGCAGTGCGCCGGTTTCCCCTCTACTCCTCCTTCCTGTTTTCTTTGCATTAAGTGAAAATTTTCTAGTTTGGGTTTGTTTTGCTTTGTTTTTAAACTTTCTTTCTTTCTTTTTTTTTTTTCTTTTTTCTTTTTTTTTTTTGCTATAGGGCACGTGCATCTGTCAGAAAGCGGGAACTCGCCTCTGGGGGGTGGCCACGACTCAAAACCGTCTCGTCCACGTTCCTCGCAGGGTTTGAACACCCTGGTACACATGCCTGGCATGAGCATTTTAAGCCACCGGTCCGAAACTTGAATTGCAGCGGCTACGTGGGAGTCCGGTGATGTGACCATTCCGCCACCTGCTGGCCCATTGTTTCTCAGTTATCTCCTCGAGGTCGGCCTCCGTTTGCTGGGAACATGTCATCGTCATAGTCACGCTGGTGTCATCCCAGTGACACAGCAACGTCACTGCTCGGCCGCTCGATTGCTCCCATGTGGCATCTCTGTGACGTTCCGCGTCACGTCAGTCTGTGGCACCGGTCACGGGCCCCATGCCTGCAGTCACGCCCTCGGTATGGCGCAGCCTCAGCCCAGCCCGCTTCCTCCGTGTTGTTATCAGCAAGAGCATCACAGCCCGTGTCCCGCCTCCCCGTGTCGTGGGCCAACACAACGCCATGCACACGTGTGGTGAGGAGAGAATGTGCATCTCCCGACAGGATCACGGAACTGCCTGCCGGGGGCTGCTGACTGTCGGGGCCGCGCGGCCTGCAGCTCCCCTGGTATGTCCCCCTGTGGGTTTCCGGCGGCAGGGTCCCAGGCTTGTCCATGCGGGAAAGTCTTCGTTTCATGTGCATTTTTAAAGACATCTTTGCTGTGCAGAGCGTTGGCTGAGTCTGAGTCCCCTCTGAGCACTGTGGACGTTGGGGCTCTGCCCACGGGCCCTCCTGTCTGTCAGAAGGCAGATGTTCGGGGCCAGTGCTGCACTCCCACGTGGCCAACCACGTTCGATTCCCAGACCCAGCGGCTTGAAACGGCTGAGTGCATGTGCGTGCCCAAGATCCCGAGAGGAGAATGGAGAGGGGATTGTGGCATGGCCGTCCCCCGGGGGTGACTTCTCGCTTTCTGTCTCCCCGTCTCTCCGACCAGTGCACATGCCTTATGAGAGGTGGGTCATCTCAGTGTATTTGCTCTGAGTCTCCCTCCCGGTCTCTGACTCCCAGCCCGTCACCATTGCGGCTCAGCCGGGGGCCGAGTTCCTCTCACTGGGAAGACACCGGCAGGCCCAGCCCCCGCTGCATGGCCGGGAAGCCTCGTGGCCGACCTCGGTTCAGATCCCCAGGGACATGGGGGTGCCAAGGCTGAGGGGCCAGGGGCTGTGAAGGGCACCGTGGCATGGCCAGACCCTGCCGAAGGGTGCCGCGCGCTCTCCCTCGCACGCGCGCTCTCCCTCGCATCTATTGCAAATTTTTCTAAAAAGCGGCAGGCTTCATTGTTTCTCGACGGATCCAGCACCTGCTCCTTTACTGTCCTCTCCGGTGGCCCTCCCTCCCTGGCGTCGCCATTCTGTGTCTCTGGGGTGACCAGCCGTGCCCCTCACTTCTCGGCTGCTCTCCCCAGTTTTCTTCACTCTGCTTCCCCTGTCCTTGGTGCGTGATCTCCACACATGCACCCCCAGTCTGCTGCTTCTTCCTGAGTGCCCGCAGGGTACACGCCTCAGGGCCAGCTCCGCACCCCAGTCAGGGTCGCCCGATACCACCTGGCAGTTTGAGCAGCTCAAGTTCTGGCTCTGATGGCTGAAAAACATGCCGCGTGTGCGTGTGTGCGCACATGTGTGTGTGTGAGGAGAAAGCGTTGTGATATGACCACATCCCATCGTGGGTGCTCCCTCTCCGGCAAGCACGCACGCTCCCTGGTGATTAAAATGTATGTCTATTCACATCAGTTATTGTACTTTTTAACTTCAGTGTTTTGTCTTGTACAAGGCACGTGCACTCACGGGGGTGAGGTGAGAATTCACCCCTGGGGAGATGGCCACGCAGCAGTCCCTCCTCCTCTCTCCTCCCAGGATCTTGGGCATGTGCACACACACCCGGCATGATTTTCAAGCCACCAGGTCCGGGACACAAACCGCAGTCGGCCGTCTGGGAGTCCAGGATAACGACCACACCATCTGCTGGCCACACTGGACTCTTACACCCGTCCCACTGCCGTGACCCGCTCTGCAGGGCAGCCAGGCTGTGCGTGCACCCCTGAAGCCGTCCTGTGGCTGGGCAGTGCCTGCAGCGGCCCCTCCGGGCGGTGCTCTCGTGGGCGCTCCTGCAAACTGGGTGCCGCTGCCAGAGCACCCTCAGGGGAAACTTCTGAGCTTTGCAAGTGGAGTCAGGTCTCCAGGGCAGATTAGGAACCCTCCTCTCCCTGCTTCCTGCTCTTCCCCAAGTGGGACCTCTGAGCCGGCGCTTGGGGCAGAGCGGGACAGAGTCCAGCTTCCCTGGGAGCTGGCCACGTGGGAGGCAGCCTTCCGGGGCCCCCTCCCCACCTCTCCCAGCCTGGAAGCCCACAAGCCGAGGCAAGGTGCTCAGGGCGTGTCCTCGCAGGCCACATGCAGCATGTGGCCTTGTCCCCGACAGCGGCGGGGCCCCGGGGCCTCTGGGCACTGCGCGGAGGGCGCCCGTGTCCTTGGCCGGCAGAACTCGTGCACGGGCCTCCTCTGCCTCCCCGAGTGCTTGCCTTCCTGGCCCAGACGTCTCCGAGGCTGTTTGCGTCAGGACCGTTCCAGGGCTTTCAGTGACTCGGGGGTTTTTTGTTTGTTTTTAGGAGAGATTTTTGCCGTAGGGCACATGCCCTCGCCAGAGAGACAGAGACAGAGAGACAGGAAGAGAGAAATCACCCTGCAGAGGAGGATGGCCATGCTGCAATCCCTTCTCCTCCATTCTCCTCTCGGGATCTTGGGCACGCATGCACACGCACCTGGCATGAGTTTTAAGCTGCCAGGTCCGGGACTCGAACCGCGGTCGACCATGTGGGAGTCCAGCGAGGAAACCGTTATGCCACCTGCTGGTCCCGTGACTGGATGTTTTTAAACTAAGTTTCCCGGGGAGGAAGGTGAGCTGGGTCTGTCACTCTCAAGCGAGAATCCGATCTCTGGCACCTTGAGTGGGGACCGCAGCCGCCTTCACCTGGGGCAGCCTCTGTCAGGGCTCTGTGATGACGGCCCCAGCCTAGGTCACTGATTGGCGCCTACTGATGACGCTGCCAGATGTGACCCCTGGAGCGTATTGGCAGGGTTTGGGCTGTGTCCTTGGAAAACAGGCACCGAAGTCCAAGCCCCGCGCGTGGGCGTCTGGGAACGGGCCTTTGCAGACAGGCCCGGGGTGCAGGAGACAGCAGGGCAAAGCCCTTCTCTGGGCTCGGGGCCCAGCCGTGCCTGAAGGCCACTTTGGGTCCCAGCTTCTGAGGGAGAACTCCCTTTCTGTCCTGTCTGGCCTCAGCTGGGACCCTGCCTCCAACACGCTACGGAAGCCCGGGTCACACGCACACCTTGGCGAGGTGAAGGGCGGCCACCAAGCACTGGCCACAGGGTTCCCTCCACTGGAGGACAGCAAGGGCAGACGGAAGGACGAGAAGGGGTGTGCATAGACAGCCCTGCATGGGCATTGCGCCCACCTGGGCCTCGCGTGGTACAAAGCCAGGAAGGGGCCCGTTCCACGGGGCTTCCTCTGCCTGCACTCAGCCCCATGGGCCACCCCCGCGGCCGTGCCCTCCAGCTGTGGGACCCAGTCACCTTAACCACCATGCCACTAGCTGGCCCTGTTACTGATCGGTTTATCTATTTCCATGTGCCAGGGAGACAGAGAGCGGGTGTGCAGAGACCACGCCGCACCACGACCCTCCTCCAGCCCCCGCCCGCCAGGTCACGGGCACGCACATGCCTGGCACGCGGGGAGGGCTCCTAGCAGGGCCTCACGTCGCCCCTCTGCAGCGCCGTCTCCCTTCCCCAGCTGCTGCGGGGCTGCTGGCCGGCAGTGTGGCCGGGCCAGACTGGGCTGGGCCTACGCGGCTCCACGTCCCCAGGTGGCTGGGGTTCCGTGAGGACCGGAGAGAGCCAGCAGGACCCGCCCTGGACGCAGGGCCTCGGGCGCAGCTGGGGCGCTGGGCTTCCCAAACTATTTTTAACGTGTTTTGGTTCAATAAAGCTCTAAGCAAGTTTTGCCAGGCACTTTTTCCATTAATTTTTAAGCCGGAGTGAATTTCCAGGGCAATTTAATCCATGTGTTTCGGATTCATTTACACTTGGCTCCTGGGGGTGCACGTGGGCTTTCGCTGCCTAGAAACGGGACGCGGCCCCTCCCAAAGCCGAGTCAGCCTGGACCCCAGGCCCACAGCCTGGGCCTCACGGGGCCTCGGTTCTCAGCCCGGGGCACCCAGCCCAGGCTCCTTGGAGCGGTGCTGACGGCACATGGGCTGCCCGCGGGCAGGGCTTGCTTTGCCCCATGCCCGACCCCTCCGTCTGTCCCCCAGCCCCCCTTGTGTCTGTCCATCCCTCCCTCTTCCTACGTCTGTCCCTCTGTCTGTCCCTGTGTCTGTCCTCCTCCCTCTCCCTGTGTCCGTCCCTCCGTCTGTCCCACTCACTGTCTGTCACCGTCCTCTGCCCCATCAACAGGTTCTTGGTCCCATCTTCCGGACCGGGGTCCTCGCCAACAGCCAAGCAGCTCGCTCCCTGGGCCCCTTGGGGAGGGGGCTGGCTGTCTACAGGTGCCACATAGGTCAGGTCTAGGTGGAAAGCGGGTCAGCGCGGGGCCCCTCCTGGGTGGAGCAACAGCCCACTGAGCACAGTGCCAGTCTGTGGGGCTGGGCACTGCCTCCTCCTCCCTGCCACTCGCTGAGGATGCCCTGAGGCTCCCAGGGCTGCCCAAACTGCTGGCTGCCGTGGGGTGTGGGCTGGGTGGGTGTCCAAGGGCTGAGGGGTGGCCTGGAGGCCGCGTGTCGTGTGGTGAGCCGACAGGTGCAGGCAGGGCCCAGAGGGGCAGGAGGGGCAGGGGTGGGATCAGGAGGGGGGTCTACAGCTGCCCGGGAGCCAGTGCTGCCCACGGCAGGGTCACCACCCACTGGACTGGAGCCCACGAGTCCACACTGGCCCTCTGGGCCTCCCAGACCTGCAGAAGCAGGAGTGTGAAGGGAAAGTGGCCCCGGCCCCAAAGTCCCCCAGAGTGGGGACTGGGTTCCAGCTATCTGACGAGGGCCCTGCTGAGCGGCCAGGACCTGCCGTAGGGGCTGGCCTCTGGCTCTGGGGTTCGATCCACGGGGCCTCAGCGAGGGAGCCGGAAGCTCTGCCTCCGGGACCTGTGGTGGGAATATCTGCTCCGCTGTGGTGGCCACGCGGCCTCTCCGAGAAAAATGAACGCAGGCTATTAAGAGCAGAGGGCGTAATTGGAAGGTAATGACCCCAGCGGCCCCATTATCTTCCGAGCGGAACCTGCCGCAGCAGCAGACCCTCGCGGGGAGGGGCGGCCCGGTTTGCAGCCCCATCCAGGTGGGACAGGTGCCACCCCAGAGCCCACCCCAGCTCCTGCAGAGGGGGCAGGCTGGCACCCACAGCTGCCACCTGGGAACCTGCCCCAGGCCTCAAGTCCCCATCTCTGAGACCTCCAGTTCTGCGTTCTCTAGACCCTGAGTCCCCAAGTCCCCTTCCTGGGTCCCCAATCCCAAGTTCCTGAATCCCAAGACCCTGGTCCTGAGTCCCTGAGGCCCCCAGTCCCAAGTCCTGGAGTCCTGGAGTCAAGTCCCTGAGCCCTGACCAGCGTCCTGGGGCAGCTGGCAGCTGAGTGCAGACCCCGGGACCTCAGGGCTCCGTCTGACCCCGCTCTGCCCTGCGACAGCAGCAGCGGCCAGTGGAGAGCCCCTCCTCAGGGACCCTGGGCCCTGGGGATTGTCCGCCTGGTGCCTGTGCTCTACGCTTCTCTAAGCTCCGCTGATCTGATCCGCTGCTACCCCTCCCTGCTCACCCCCGCCCCCTCTTCCCTTCCTCCCCCTCCTCCCCCTTCCCCTCCCTGCACAGCCCCAGTCCCCCCAGTGGCCCACCAACCTCCACCTGCCCCCTTCCCCTGCCTGGGGCAGAGGCACTGTGCAGCAGGGCACACGGGGTGACAGTGGGCGATCTGCTGCGGCCTGGGCGTCTCCCAGGCCACTAACCCGGCCTGGCTGTGTGGCTCAGAAGCGCGCGGGGAGGGTTGCCCCACCCACCCAGCCACAGCCTGCCAAGTCGGGACGCCGCGCTGTTTCCTGGCCTCTGGCGCCCTCCCCTGGAACCTTCCGGAATGACAGAGGGCCGTGAGGGGAGGCCAGGGGGACAGGACGGGGGCGTGAGGAGCCCATAGGCCCCGCGCCCAAGGTGGCCTGGCGGAGGTGCTGCCCGGGACAGCTGGCCACACCTGGGCTCCGGAGCTGTGGGCCTGGGCTGACTACAGCCTGTTCCCTGCCGCCGCTCAGGCCAGCCGCTGGCTGCGGAGACACACGGGTCCCCACGCCCCTGAGGCCCCACTGGCCAGGCCTGCCCTCCATCCAGCTGTCCCGAAGCTCCAGAGAGCAGACGCTCGGGGCGGCAGCTGGGACCCAGCCAGCCAGGGATCCCAAGGCGCTGGACACCTGCGTCCCCTTCACCTGTCCTGCCCGGCCACCCGTGGGGCACAGGTAGCAGGTCTCAGCTGTGTCTGGGAAGGTCATTGAAGGCCCAGGCCGGGCTTTCCGGACCCAAACTGAAGGGGGGTGAGCCCACGAGGACCCTCCTGCAAGGCGGGGTACTGGGCACAGGTCCCCTGTGGAGCCCCAGGCCTGCCCCCCCCCCCCCCCCCGGACGCTTGCCGGCTGACCCCGTGAAGGGCCGACAGCCCAGAACTCGGGGTCACCACTGGGTCACTGTCTGTGCCCTCAGGGCAGGTGGGAGCCCAAGAGCGGTCCAGGGCAGCCCCAGGGCCTGGAGTATGGGGGTCACTGCCACAGAGGGGCAGGCCAGGTCTCAGGGACGGGGACACTGCCTGCGGCTCTGTCTCCTGGGAGCTGAGGGACGTGGAGGGCGGCCGGGCAAAGGTCTCACACCTGGGTCACAGGAGCAGGCCCAGCTGCCGGGGACAGACCGGGCTCTGCCCTCCTAGGGCCGTGGGGGGAGCGCTGTCCTGCACCCACAAGGGCTGTCCACGGCTGGGGTCTCCACTGACGCCCCCGCAGGTGGAGGGGAGAGCACACGCCAGGGGCCTACTCCTCGAGCGGCTGTGGCCTGGCACGTGGGGGGTGGCCCTGGCTCTCTGCGGGGCTGGGAGGCAGCCTCTGTCCTCTCCCCCACCGGGCTTCAGGGCGGCCTCCACACTCCGACAGCGGAGAGGCCCTCGGCGGCTCCCCACCCCGCACCCTCGCAGACGCGACCTCACAGCCGCTCGTGCGGGCACCGTCAACCTGTCCCGCGGCCGCAGCCGCAGCTGCCGCCTCACGGCCCTCGTGCCACCCTGTGGAGCCACCCCGAGGCCTGGGCATTTACTTAGTGCTCCGTTTCGCTATGGGGTGTGTGCACAGACAGAGGAAGACAGAGCGAGGGCGGGCGGCAGCCCCGTCTCCGTTCTCGGGACTGGAAGCAGGCAGCCCCGTGCCCGGCGTCCAAGCCGCTGGGTCTGGGCTCGAATCCCACGGTGGCCACGTGGGATCCGGCTGCGCTGACCGGACACCACCTGGGCCCAGAGGTCCACCCTTGCGAAGTGCCACTGTGGTGTTCGCGCTGCGTCTCCCTCCTGTCCCACAGCCCCTCCCATCTCCACCGTCCCTTCAGCTCCCTGCTCTTCTCGCAGCCTCTCGCAGTGAGGGCCTCACCCCTGCAGCTCTGGCTTCGCTAGCAGGTGTCTGCACCCCTGCATCCCGGGCTCTGCCGACCCTTCTCTGGTACCTCTGCCTCTGACCCATGCGCTCTCAGGGAGCGAGCGGCTTTGTGTCCAGGGTTGGCCTCGGAAGTGCCGAGCCTTGGCGAGCAGCATACTGGGGCTCTGGCCCTCCATGGCCTGTGCAGCTGCCCGGCCCCTCACTGCGGGAAGGGCGTTCAAGACCCCCGGGCGGCCGGCAGGTCATCTGTGCACCCCTCGAAGTTCTCGCGGGCTGGACGGTGGCACGGCTAGGCAGACGTGTGGGTGCTGGTTCGTGCCAGTGCCCTCCGTGTGTGCCAGGTGCGCATGCTTTGGCCGCCGAGGCTGGGGGATGGGCCGGGGCCTGCTGTGGGCGTCTGTCACTCTTGCTCAAGAAGATAAACGTAAACCTCCTCTCTGACGTGCCCGCCCTTCACATGCTGTAGGTGACGCAGCTTGGGTGGCACTGGCTGCCACGAAGCCCGTCAGGTCTGAAGTTACAGTGGCATGCCCGCTGCGCGCCCGCCCTCCCGCTCAGCCTCACCTCTGCGGGACGGCACGTGGCCGCCTGCCCTCCCCACGGCTGCACCTGTGCCGCGGGGCCGTGCCCCTTCCTCCCGTGGACAGATGGCGGCGGCGGCGCTGTGGGGTGGGCCGGCGCTCGCTGCAGCCCATCCAGAAACGGGGAGGAAAAGCCTGAGCCTGTGGGGACAGAAGGAGTCGCTGTCTTCCCTGTCACCGTCTGCCGATCCGTCCCCACCTCGGTCTCCTGGACGCACACCAGGGCTCGGGCCTGCCAGCCCGCATGGCACTTGTCACCATGATGCCTTGTCACGTGCCGGGCACGAGGTGGTGCTGTGCTGGGACACCTCCTTGGCCATGCGGGTGCTCGTCCTCTTGCACCCGGCAGTTCCCCGGGGTGACTACCACACGAGCCACCCTGTCCCGGCGTGGCACCCCCGGACCGTAGCCTGACGCCCGGGAGGCAGGCACTGGTCTCCGGACGCACCTGGCGTCTACACGGCCGGCTGCGCTGAGCGCCCTCCGCAGGCCTGCGTGAGGTGTCTGAGGCACGAGACGCTGTACTGTAAGCGTGCCAGTCACCCTCGCAGAAGGAAGGGCACAGAAGGCCAGCCTGCCCGCCCAGCATGCACACCACCTCCAGTGCACCCGGACCGGTGGCCGCTGGCTGCGGACAAGATTTCTCAGGACGCAATGGCCCTAATTCGAACAGTGCTTCGAAGAAAGGGGTAGACACCCAGCCAGCCCGTGGCGGTGGCCCTAACCCAGCTGACAGAGCAGCCTGGCTGCCAGAGGCCCACACTGCTGAGACCAGCTGGTGCCAGCAGCCCCCGTGTGGAGACGAGACCGTGGCTCGGGCAGCCCTGGCCCAGTCTGAAGGCCGAGGTGACGACCTGAGGGGCGCCAGGACAGCTGTGTGCCGGCGGGTCCCCCTGAGCCCCGCCGCACAGGGGCCTTCGGTGAGGAAAACTGTGATCGGGTTAAGCCGCACAAGCCAGGGGCAGGGAGAGGGAAGCCAGGAACAGGCCACAGCCGGTGTGCCGCCTCCCACCTCCGAAGTCCCAGCTTAACAAAGGCAGAGGAACCGGTCAGAGTCCTCGAACAGCGTGCAGCCACAGGGGTGTGCTGCGTGGCCGTGGAAGCTGGCGCCGCCTTCGCGAGGGACCCGAGTGCACAGGACAGCTGGCTGCTGCAGAGGCCCCCGTCTGGTGTGGGTGCACGGAGCAGGGCTTGGGGTGTGAGACGTCGCCGGCGTGGAGGCAGAGGCAGCGCCAGCGCCTGGGGGCGTCTGCAGGGCAACGGCTATGCCTGGGAAGGCCGCTGTTGGTCCAGCTGGGTGTCAGGCTCTCAGTGGGCACTGACAGCTGGCCCGGCTGTGGGGAGAGACGTGGGCAGGCACGCCAGAGACGGGAGGCAGAGGCGGACGGGACCTGCCACCCTGACAGTGCACAGATGGCGGCCTGGAGGACAGACGCGAGCCGGGCAGCACACCGACAGGTTGTTTTATTGTGTGACAGGCACGGCTTTCACGCTGTGACATCAGGGGGCGGGGCGGGCCAGCGGTGGCAGAGAGTAAACTTCCGTCTCCACTACCAGGACCCCAGAGCAAGGGGGTCCTTTACAGCAATCGTGAAATACTAGGGCTTGCCCCCGAGGGCCCAGAGGCTTCCAGGAGGAGGTGACATCTTGGGAGACAGAAGAAAGCGGGGGGTGGGGCTCAGGCCGTGTTGCTGACCCCACTGTGAGGCCTCCCGGGCCCTGCGCCCCGCCCTCGGCACGCTGCAGACAGGGGCCCCTGTCTGCGTGGAGCCCTGCTCCGGAGGCCGGGCCTTCAGGAGGCCAGCTTGGAGTAGCTGGGCGGGGACAGCTTGCGCTTCAGGCGCTTCAGCACGTAGAGCGGGAGGCAGCTGAGCACGGTGATGGCCGACACCTTCCACAGGAACGTCCCGGTGGTGATGAAGGCCACGTCTGTCAGGAGACACAGCAGAAGTTGAGGCCAGCGCAGGGCCGCCAGCCCCATGGCCACGACCCCGAGCCCCGGGCCTCCGAGGCTGCAGGCACCCCCTAAGCCTTCGGCCTACACCGCACACGCAGTCTCCTACCCGAGCACCAGGAGGGCACCCGAGTACAGCTCACAGCGCCGACATCGTCTAACGCGCAGTCGGGCCAGGACTCCAGCAGCTGGGCCAGCCCTGCACCCCGCAGCTTCTGCACCCGTAGATCCCACAGGGCGGAAAGGCCCGTGGTAGCTGGTGTGCATCGCGTGGGCTGCCTGCATGTGGCAGGTACACACCTGTTCCCGTCACTGTCCCCAGACCACACAGAGTCGCAGCTACTTCTGTCAGCCCTGCCTTGGCCCAGCTATCCCGAGCAGCCTGGCACGACTTCAGGTGCAGGCAGGGGACGTGCCTCTGCACAGACACTGCTCCATGTCACAGGAGTGTGTGGTGCTGAGGCTGGTGGGCCCGCTGGTGTGCTCCAAGGCTGCTGGAGGCTTGTCCCCGCCATGTGTGCCCGGCCTGCTGCCCAGAGGTTCTGGCCACCCTGCTGCAGCCCCATGGGGCCGCTGCCTCATGGCCACAGCCGTGTCACCTCGCTCAGGCCCCTGGGGAGGGGTGGTGTGTGGAAAGGCTGGCACTCCCGGGTCGGCCACATGGGCAGCAGCCTGGGCTGCCATCCCGGGGCACCTCTGGGGGTTAGCGCTGGGACGGAGCGCCCTGTGTACTGCCCCAGAGTCCATGGAGGGGGACCAAGCCAGAGCTGTGTCCATGCGGGGGTCTGTGAGCCCGGAAGATATGCCTGGGCCATGGGCACGGACTCAGAGGCAGATGTGGGTCACGGAGGGCCAGTCAGCCCTGGCCTGTGTGCTGCCTGTGAAAAGCCCTCGCACTGCCCTCACCGAGGGGCCACTGATGCCCCCGGGCTGGCCAGTGGCCACCTCAGCTGGTGACCCGTACAGTGGCCCGGTGTGCAGCGAGAACGGCACCGTGGGGGCCATTCCCGCCCCTCACAGCCCCTCTCAGCACAGCTCTGCTAACTGTTCGCGCTCTGCAAAAAGGCTGGGTCGCCAGGTGGCACGGTGATGGGGTGCTGCACTCCCACACGGCTGGCCAGGGTTCAAGTCCCGGACCTAGAGGCTTGCTTTCTTACTTTGCTTCTCTCTCTCTCTCTTTGGAAGTATTAAAATAATAATAAAATTAAATAAAATAATTCTTAAAACAAACAAAAAAAGAAATGGTAACATCACTGACATACGACACTCTGTCTACATCTGTGTGGGGCCAGGGGCAGGGCGGGGCGCAGCACTGGAGGTGGCTGTCTGCTGTGTAAGACGCACGTTAGCGTGCGGTAGGAGTGGGCGCGAGATGGCTTACAGCAGCCACTCCACTGCCTGTTGCCCTGCAATTTTAAACGTGTGCTGAGGGCGTGTGCACTCACTGAGGAGAGACGGAGACAGAGAGGGGAGTAAGAAAGCACTCAGGGACGATGGCCACACCAGTCCCTTCTCCTCCACCCCCGTCAGGACTTGGGACCCGTGCACGTGTGCTCAGCCTGTTTTCCGAGCTGCTGGGTCTGGGACTCGAACCACGCACTCAGCTACGTGGGACCCAGTGCCTTAACCTCCACGCCACCTGCCGCCTCCCCTGCCACATTTTCAGCATAACTGGGCACAACAATCACACCACTGTGACCCCAATGGGGTATCCATCAGCAGCATCTACAGGGATGGTACCCCTGCTCGGAGGCAGGAGCGAGGGCTGCAAGCCCCTGAGGACATGACACGTGGGGCTGCTGACCTCTGGCCTCGAGGGCAGGGGTGGGACCCTGCGGCTCAGGGACGTCTCAGCGCTCAAGGCCAGGTGGCCTGGGTGTGCTCTGACACCATGTCACTTTCACGGCCAAGCTCACGCCTGCTCACCGCGGCCCGGGGCTAGGCACCAGGCCTGCGTGTCTCCCGCCTCTGTGCGGCTCTGCCGCATGCTCTGCCAACAGGCTGCAGGGCAGGGGCAGGGGTAGGCCTGTGCCCTGGGCCGTGCACCACGTGCTGAGTACTGTGACGACGGGCTGCAGGGGCTGGGGTAGGCCTGTGCCCTGGGCCGCGCACCACGTGCTGAGTACTGTGACGACGGGCTGCAGGGGCTGGGGTAGGCCTGTGCCCTGGGCCGCGCACCACGTGCTGAGTACTGTGACGACGGGCTGCAGGGGCTGGGGTGGCCTGTGCCCTGGGCTGCGCACTACGTGCGGACCTGGGAACTGGCTGAGCTTTGTGTGAGCCCAGCCCTGATGGGGTGGGGAACAGGTGAACAGGACGACGGCGTGGCCAGGCCCCACGGGGGTGCTTGCATGCTGTGGTGGGCACGTGTGCCCCAGCAGTGGGAACGGAAGGGAAAGGCAGAGCACCGCTGAGGCCCAGCAGGCCTCACACCTGAGTGTAAGGTGATCATGGGTTTTCACTTCTTAGAAGCGACACGTCACCATGATGTCACGGCCGTCCAGCCACAGCCTTGCACTAGCCGGGGCCCCAGGGTGTGGCATCGCAGCAGGCCTGGTGCCCTGTGCTTGGGTGGGACCCACCAAGTGCGAGCCGCTCATGCCCGGGCACGTCTGCCGCAGTGGGCCCGGGACCAGCTCCCGTTTTAGCAAGGCCGCTCGGCTATGCAGAGAGCGACGGCTGCTGGCGGGGTCTCCACGTCAGCCTCCCAGCTAGTGTGGACCACAGGCCTCTTCAGGCTGGACTGGGGACTGAACCCACGTCTCCCAGTGGCCTTGGCTCCGAGGAGCAGCGTCTCCACAGGGTGCCGCCCTGGCAAGCAGAGGTGTAACCTGGAAACGGCATCCCCTGTGCGCCAGGACTCTTGGGGCACGTGATTCTTTAACACAAAACCACTGGCCCCCATGTGGCAGTGTGATTTTGAGCTCTCCTCCTCAGCTGCCCATGTCAGATGGTCACTGGCCTGGTCGCCAGAGTTTCCCTTGGTGACTGGGCAGGGACACAGGGGACAGACGCTGGCAGGGATGTGATGGAAACCTTCTCGGCCCACGCTGGGCACCACCTTGGCTGCCGAGCTGCGTGGCGCGCTCCAGGCCGCCGCTCTGGCCCCGGACACCTGGGCTCAGCCCAGCTTCTGGAAGCCCGAAGGTTGATGTTCCAGGACCCCAAGAGGGGCAGATCCCCCAGCTCATCCGAGTGTGCCCCCCATCTCGGCCCTGAGTGTGACACCTTAAAGCAGAAGCCACACGTGGGTCTGCTGGCCACGTCCACCAGGTTTGGAATCGACAGACCTGACCTAGCCGACAGCCGACGTAGGGCAGCCTCTGCAGGCCCGGCCTGGCTGGGGAAGACGGAGGCCCTGGGGCTGCTAACCGGGTCAGGTGAGGGCAGCTCCAGCTGTTGCGGTGGAGGGCGGACGACTGACAGGCACGGGCCAGACACCTGGCCAGGGCAAACGTGGCCGAAGAGCGTCTCTGAGGAGCAGGGGCTGCGGCCTGCTCCAGGTACCTGGAGAACGCGCTCCGGGCCGCCTGTGGGCTCTCTGACCTGCACGGGCTGGCACGGTGCACACCTGCAGGCAGCAGCCCCAGTCCAGCCCACAGGCAGGACCTTGCCGTCTTCAGGAAACAGGCAGTGAGGGCAGGCCACTTCCTCAGGCCACTTGTCTGCTTGTTCAGTACCGCGGCTGGGGTGGGGCACGGGGGTGCTGCCTGGCACACTTCTGATGCCACCTCTGGACCAGGCCTTGGGCTGTGGCCCTGCATGCCGGGAACCCTCTGCATCCCAGAGCGGGAGACAGGGGCTGCGGGCGCTGTGGGTGCCGGGCTCCCTCCAGGAGGGCTCGCATCTCGGGGTAGCTGCCGCCCCCTATGGGCAGAGGCCACGCAGTGCAGCTTGGGGAGGCTCTTGGAAGAAACACAACTTCAACGTCTTCTTCAAAGCCAGGAGGAGCCCTGGCTGTGGTGGCCTGTGCTCAATCCCCAGCCCATCCTAAAAGCTGGGCATGGAGAGGGGCATGTGGTCCCAGACAGACCCTGTCTACAAAACAAGAAGCTGCCAAACAGGGAAAATGTAAATTTCACGAATTACTGCGTCACTGTGCTTTCACGTTTCCATGGAACTAAGCTTCTATGTGGTGACGTCCCTGACATGGGCCTCACCATGACCTGCAAAATGTAAGGTCAACATACAAAGAAGCTAACACACGTCTGAGCACCGCCCACGGCCCCGCTTCAGAACAGCACTCCAAGGCGACTTACCAAAGTACCCGTTGAGAAAAGCCAGCGAGGCCACGTAGCAGCCCAGGCTGAGGAGCTCCGCCACGACCATCAGCCAGTGCCACGTCCGGACTGTCAGGGCCACCATCAGCAGCTCAGTGAGGATGAGGGCCGTGAACGAGATGGCCACGACGTGCACAAACTCCGACTCGAACAGCACCAGTGCTCCGAACATAAGCACGCCACCTGCAACACAGCGGCGCTGGGCCCGGCTCCACCCGCTCTGCTGGGGCTGGGGGCGGGCGCCGCAGGGCCGGCTGGGAGTGACCACGGAAATGGCCCACGCACAGCAAGGCCAGGCCTGGAAGGCAGGCCTGTGCCTGCGTGTGTTGGGTTGGGAACGGGCTACCTCCGCCCTGAGTGTGGGCAGATGAACCATAGGCCCGGCCTGGCCTGGCCAGCAGAAACAGCAGGTGCAGGGCGGAGAGCTCTGGGGGCCTGAAGGCCAGCGCATGGTGTGAGCAAGCAGCCTCGGCTACACAGCTGCTCTGTGACCTGCACTCCTGGCCTCCTGGCCGTCACCTGGAATGCCGAAGGAGGGCGGGGCTCTGACGACAGAACCAGACTTCTCAAAGGCTTGCCATCGGCCCAGAACAGAAAGCCACTGTGAGGGCCTTCCGATGTGGCACGTGTTTGATAAATTTCTCCAGATTAACATTTAGTTAAAAACAGGGTGGTTTTTAGGTGCCTTTATGCATCAGTTGGAAAAAAAATACACAGCAATGCCTGTTGCTGGAATACTGATTACAAGATAGGCGGAAGCATCGTTTTAGATGCTGGTGGAGTTTCACGCTGTTGGAATTCAACCTGGAGGTGAAGCCATACTGCTAACAGAAGACGAGAGAAGCCCTCGGTCCGTAAACGCAGGGCTGACTCACCTTGGTAAATGCTGATCAGGACCCAGATGAGGAAGGTCTTAAAGGACAAGGATCTGCCCTGGAAAAACAGTGGAGAGTTTAGTTCTTCTGCCCGAGCAGACCCCAGGTCCCCAGCCTGGCCCGTTCTATCCTAGGCCTCCAGCCTCCAGCCGGCCCCACAAGGGAGCTCTGCAGAGCTGCAGGAAGTGTGCGGCTGACACCCGCTCTCCGGGCAGAGGGAGGCCCGTGCCCACCATGACCCTAGCTTGCCCCCGGCTTCCTAGTGCCTGAGGGTGGCGTGCGTAAAGAGGCACTTACACGGGGCGGCCTCCCTTTGCAATAAAGACAACCCCTGTGCTTTGCTATCTCTTGGTGACGATGCTCCGCTATCTACTGCCCCCCTCCGGTAAAGCTGGCCTAGCCCGGCTGAAGTAGGGATGTTTATTCTCCCTTAAGCCCCGTCTGGAAAAGGCGTCACGTAAATAGATCCCACTCAGGTGAGCCGAACTGGTTCTTGGGAACACCCTTCTCTGTTTAAACCCAATGCAGGCGATGAGGGAGGGCCCGGGCAGGCAGTGCTGGGCCCAAGGTCTCCCCATGTCACCGCAGGGCCGCAGATCGTGCAGTCCCAGGAGGAAGGCCACTGCCCAACCTTCACACTCACTAGCACTGCAGGTCTGTCAGAGGCAATGAAGCCCCTGGGACCAGGCCACGCCAGGTGAGAGTCCAGCCAGCCGCACATGTGCGAAGCAGCTCGGCCCTGCTCACAGACCCCTGCACTTCCGGTGACCTACTGACCTACCTGCTGCATGTGAGCGCAAGCCGACTACCCCGAGCCGAGTCACCCTTTCTCTCTACCCCGTCTGAAACTCAGCTCTCACACAGCTGCCACCGTGCTGCCACCCAACCTGGTGACACACACAGCAGGTCCCCCGCGGGAACGTGCTCGCTGACGGCACCCAGGTCTGTCTGGACCTCGGTCTGGAACCTCAAACCCTTCCCTTAGGGTGACTTGGGATGGCTCCTCCCCATCACATGGTCTTAGGGCTCCCCCCAGTGAGGTCAGACCCGCCATCTACGTTCTTGACCCTTGGATCAACTCTGGGGCATGTGCAG
This sequence comes from Tupaia tana, assembly GCA_026018925.1. Lineage (NCBI taxonomy): Eukaryota > Metazoa > Chordata > Mammalia > Scandentia > Tupaiidae > Tupaia > Tupaia tana. Next base: position 654,372 of record JAKSZU010000007.1, read on the forward strand.
CCAGGTACCCACCACCGCCAGGCCAGGCAGAACGGTCACTGCCCCCCAGCCACCCCTCCCTGACCCCAGCCCCTGCCCCGCACTGCATTCCCGGAAGCCAGGTAGACGTGGTCACGGACACCGAGTCGGGCTTCCAGTGCACAGCCACGTGCCTCGGAGTCACCATTGTGTTAGTCACGGCATCTCCTTCCTGCTGGACACTGAGCTGCTCGCGCTGCACGGCGGCCTGGCTGCTGGCACCCCTGCTCGAGCCCCTGTGCTGTGAGGACGCCTGGGCATCCTGGCCCGGGGGTTACGAGGGCTGTCCTAACATCTGTGCATGGGGTTTGCTGTGAACCTGCGTCTTCATTCCTCGAGCCAACACCTAGCACTAGGACTGCTGGGCCAAGCACGTGGTAAATGTGTGTTTAACGTCTATATACGCTACCCGGCGGTCTACACAGCGGACTCAGCCCCCGTGCTCCACCTCTGCACCAGCGTCTGGTTGTCACTGCTCTGGATTTTCGTGGTCAGCATTCTGGATTTTGGCCACTCAAATTGGTGTGTAGTGGGATCTCTTTTTTTTTTAATTTAATTTAATTTATTTTTTTGGAGGGTTTTTTGCTATAGGGCACATGGGCTTGCCAGAAAGACAGAGAGAGACAGAGAGACAGAAAGCGAGAAATCACCCCCCAAGGGGGGATGGCCACGCCGCAATCCCTTCTCCTCCATTCTCCTCTCGGGATCTTGGGCACGCCTACATACGTGCCTAGCATGAGTTTAAGCCACTGGGTCCGGGACGCGAACCGTGGTGACTACATGGGAGTCCAGCGACACAGTCATTGCGCCAACTGCCAGTCCCAGTATCTCGTTTTAATTCGCATTTCCCTGATGAGAACGATGAGGACTTTTTCATATGCTTATTTGCCATCTTTTATACCATCCTTGGTTTGGTGTTAGTTCAGATCTTTTCCCTATTTTGAAAACGGATTTTATTTCCTTGTTGACTTTTGAAGGTTCTTTGTATAAATATTTTTATTTTTAATTTAACTTTATTTATTGTAATTATTTTCCAGTTTGATCAGAGAGCGACAGAGAGAAAGTGAGAAAACAAGCCATCAGGTCCGGGACTCAAACCATGGTTGACAGCGTGGGAGTCCAGAGCCTTTAACCTCCAAGCCACCTGCCGGCCCCTTATCATTCTTTGCATAGTGTGGATAAAAGGCCTTTGTCAGAAATGTGACTGGAAAGTATCTCCCAGCCTGTGGCTTGCTTTCACTCTCTTTTTTCTTTGAATTACCAAGGGTCTTGTGCAACCTCCCGAGAGACAGAAAGAGGAACGCAGCCTCCACTGGCTGGGGCTGGGCACGGTCCCTTCTTGGTCTCTCCATCCTATCAAGAGTCTGCTTGCATGGGGACCAGCAGTTAGCATAATGGCTATGTCGCTGGACTCCCATGTAGTCGACTGCGGTTTATGTCCCGGGCCCGGTGGCTTAAAACTCACGCCGGGTGCATGTGCGTGCGTGCCCAAGATCCCGAGAGGAAAACGGAGGAGAAGGGATTGCGGCGTGACCATCCCCCCTGGGGGGTGATTTCTCACTTTCTGTTTCTCTGTCTGTCTCTATCTGTGTGGTGAGCACAAGCACCCTATAGCAAAAACCTCTCAGAAAAAAAAAAAAAAAAAAAAAAAGAAAAAGAAAAAAAGAGTCTGCTTGCATGCACAGGTACCGTGTTGTCAAGCTGCCAGGGCCAGGATTTGTCACCGCCTGGGACTCAGCGTCCTTAACCGACAGGCTCTGGGCCAGCCCACGGTCTCCCTTTTCTTAGCAGTATCACTCACGAAGCGTGGTGAGAAAGCCCAGCTTGTCTTTTCTCCCTCCACGGGTCCTGGCTGTGAGTTCATGTCTAAAACACGGCCTAGCCTGAGGGCAGGCATGTTTTCTTCTAGAAGGTTCGGCTGGACATTTACGTCACGGATCCATTCGAGCCAAGCCCCCTGACGTCTGAGCTACGGGCTGACCGACAAGCTGCCGGATGCTACTGGTCAACAGCTCCCTCTCACTGGGCCCTGCCAGGTGGGCAGAAGAGGTCTGCCCCGCGGTTTCCACGTCTTCTCCTGCCAGTCATATGTGGCCTGCAGTCCTACAGCACGTCTTACAATCAGTATTTTTTCCGAATTTTAGTCCCCTGCCTTTCCATATAATTTGAGTCAGCTGTCAATATTCAGCAATACTGAGATTCCTGATCCATAAAATTCATTTATATTTACATAATAGTAATTTTTTTTTTTTTTTTTTTTTTTTTTGCTACAGAGCACGTGTGCTCACCAGAGGCAGAGACAGAGAGGGAAATGTGAGAAATCCTCACCCAGGAGGGAAGACCACACTGCAATCCCTCTCCATTTCCCTGTCAGGATTTTGGGCACACATGCACACATGCCCGGCGTGATTTTTTAAGCCGCCAGATCTGGGACTCAAACTACGCAGTAGGCCACGTTAGCTGTCTTAACGTCCATGCCACCTGCTGGCCCTCATTTGTATCTTTTAAAGTTAATCAGTATTTTATGTTTTTCAGCACACATACCTTGGATGTCCTTTGTAAGAGGTATACTGGAGTATTTAACTTCTTTTGTGTTATTATAAATGCTGTTTCAATTTTTCAGACCCCAATTGTTCATGGCTGGCATGGAGAGCGAGAGAGGTTGCAATTTTTTCCCTTGTACCCTGAGACCACGTGAAGCTTAGTCTAGGGTGGTCGTGTGTGTGTTCTTTGAAATTTTCTGTACAACGTGGCAACTGCACGATTTTAAAATTCTTTCCTTTCTAATGTCTATGTCTTCAATGTTCTTTTCTGGCCTGATGTTAAAAATTACATAAATGCACACACATACATTTCAAAAACCATTCTGAGAATATTTTAAAAGAAACAAGATGTGGCAGAGGAACCCTGAGAGCTCGGTGCCTGGCGACCACGTGGGATCTTCACCAGTGGGACAACTGTGAGCTCGTGTCTCCGTGGCCAGCTGGTGACAGAGAGCTGCAACTGCCGGCTCCTCACCACCACAGCCTGAGAGAGCCCAGACCACGTGGCCGGCGGGTCATGGGTTGCCTCCCTGCCCTGACCCTGGCCCTGGCTCGCAGGTGCCCTAGGCAGCTTCTCTCAGGGTCACATGGCCCTCGGGACACACCTGCCGTGCCAGGGGAGGCACGAGCGGGCCGCTCTGGGCAGAGCTTGGGGAGGAGCGCGGGCTTCGCGCTGTTATAGACCCCGTCTCTGAGGGGTGGGGACCGTGTGCTTCTAGGGAAAGGAAGGACACGCTGCCCCTTGGGGTAATCTGCTCTGCCCTCCCTTGCTCTGCCCTCCCTTGTTCGCTCCCAAGCACGTGCTCAACAGATCCTTGCCTGGCCGGTTCAGGTCAGTGTGCAAGGCATGTGTGAGTGAGGGTGGGACCACAGTCCTGTCACAGCAGCCGTCTGAGCCGCGGTCTCGGGCGTCAGATCGCGTTGCTCTCGGCGTGCAGACCAGTTATTAGCACAGAAAGAACCGGAGCCCCGTCCCCACGTGCTCCGTGGCCTGCCTTGAAGGCACTGCGTGCTTGGGGCGGCCTCGGGTCTCTGATCTCCAACGCAGACCTGCCGTGCGGCTGCTCACCGGGAGGTACTCAATCCCCACCATGCGGCCTGCCCTGCCGCTGGCTCTCCCATCTGCTGTGGGTGGGCTTTTCTCCCTGCTGAGAGCCCGGCTGTGCCCCGGCCGGCTGTGGGCCTCAGGTCTCCAGCGGTGACCAGCCCAGACTGGCGGCTAACGAGCCTCCAGCTACCGCGGTCACAGAGCAGCGGCAAAGCGAGCAGGGCTCTGTGGCTCCCGTGAGGAGGAGCTCGGCTCTGTGGCAACGTGCGCTTGATTTTCAAAAAGATATCACAGAGATTAGAGTACGAATTTTGAATCTTAAAGAAAAGGAGTCCAGGGACCAGCAGTTAGAGTAATGGCTATGTCGCTGGACTCCCATGTGGTTGACCATGGTTCAAGTCCTGGACCAGGTGGCTTAAACTCATGCCGGGCACGTGTGTGTGCGTGCCCAAGATCCCGAGAGGAGAATGGAGAAGGGATTGTGGCGTGGCCATCCCCTGGGGGGTGATTTCTCACTTTCTGTCTGTCTCTCTGTCTTTCTGGTGAGCGCATGTGCTCTATACCAAAAAGAAAGAAAGAAAGGAAGGAAGGAAGGAAGGAAGGAAGGAAGGAAGGAAGGAAGGAAGGAAGGAAGGAAAGAAAAGGTGTCCAGAGGAAATGAGTTGACTAAATTCTTGTCCAGAGCTGCAGGGGCCCAGTCACAGTGGTGTGGGGATCGGGCACTGCTGGGAAGCTCGGGCCCACACATGAAGCCCAGGTTTGGCTGGGCGCAGAGGAGTGACCAGAGGTCCCAGGTAACCGGTGGCAGGAAGAGTAAAGCAGGAGACCCTGACGTGGACCCCCAGAGGCCTGTGAGCTCCCTCAGTAGGAAACACTGTGGGAGGGTTGTCTCGGCATCAGGGCGCAGACTCTCAACGCCTATGTCACCAGTGGCCAGAGCAAGCATGGGGACTCCATCCTCAATGAGAACCCCCGATGTTGGCTGACAGCCTCATACCTGATGGCCCCCGTGGCCTGGACACTCAGTCCTTCAGCCCTGCTGGCCGAGGCGCCCTGCTGCCGGACCGGTGGGGACTGCACCTGACCGTAGGCCTCCCAGCAGGGCTCCCCCGCGCTGACCAGTGTAGCCCCTCGGGGGTCTCACGTCTGTATGGGTGGATTCCCTAACTGCAGGGGTAGCCTGACAGCTTACACACCGAGCCTGTCTGCCTAGCAGCAGGTCTGGGCTGTGGTCTCGGTGTTCTCTAAAGCCGCGCCAGTCTCTGGGATGGAGGAAGTACATGAGCTTCTCAATTACAGCCACGTGCACCCTGCAGTTCTTGAATCTTTGCTTGTATTCTGATTCCCTTTACCACGGTGGTCTCATCATATTAGAATATGCTAAATCACAGGGCCAGCAGATGGCGTGGTGGTCACGTCACTGGACTCCCACATGCCCGACCATGGTTCAAGTCCTGGACCCAGTGGCTTCAAATTCGCACCAGGTGTGTGTGCATGTGTGCCCAAGATCCCAGGAGGAGAATGCAGAAGGGACTGCAGTGTGGTCATTCTTTCAGGGGGTGATTTCTCACTTTCACTGTCTCTGTCTCTCTCTGGCAGGTGCTCACGCCCTATAGCAAAAACCTCTTAAAAGAAAGAATACGTGAAACCAGAAAGCTGCCCGTCCACACGCAGCCGGCGCAGTCTGGGGGCCCCTCTCCAGCCTCATGGCACCACAACGGTGCGCTTAAACCGGACTCCCCACCACGCCTGGCAGCGGGCTTTCCCTGACCTGGTCCAGAAGTCAAACAGGCGCTTTGTATTTTCTCTCAAGCTTTGAGGCCTTCATCTGCACCGCCCCTGCAGTGGGCTGTGGATCCCGGGCTAACGTGACTTGCCCTGCACCACTCTGGGGCTGGGACAGAGTGCCCCATGGGAGGGAGCTGGAGGCAAGTGGGGCTGACCCTAGCGTCTGATACTGCGACAGCTTTACGGGTCCGAGTCGATAATCGGCCACTCGCTGTGAACCTAAATGGAATCGAGGGCGAGTGGGTTTTGTCCTGGGTGCTTTGTCCGTGGAGAGCAGTGCCCCCTGCCCCTCACTGCGGGGCTGCCCTGTGGGGTATTTCGACCTCAGCGGAGCAGCTGTAAGCCAAAACGTGGCTTCTGCATCTTGTTTTGGGTTTGTGCAGCCTTCCAGGGTGAGTGTGACTTAAGGGTGGCGCTGCCAGCGCAGCACACAGCAGTCAGGACAAGACTTGCCGCCCGCCACTCCCTCAGGTGCAGTCTGAGACCCGCAGCTAGGGACGCGCCCAGGGACAGGACGAATTCGGGCCCTTCGAGGGTGTGCTGGGAATACTACCTCCTGGGCACATGCGCAGGACGGTGGGCTGGAGTGAGAGCTGCAACGTCAGCCTGAGGAGCCTGCCGAGGATCACAGGCGTACGCCCAGGTGACCCGAGCCCTGTGGCATGTGCCAGCCTGCGGGGTCACCTGGGAGCTCACAGATGCTCCTGGGCCTGGAGCACCCTCCATAATTCCAGTTCTCCACACTCTACGCACGGCACGTGAGGTGTAGGGCAAACGCTCCCCCCAGGACAGCTTCTCCCTTTGAAGTGTAACTCTAAAGGAAAATGCCAACCACCACCAGGAGAAAGGGGAACTGTCTGGAAGGACAGACGGCAGCCCCACCCACCCAGGAGAGCACTGCGTGGCACGGTCCCCACGGAGGGCCCTACCTTGGTGAGGTCCTTGTACAGTTCCGGGTAGAGCATCGCCACTTCCGGCCGCACATCCTGGTCCAGCACCAAGGAGAACACCGGGAACATGGTGTACAGCGTCGCGTACCTAGGACAGCGCAGCCCTGAGTCCTAGCCGTGTTCATGACGCGGCTGCAGACGCGCTCGAATGAACACAAAGCAAACCGAGCTCTGCAAAGACCAAGACCCAGCCTGCAACCAGGTAGGAGGCGCCCTGGCCACTGCTACCCCAGACACACCGCTCGTGCGTGGTAGCACACAGTGCTTGTGTTCTACCAGCCACGACATCCGCAGTTACCGCAACCCAGCAGACTCCGCGGACGGGGCTCTGCACGCCGAGCTCACTGGAGGCACACGCAGTCCTCCGGAGGAACGGGGCGCCTTGTGCCCGTCTCCCCAGAGGTGCCGTCTCGTCTCGCAGAGCTGCGGGGCAGTCCCCAGACACAGCCCCGGCCGCCCGACCCGCTGCCCTGCACCCCCACAGGCCACCCTGGACGACCAGCACGGAAACGCCGCGTGTGGCAGGTGCCTTTGCGGGTCAGCTCGTTTCAGGTCACGAGACCCCTGGAGTGGTGCACACACCAACTGTGGTCATTTAACCCCATTCGCTGGCTGAAGCGCCTCTGGACCCATCTCTGGCCGTCGCAGACACAAGCATCGGTTGGTGTCGGACACCTCTGTGAGGGCCTTGTTCTGGAGAGGGTGTCCGCAGGCTGGGGTGGCCAGGCGTGTCCCCGTGGCTCCCATGCTGCTGATGTGCTTCCAGCCTGCACGGTTTACATCTGCACGTGGACACTGGGCAGACCCCGCGCTTCTGATGCCCTGTCCTATCCGGCTCTGCCACTCGGACGGTGTGAGACGCTCACGGGCCGACTGTGTCTCCCCAGAGGCTTTCTGGGGCGCGTGGCACCTGCATGCGCCTCCTGGGCCCCGTCCTCCCTGTAACTGACTGGTTCTCCGCCTCAGGCTCTGGGGTTCTTCGTGTGTCGCTGGGCGCGGGCGGTGCAAGCACCTCCCGGGCGCTCCTGAGGGACAGTCACCAGACATGGCGCTGAGCCTCTTCTTAGGGCACGGACCCCGCGGCCGCCATGGCATCTGGGGAGAAAAGCCACCCGACTTGCCCCGTCGTCACGGCCTCTGCGGCTGTTTCCGAGACCCATCTCCAGGCCCTGTACCACCTGACCTGATGCCGCTGGGTGGAGCATGGCCGGCTCTCCCGCACCGGTGTCACTTACCACCTTGACTCTTTACATGTCTGCCCTTGGTCAAGTTGGGGGAGTTTCCAGCCCTGGCCCCCGGACCCCTGGCCAGGAGCAGGGCCCCGTGCAGCTGCCTTGTGCTTCCCCTCCCACCTTCTGTCTCGCCCAGACTGAAACTCGCCACCTTGTCTTCTGGTCGCCGAGTCTCCCGTTCTCTTCTGAACCACGCCCTTGGCCCTGTTTGACTGATTTTTCATTTTTCAAAATTTCCACTTGGTTCTGTTCTATGGGATCATGATGCGTTTTTCAATAGAAAAACACACCGTGACTCTTCAGACACCCTAATGGCTTCTTTCTTCCTAGGAAGGCAGGAAACGTCATTCTCAACAGGGTCACAGCACAAACCCCCGCGGCCTCCCGAGCCAGCTGGGCCACTGCACATGCAGGTGCTCGGGTGCAGGCAGGGTCTCCATGGCCCGGCAGGGGGCGCAGTGCAGGCCGGCACAGCTGCCCTCCCTGCACTGAGGCACTCTGTCTTCTCACTGGTCCGGAGCCCTTAGAGCACGGCCTGGCTGCCCGGATCTCCGTCGGCCGTCTCAGGGCTGGGTCTACTCAGTCTTCCACGCACTCCGGCACCTCCCAGTTCTTGCTACAGCGCGTGCTTTCGGCTGGACCCAGGAAGTTTTCCTATGGGGCGCACGAGACCTCGGGTCTCACGTAACCACCGCTGTGGGTGGGAGCAGGAGGTGAACCCGTCCTCACTGGCCCCTGCTATTGCCAGGAGGGGTGGGGTTCTGTTCCCCACATGGCGGCCACTGACCCTGGTGTTCGATAACACAGGGCACTGGCAGGTATGGAGAGCCCACTGACATCCGGGGAGGGGACACAAGGATCACTGCTGCCCGGGAGTGGAGCAGCTCCTGAAGCCGCCCTGGCAGGGCGTGGGTGCCCTGCTGGGCTCCATGGTGCACCTTCCTGGAGAGGCGAGGTGGCCACTGGCCCTTGGGTGCTGCCACTTCCTGGCCCGTGGCTGCAGGGAGCAGGTTGGGGTTGAGTCAGGGAGAGCCCTCGTGCGACCGCTAAGCCTTCTGACATGTGACCCGACACTACAGACTGTCCTGTTCCAAGTCTACAGAGAGTCCGTGGTCCCTAGATGCAGGCGGCTCTATGGACGCCAGAGAGGGACAAAGCAGTAGCGACCGTTCACAGCAGACGTGGTCTTCGTGCTGACGCTGCGGTGCAAGAGGGGCTCCAGCAAAGACGCCCTACAGCTGCGCTCCAGGGCAGTGCACAGTTTTTTTTTTTTTTGTTTGGGGAGATTTTGCTATAGGGCGCGCGCTCACTAGAGAGCCAGAGAGCAGAGAGCGAGAAACCACCCCCAGGGGGTGCCCACGACGCAATCCTTCTCCTCTATTCTCCTCTTGAGATTTGGGGCACGCACACACACGCACATGCACCTGGCGTGACTGTTAAGTCGCCGGGTCCAGGACTCGGGCTGTGGCCGACCACATGGGAGCCCAGCGACATATCCGTCAGACCGCCTGTGGGCCAGGCAGTGTAAACCACAGGAAGCTGAGTGCCCACTGGAGAAGGCCAGGGGAAACTTGTTTAGCACCACAGGACGAAGATGCTGCACGGCTGCCACATGGGAAACACTGGCTTTTCGCTCCAGGTCCCCCCGACCCCCGGTCTGGCTGTGGAGAAGAACAGACCTTGGAGGAGCTCGGCTCAGGGCCACGCCGTCTCTATGACAGATGCTGGAGCACCCATCCCTGCTCTTCTCTACCTGTTTGTCTGTCTGTTTTTGTTTTTCTTTCTTTTTTTTGGACAGGTTTTTGTTATAAGGCACATGCGCTCGCCAGAGAGACAGAAAGTGAGAAATCACCCCCCAGGGGGATGGCCACGCCGCAATCCCTTCTCCTCCATTATCCTCTCAGGATCTTGGGCACGGACACACATGTGCCCAGTGTGAGTTTAAGCCACCGGGTCTGGGACTCGAACTGCGGTCGACTAAATGGGAGTCCAGCGACATAGCCATTATGCGACATAGCCATTATGCTAACTGCTGGTCCCCTTTTTTTTTGAGTTATCTCACTTGCCCTCTGGCCCTCTCAGTAGCGCCTGGGCGGTCGGCAAGAAGAAGCACCTTACGGAAGGCAGTAAAGGGAGCCAGGAAGAAGGTGGCTGGTCCATTCCTAGGGAAGGCCGGTGGGCGCGGCGCACCTGCCAAGTTCGCCGTGAGGATCAGCAGGGTAACGCTGGTCGCTGGGGCTCAAGGACCCGGGACAGCGCCTGACGGCCTGCAGGATGACGAAGGCCTCTCCGTGGTCCCTTTCCTACCAAGGCATCTGCGGCTCCCTGAAGTCTGGCTGCTCTGGGCTGGGACACTCCTGCCATGCACTGAAGGCCCACGCTGTGACAGACCACGGTGCCTGTCCTCAGAGCATGCAGGAGAATGGCAACCCGCCACGGCCTGGCAGCACAGCCCGAGGCGCCCTCGGAGCGGGAAAGGACACGGGCAGGAAGACAGCGGTAGGGACAAGGGCGAGTGTCCCGGGCCAAGGACACACAGGGGCCCGGGAAGCCCAGGGAGACCCTCGGACGCCCTGCACTGGCTCCCGTGGGCCGTCGGTGCTCCCTGGAGGGCGGGGCCCAGCCACTCGCTGACCAGGGAGCCCGCACCAGGCCAGGCGCAGCCCGCACTCCCGCGTCGTGCGTTACAGGAGCTCTGCGTTCAGGGAGCAGCGGGGGGAGGGCGGCAGCGCCCAGGCACGAGGCTGGGGAAGCACTGTGGGTGCGGCTGTGGCGTGTGGGGGAGAGCACCCAGAGCTGCCTGCTACACTCAGACTGGGTGCTGTGTTCTCTCTCGAGAAGGCTCCTGAGCTCCTGGGGTGCAATGCCCCACGCGGGAGCCATGGGGACCTGAAGGCTAGCAGATCCCAGCAGTGCAGATGGCAGTGCTCATGGTCTCCTGCAGAGGGCAGTGCGCTCTGGGAGCAGCAGGCCCAGGGCACGCAGACATCTCCAGGCTGTGTGTGGCGGGCAGGGAGAGGAGCTGCTGCTGATACCCCTCCCAGAAGTCCCTGCTGCTCAGGGCTGTGCGGCCCAGCGGGGGACGGGGAGGCTGTGCAGCAGCTGGGTGCCCACTGGCCGCAGGGCTGGCCCTTGCCCCGCCCTGGGCTCTGCCCCGTCCCATCACAGCACAGAATGCTCGGAAACTGCACATCCGTGCTCCTGGCCAGAGCTACAGGCGTCCTCACAATAGAACTCTCCCGGCAAGCACTGGCCCCCCCTTGGCAGGGAACGCCACAAACCCCGACCTTGAGGGGTCCTGCAGCAGCCATCGGCCGCACGCAGGTTTCCAGACGAGAGCTCTTGTAGGTGGCACCCCTGGGCATGGTGGTGCCGTGTCACTTACCCCACCATGAGGAAGCCCTGGTACAGGGGGACGGAGGCGAAGTAGAAGACCGAGGAAAACACAGCCTTGAAAGAGAACCGGGGGTTAGAGAGCAGTGCGGGCGTATGGATGCCCCTCAGCGCGGCCATCGCCCACCTCCCGGGCGCCTGGCCGCAACCCCGCACCTGCATGGTGGAGATGACCAGGCCCCTGTGCATGACGAACTGGCCGAGCGCCGCGGACCGCTTATAGCTGTTGCGCCCGTGCACCACGAGCAGCCTGCCGACGTGCCGGAACTGCGTGATGGAGAAGTCGGCCGCCAGGGAGGCCTGTCTCCCCTCCTGGAACGGACACGGGCCTTTAAACGCTGTGGCAGAGGCTCCCAACCAAGCTGGGGGGGAGGGGTCACAGGACGAGACGCGGGTGCTTCCTGCACAGCCTGGCTGCCTTCGGGATGCACAGGCTTTAAGCACAGAAAGGGCCACGTGTGCCCATGCACCTCCAGAGGCATCCAGGTCCCCATCAAGGAGTGCCTGTGAGGATTCCAGGGTCCAGCCGGGCAGCCTGCCCAGGCCATGGACCCCGAGCAGAGGACACACGGGCCTTGGCAGTCCACCCGACCTCAGCCTTCCAGACAGTTCTCTGGGCGTGGCCACCTTGGCTCCTCAAGCCCTTCGACCCATCTCACAAAGCTGGTGCGTGGTGCTGCCCTGTGCAGCGGCCGGGGGGAGACACTGGGCACACAGCTCCAGCTGGTACGGACAGACCTCAGCCACGGCTCGCCGAGAGACCGACCCCTGGATGGACACGCGTGTGAGACAAGCCAGGGGCTGAGCACGGAGGCCGGGGGCCCGGGGTGCTGAGGACAAGCCTGGACAGGTGGTGGGGTGCAGGGAGGCCTGTGCCCCTCCAGGAGGGGGCGTGCCCAGCTGTGCTGGGTCTTAGTGCACTTCCCAGACGGCACCAGCCAGGTCGAGAGCGAGGTCAGGACTGAGACCATCACCTCGCCCTCAAGCAGCTGGCCACGGCCTGGCCCAGGCTGAGCACCACGGATCACATGTGCTGTGTGTCCTGGCCACCACTGCGTGTGGGTGTGCGCTGGCCACGTGTCTGCCAGGTGTACGGCGGGCATGTGTGTCAGGTGTGCACCGGATGTGTCAGATGTGTGGTGGCTGCACGTGTGGTAGGTATGCACTGGCTATGTGTGCTGGGACGTGCTGGCCACACGTGGAGGCGTGTGCCGGCTGTGCGTCCAGGTGCGCACGGCTGCACACACACTGACTGAGCAGGTCGGCTCACCTTCCCTTCGACGCCCACCCCGCAGTCCGCGGCCTGGATCATGCTCACGTCGTTTCCGCCGTCCCCTGGAAGCACAGCGTGGCGTTAGCGCAGCCGCCTCTCCTCTCCTCTCCTCTCCGAGTGGCTGTCTGAGATCGGACCCGCCAAGCCTCGGGGGGACACGGGTCTGCCCGCAGCCGCACAGCAAGCTGGGCCCCCGAGCACACGGGGGGGGGGGGGGGGTCGGCCGGGCTCACCAATGGCACACGTGCGCTTCCCCGTGTGCTGCTGCAGCAGCGTCACGATGCGGGCCTTCTGCGTGGGCGAGCAGCGGCAGCACACCACGGCCGGGCACTGGCAGGCCAGCTCTACCAGCTCGTGCTCGTAGTACTTGAGACAGACCTGGAAGACACGGCAAGGGGCACTGCGCCTGCTGACGGCCGCCCCGTGCGCCCCCAGATGCGTCCCCTTGGAAACGCGCCAGGCTCTGAGGCAGCCGATGGCAGGCCCCGTGTGGGGTCCCCGCTCCCCTGCAAAGCCTCTATCCAGGAGCTGCAGGCGGGCTCTCATGCCCCGTGCTCCCCTGTGTGTTCTCCGAGAGGACCCATGCCCTCACGTGCTCTTCCGCAGCGTCCCCCCACGGCCTCGTATTCCTGCTCCGCCCTCACCTCGTTCCGCATCACCTACGCGGTTGCCGCTCTCAGGAGAAGCGCATACTCCTGGAGTATGGCCCCACGGATGGGCCAGGGAGCGGAGAGCAAGCACCGTGAGCGACCGGGACGGCCTGCGCCATGCCATGCTGACACCGGGAGGGCAGCCCTCGCCACCCAGCAGGGATGAGACCGTCAGAACCTGAGGGTGACCGTGAGCCCTGGAAACACTGCTGCACCTGGACATGGGACATACGCTGACACGTGAGGCCAAAGCGCTGTCAGGCCAGGTGGTGCAGCAGCCAGACCCACATGAGAAAGGCCCTGGGTTCGCGTCTCAGACCTGGCGGCCTGAAAACCACATGGGCACGGGAACCTGTGCTCGTAATCCTGGGAGGATGGAGGAGGAGGGATGGTAGTGTGGCCATCCCTCGGGGGTGACTTCCCACCATCCCTCTCCCCAGCAAGCACATGTGCCCTGTGGCAAAACACGGGAAGGAGCGTCGTGGATGGAAGCGGGGTGCCTCCAGAGCTCACAGCAGGGGCCACAGAGGCGCTCACAGAGCCCCGAGTCAGCCATGACAGGCAGGACGAGGTGGTCACCGGGCAGCAACAGCCCCAGCAGCAAGTCTAGCCACGACTGCTCGTTGTCGTCACGCGCCACACCCGCGGCACCGACACTGCGCGACCGCAGACGGCCCAGGAGCCCGGCCGCACGTCTGCCTCGGAAGCCCTCAGGCCACTGGCACGGGTGGGCACACACTCAGTGGACAGGCCTCGCCTCAGACAGACACACAGACACGGGGGAGGTTAGGCTGGCCTCACCGCAGAGACATGGATGGACAGGCATGCTAGGCCTCGCCCCAGGGAGACGGACGGATGGACAGATGGACGGAGGGATAGACCTGTGCTAGGCCTCGCCCTAGGGAGACAGACAGATGGACAGACAAATGGACAGACCTATGCTAGACCTCGCCCTAGGGAGACAGAGAGAAGGACAGAGGGACAGACTTGTACTAGGCCCTGCCTCAGGAAGACGGACGAACAGACAGACGGACAGACCCGTGCATGGCCTTGACTCAGGGAGATGGATGGATGGACGGAGGGACCGACGTGCGAGGCTGGAAAGAGTCTCACCTCTAAGGAGTCCCCGGATATGACCAGGGCACAGTCGTGCTTCCTCCGGAACGCGTTCAGCTCCAGGTGGGCCTCCCCCCGGCTGGTCACCTCGAGGAGGAAGGACAGCAGGTCAGGGTGCCTGCCGCCACCGAGCCCACCCGAAGGCCCGGCCTCCCCAGCGCGCAGTGTCCGGGAGCAGCTCAGGGCCTCGCGCCCTGGGGCAGCCGCCGTGCGCGGGAGAGCAGCTGGCTCCCACGGACGCACCCCAGGCGCCTCGCCCCAGGGAGGACAGACGGACTGATGGGAACTCCACGTTCCCTAGTGCTTCACCCGAGATGACCATTGGGTGGGACGCACGTGGAGGGAGGTGGCCGTGGCACTGAGGGCCACCGCCGGCCACATTCCATCGGGCCAGGATACCAGAGCCCAGGAGGGAACACAGAAGAGGAAGAGCCATCTGAACCGAGGCTGAGACAGCGGTCTCCTTCGTAACATGGCAAGCAATGTTACGTGGGCTTTCTCTCTACGTGGGCTCTCTCTCTACGTGGGCTCTCTCTACGTGGGCTCTCTCTCTACGTGGGCTTTCTCTCTACGTGGGCTTTCTCCCTACATGGCCTTCAACTTATTTCAATTTTTCTTTAGCGTCTGAAGGATCGAATCACTGATAAGAGTACATTTTTAAAAGATCATATTTCACTTAACCAAACACATCCGAGATTACTGTTTCAACACGCAGTCTCCCAGTGCCATGTTCAGAGCGAGTCCCGAGCACCCATGTGTGAAGCGCTCGGTTTGTGGCCCCGGCCCGGGTCTGCCCTAGGGCGCACAGCCCGCTCTGCCCGCTGTGCCTGACAGCCACTCTGCCCCTTCGGCCCCTTCAGCCCTGCCGCTGCAAGCCCTTCTCCGCCTTCCCATCCGGGTGCTGGCTTTTCACCAGCAGACTTTCTTAGTTGAGTTGACTGTCTTAATTTTAATGTTTAATTTATTCTCTTTTGTTTTAAAGTAGTCCTAATTTCTACTGTGAAACAAACTTTTCATTTAGAATCTCTCTTTTTTTTTTTTCTCGAATCTGACACAAAATTGTTTTGGCAAAAAATGATTTTTTTCCTTGTTTACTTTTTTTCCCAATTGAAGCAGACTTTGTATGCAGGGAAATGTGCAGGCCTGAAATCGCACTGACGGTCCGACAGGTCGATGCGCTCCGGAGCCAGCGCCTCGATGGAGAAACAGGACATGTTCATCCCGGTAGGAACAGTTTGCTCCTGCCTTCTAATCACAGCTCACCCCGCACTGCCCGTCGCTCCTTATACCCTCACTCCCATACACTACTTTAACAGAGTAAGATCTACCCATACTGTCAGAATATCACTAACCTTACAATAAAAGTATTTCAGAAACTGGTGACATTCTTTCTGTAGAGACTGTATGGGGCATAAGAGAAAAGGAATGTACAGGGCTGAAATAAACACTTCGTGTGGATCTAATTCATCTTGGACTCAGAGTACTGTGGAAAATTGTTGATGCTATAACAGTGAAAATGGACAAGAACTGACCGGAAGTTGTATCAGAAACAATCATTTCATTGCAAGCAGCAGTCTGCAGGGCCTAACTCGCAATTCTGATGCTTCTGAACAAAACACATTTACATGTAAATCGTATTTGAGTAACTGCTCGGGGCGCGGGGCTTCACTGAGAACAGACATGGAATGCCTGCACACCGCCCTCAACCAAGACCCGAGCCGTTTTCATTTTCTGTTTGAATGATGCTGAGTTATGACTAATGCATACAGCAAAGACATAAACCAAGGCCATTCTACTAATTCTCACGGAGATAATTAGGGAGGAGCCTTTAACTTGAAAACGACAGCAGATCGAGAACATGCTCCGACTCGGTGTTTAGACTCGTCTCGGGAGCATGTGCGGCGTGCGTGACCAGCGACAGCGGCTGCCCTGCGCGTGCGGCGTGCGTGACCAGCAACAGTAGCTGCCCTGTGTGTGTGGCATTCCCGGGGGACAGAGGCGGCTGTTTGCCTGCCTGGCAAGTGACGTTACCTAAAGCTAACACACAATGCTGTGAGTATTACTGCTACATAATACTGACAGCACTGCAGACATGTAAGCACCTCTTCATTAAAAAACAGTTTGGTCACATTTAACTCATGCAGCTAAAAGAAATGTATTTTACACGTGCTTTTTAAACTGAGTAACCAAACTGCAGCACTTGTCTTACAAAACACGCGGCAGCCACCAACAGCTGCACTTGTCTTACAAAACACGCGGCAGCCACCAACAGCTGCACTTGTCTTACAAAACACGCGGCAGCCACCAACAGCTGCACCCACGCTCGGACAACGCAGCTGAGGCAGACGGATGCGGACGTGTACTCACTGGTCTGAACACGTGAATGTCCTGCGTCCTGGACACCAGGTGTGAACTTTTGGCGATGCAGGTGGCCGTCTCAAGCTTGTCACCAGTCAGCATCCATATCTGCAAGACAGTGGGGACCGGTGACCCCGCGTGCTTGCGCCTCGTGCCCCACAGTGCTCCCACTCACCGTGTTACTCTGACAGCCAGAGGGAGAAACGCCTACCTCCACCCACGGGAAGGGGTCAGGGAACCGGATAGGCCGGTCAGAGAACACGGCCCGGCCTGGGCTGGGCCCACCCCGAACAGGCTGTGGGCCTGGCAGGTGGGAGGTGGGTGAGGACAGCATTGTGAGGCCCTGGAGAGACACCCACTTCGGTCCCGCCCTCCTCCTCCTTTTTCTCTCATTAAAAACGGGGGACGCAGATGCCGACGCATGCGACAATCCCAAGGGCCTCGAGAACACCGCGCTCAGTGAGCACAGCCGGGCAGAGGGACCAGTGTCGCCTCATTACTGTGACGTCAGATGCAGAGACGCAGAGAGGTGGGGCGTGGGGTGTGGGTACTGGGGCGGGAGGGCGGGCGGACAGGCCCAGAGTTCCGTCTGGGAGGTGAGAGCTGTCACAGCAGTGCAGCTGCGCTCAGAGCAACTGACACTTGGAAACGTCTGGGGTGGTGGCCTTCGTGGAGCGAGTGCCTTAATACGACAGACAGGGTCTGCACTGACTCGCTCTGCTCAGGCAAGAGTGAAGTGGCATTTGGACACCACAGCGGAGCGTGCACGCGGGTGCCAGTGGGGAGGGCACCTGTGTGCCCAAAGGCAGCATTTGGACGGTGCCGTGCATGGGAAGCCGCTCTGAAGGGCCAGCTGCAGCCCTGCGTCCTGGCCCTGGTGGCTTGAGAGACACGTGAGCGTGTGTGTGTACAGGCGTGCCCAGGATCCTGACGGCTGGAGATGTGGAGGGAAACGACGGGGCAGTGACTGCACCCCACCAGGGTGCCGTCCGCCCTGGCACATGCATGGCACAGGCCCTTTGGCAATACCGAAAGCAGACTGAAGGGGAGTTGTATACAGACTCCCGCAGCCCGGGCGGCACAGGGCCCGGCTTGTGGAGCAAGGAGCAAAGATCTTCCCCCTGGCTGCGTTCGCAGAGGGAAATGAAGGTCGAGGGTTAAACAGCTGCAGCTAAGCTCTAAGTGTCTACACTTCAAATAAAGTGTGAAACTGTGCTGCTTTTATATTTACGGTTACAGAAATGCACACGCAGGCACACATGATGCATATGCACCCATGTACAGCTACAGAAATGCACACGCAGGCACACATGATGCGTACGCACCCATGTACAGCTACAGAAATGCACACACAGGCACACATGATGCGTATGCACCCGTGGACGGCTACAGAAATGCACACGCAGGCACACATGATGCATACGCACCCATGTACAGCTACAGAAATGCACACACAGGCACACATGATGCGTATGCACCCATGGACGGCTACAGAAATGCACACGCAGGCACACATGATGCATACACTCCCATGTACAGCTACAGAAATGCACACACAGGCACACATGATGCGTATGCACCCGTGGACGGCTACAGAAATGCACACGCAGGCACACATGATGCATACGCACCCATGTACAGCTACAGAAATGCACACACAGGCACACATGATGCGTATGCACCCGTGGACGGCTACAGAAATGCACACGCAGGCACACATGATGCGTATGCACCCATGTACGGCTACAGAAATGCACACGCAGGTGCACACGATGCGTATACACCTGTATACGGCTACAGAAATGCACACGCAGGCACACAGGACATGTGTGTACCCCTAATTTTGTGGGGGACAGGAGCTGCCTCTTCCATTCTATTGCCAATGGCGCAGACCCAGAGCTGGGCACAAGACGAGGTCCTTAGTGGGCATAGCTGTACTGCAGTCCCCTTTCCTCACCTCTCCACCTGTCAGGTTTCGGGCATGCATGAATGTGCATGGGGGCGCTTTTCAAACCACGGGAGTTGGGACTGGAGCTGCAGCTGGATCCACGGGATCTGGCTCCCTGCACATGGTGCTCAGTACTTTTTTGCAGGGCTGGCCTGTAAGGCATTTAATTATAACAACAAAAGCCCCGGCACCTTTCTCACCATGGTCTGGGCTTTCCGGGGTTGTTACGTGCCGTCCTCTGGAGAACGGAGCAGCAGAGCCCCTGGGCCTGTGCTCGCTCACTCCCCGTGCCGGTGCGTCTGTGCGCCCCCCCTTCTTCTCCAGGTCACACTCCCTCCCGAGCCTGAGATTCCGCCACGTGAGCACGACGAAGCCACGGGGCTGTCCCCACTGAGCCACTGCATGCAGCCCAGGACACGCACAGCGTCCAGACGAGGGACTACTGTCACATGCAGAGGTCAGATCAGATCTCGCATTACAGACACACAGAGCGGGTCTGCTCGGAGGCCAGCAGGTGGCGTAGTAGCTAAGGCCCTGGAGTCCCATGTGCCCACACAGTCTGTTCCAGACCTGGCAGCTTGAAAATCACACCAGCACCCTAAAGTAAAAATCTAAACAAAAAAAGGCAGCAAAAGCAAATAATAAAGCGGCACTCCGGAAAGCCGTCCGCGTGTGAGTCAGAACGGACACTGCACCTCACACGAAGAACCTCCCTACTCTAGCAGGCTGCTCCTTTAACAGGCGCAACGAGGCAACCTTGGAGCCAGCACACGGCCTAGTGTTCCATCAGTGGACTGCCGCTCGAAACTACAGTTCAAGTTCCGGACCAAGTGGTTTGACACGCTGGATACGTGTGCATGCGCGCCCACCGCCCAAGGTCCCCAGGGGAGTGCAGGAGCAGGGACTGCGGAGTGGCCATCCCCCGGGGGGAGCTTTCGCATTCTGTCTCTGTCTCTCCGGTGAGCACATATACCCTAGAGCTAAAATCTTCCCCCCACAAAATGAACCCTTTGGGCTGGCTGCAGCGCAGTCGGTAAGCGCTGACAGGAGGAGCTGGGGACCATGGTGGCTGCGGTCTGCACCGTGGCTCAGAAACATGCGGGGTGCACGTGGGTATGTGCCTGTGCGCGGGATCCTCATGGCATAGACAATGCAGGAAAGAGGCCTGCAGCCCAGCCATGCCCCTCGGGGGTGCTTTCTCTCTCTCGCTCTCTGACATGCACACACACACTGGCAATTAAAGAAACAAACAGAAGTTCATTAAGAGGTACAATAAATGACAGGTCATCTGCTTCTAATTCATCTCGTCTCCTCCTCCAATGCTCTTTGCTGTGGTCTATGATCAGGACAAGATAATGCGACATCCTGGGTCCGAACTGCTCCTTCCCTGGCCTAAACTACTGAGACAATCGCCGAGATCAGATATAGTGCCCTGACCCGCTCGAGCCATCCCAAAGAGATATGAAACCTCCCGCCCCCCCGAACCCGTGGGCATGCTCACAGCTGTCGTCCACAGGCACTGCCAGGCCTGCACAGGATGAGTGGGGCGCCCTTGGAGCTGTGGTGGGCACGGCGGCCCTCTGAGATCCCGGGCCCCACCTCTCGCCCGGCTGTGCAGAGCTCTTTCTTTTAAAACCAAGTTACACTCCTGTCTGTTCTCGAAAGCACAGCCCCAACCTTGGAGGTAGCACTGAGAAACATCTTGTTGGCCTTTCTATAACAGTACTTGGCTTCTGCAAGAATGTGTGCAAGAAGGAAGGAGTTCCGTGGAGGAAGGCTCACACCACGAAGCGCCAGGGCCAAGCAGACAAGAGGCTGGCAGGC
Organism: Tupaia tana; assembly: GCA_026018925.1. Taxonomy (NCBI): domain Eukaryota; kingdom Metazoa; phylum Chordata; class Mammalia; order Scandentia; family Tupaiidae; genus Tupaia; species Tupaia tana. The sequence goes on from JAKSZU010000007.1 coordinate 674,513, forward strand.
CGAGAAGTCCACTGGAGCCGCTCGGCGTCCAGGACAGGCCCTGCAAGGAACGAACATGGCACAAGCCACATCCCACCTCCCAGTGATGACAATGGCTGACATGGGGGTTGGGAGCCCAGGGAGGAGGGGACGAGCTGCACCTGCTGGGCCAGGCAGTACTGGAGAAAGGGGGTAGGGGAGGGGGCACGGGGAGGGGCGGGGAAGGCCGGGGAAGGGCACCTGCGCACCTCCGAGCCCCAGGCAGGTGCAGGCCCTGTTTGAGGTGGGCCCTGCAGTGTGGCCCTGACAGTCAGCGGGCTAGAGCAGGGCACGGACGGGCTGCGGCGGGGGCGGGCAGGGCAGGGGCGCTGGCCACCGCGCTGAGCAGCTGGGGCTCTGGTGCCTGCCTTCTGCTCTGCGCTCCAGGAGCTGCAGGTCTCACAGAGCAGGCTCAGACGCAGGCACCGGACGCTCGCCCGAACAGTGGAGGCTGTGGCGGGGGCGGGCACCTTGATCCCGGCGTTGCGCAGAAGCTCCAGCGTAGGCCGCACGTCCGCCTGCAGCTGGTCCTCCACGCCCGTCAGGCACAGCAGCTCCATCTCCCGCTCCAGACTCTCCACCACGGCTGCCACCTTCAGGCTCCTGTCGTGCAGGCTTAGCCTGGCCTGAGTGTATCGGCTCTGAGGACAGAGAACAGGAAGGCGCATGCCCTGCTCCGTGTGGGCCCACAGCTGGACCAACCAGCCCTGAGCACAGGACACGTGTGTGTGCGTGCACCTGCTCCATGTGGGCCCACACGCCTGGACCAGCCCTAAGCACAGAGGGCACGTGTGTGTGCATGTCCTGCTCCACATGGGCCCACACGGCTGGACCAGCCCTAAGCACAGAGGACACATACATGTACATGTACCTGCTCCATGTGGGCCCACACGCCTGGACCAACTAGCCCTGAGCACAGAGGACACGTGTGTGTGCGTGTCCTGCTCCATGTGGGCCCACACAGCTGGACCGATTAGCCCTGAGCACGGAGGACACGTGTGCGTGTCCTGCTCCATGTGGGCCCACACGGCTGGACTGACTAGCCCTGAGCACGGAGGACATGTGTGTGCGTGTCCTGCTCCGTGTGGGCCCACACGGCTGGACTGACTAGCCCTGAGCACGGAGGACACGTGTGTGCGTGTCCTGCTCCACGTGGGCCCACACGGCTGGACCGACTAGCCCTGAGCACAGAGGACACGTGTGTGTGCATGTCCTGCTCCATGTGGGCCCACACGGCTGGACTGACTAGCCATGAGCACAGAGGACACGTGTGTGCGTGTCCTGCTCCATGTGGGCCCACACGGCTGGACTGACTAGCCCTGAGCACAGAGGACACGTGTGTGCATGTCCCGCTCCACATGGGCCCACACAGCTGGACCGACTAGCCCTGAGCACGGAGGACACGTGTGTGCGTGTCCTGGTCCACGTGGGTGGGCCTGCTGCATGGAAACCACCTGCTCGAGGAGAGGCGAGGACATGGCTCCTAGGCGCTCCTTGTCCGGGTGCTGGAGCAAAGGCTGGGCACGGACCCTGGGCCCCACCAGGGACAGCACACTGCTGCCTCCTGAGGAGCCGCGCCCTCCCGGGAGGAGCCCCAGCATGGAGGTGCTCACCTCAAAGTCCTGGTACTGCTCCTCCGTCAGTGCCCTCTTGGCCACCACGAGGGTCCGCAGCCCTTCCCGCGCCATGTTCCCGCACTGCAGAGCAGAAGAGGCCGTCACCGGAGGCGCCCACATGCCCTCCCCTTGAGGCCAGCCAGGACCGCGGCCGGCGCACCCTGCCAGAGCATGTGCCTGCCACGCGCCGGCAGGGAGGGTGCTCAAACCCTGGTCCCGAGTCTCAGCCAGCTCCTGTCAGCAAGGAGAGATGGAGGCCAGCCTATGACTGGCGAGTCGGGTGAGGCGTGTGGCTGTTTCCCACACTCGCGCTTCACCTCCCCGCCCGCCCACGGTGCCAGCACACCACACGGGCTTGTCACGACACTAGCACGTGTCCTGGGGCCACGGTGCTTCAGGACATGGCACCAGGCTCCGTGTGGTAAGAAGAGCAAGGACAGTGCCTGACGGGCTGGGCTAGGACATGGGACACCGGGGGGCTGGCCTTGGAGCCATCCCTGCCGCACACCAGCTCCGAGCTCCGTGCTCCTAGACCGGACACCTCACGTCCTCCCTCAGTGCCCTGGGTGGCAGAAAGGGCCAGACGGGGTAGTTTTGGGACTGACACAACAGCCCCGAGTGCGCTGGCTGGTGCTGGCGCAGTTCTCAACGGGAAGAAGTGGCGCCCTGGTGAGTCCTGGGGCCCATTTGCGCACTGGTACGAGAGACGGGGCGCGGTCAACAGGCACCTGAAAAGGGTCTCCTCCCCTGTCGGATGGGGACCCAGCGGGACGCCCACGGCTCTGGCTGGCACTGAGGGACAAGGCAGACTCTCTGACCCTAGGCAGGCTGAGAGTGCTAGGCAAACCTGTCTGCGGGTAGCCGGCAACATTGCTTAAAGTGGAATTTGCACCCACTGCTGGACACGGTGCCCCCACCAGGAGGCTCGCCACGCCACACATGGGGCGGTGCTGCCAGCCGTTTATGTGAATGGTGTGGGGACAGGAGTGAGTGGGGGACAGGAGTGGGGCCGGACAGAGACACGGTGTGGGGACAGGAGTGAGTGGGGGACAGGAGTGAGGGGCTGGACAGAGACACGGTGCTGGGCTCCATGCACACCAGACTTCAAGAGCAGGGCCCTCTCCTGACTCTCACACGTCTGCACGTGGCTCCTCCAATGGTACTGAGGTGACCAGGACAGCCGGGCCCTCCGGGTTGTGCGGAGGAGGCTCATGAGAGGGTGCCCTGTCATGGTAACCCATCCCTCCAGGCACACAGGGGAGGCAGGCTGGGCAGGGTGGGCGCCGTGGGTGTCTGGGGCCTGGGACTGTCCTTGCACCACTGTGCAGACACGGGCCTGTCCTGCCCGGGGAAGCCTCTGTCCTGGGGTGGGCGGTGGGCCAAGAGGAGGCAGACACCATGCCTGCCAGGAAGTGCCTCTTGGAGGCCTTGGGCAAAGCCCGGTCTGCCGTGGATGTGCCTCGCTGCGGGGTTTGTCGCCAAGCGCTCAGAGGCCTGCGAGCCCTGGCAGCAGGGACAGCAGGGCCGCCGAGGACACAGCCGCTCAGGAAGGCCTGTGGTGCCCCTGGGGCCTACCGCATCATGCCAGGTGTGCCTGCAGCACCCGTGGCTGTGTGGTCTGCAGGCCGGGGAGGGCCACCGTCACACCGCTGAGTGTCCGGGCTGCCAGTCAGACTCCCAGACAAGGCAGAAACAAACCTGTAACATCTCAAAGCTCTCGTTCCAGAGAGTAATGTGTGGGGCCAACAGAAGGCCTGGAGGTTAAGGCGCTGACAGTCCACAGGGCCAACTGCAGGTTTGAGTCCTGGACCCAGCGGCTAGGACGTCACGCCGAGAGCATGCACTTGTGCCCCAGATCCCTGGAGAATGGGGAGAAGGGACCACAGCATGGCCGCCCCGGGGGGCGATTTTTCTCTGCCCTCACGCTGCGAGAGCACACACTCTACAGCAGAGACAGGAACAAAGCCCAACGCCAAGCTAGTGCAGAGCGGCCTAGCCCGACTGTGCATTTCCAGCTAGCAGCTGCTGCTCCTCTAGAACGCCACGTAAAGCGTTCTGACGGGCCAGTCTCGCGGGCAGCCATGGTTCGTCTACACCCCTCACACAGGGTCCTGGACATGGCACTGAGGCTCCTCAGACTCTAGTCCCTGTCGACGCCCTCTTGGGTCTCAGACACAGCAACTGGCACCCCACTGCAGCGGGTACGAGGCCGGGCGCCCTGCCGCCTCCACCCTCCCTGCACAGCTCGCTCCACGTCCGCTCAGACTCGGGCTTTCTCACTTTTCCAGTTTCCAGAACTCGGCCCTCTGGATCATAAGATCAGTGAGAAGTGACTGTCACAGGGCTACGAAGGAAGCTGTCCTGTGAAGGGCAGTCTGACACTCTCTGTCGCGCGGCATTGCTAATTCGAGCTCACAAACGCAGATTCACTAAACGGTGCTTTACAGTTAGCTGCGTGCCATTATGAGCAATGGTGATTTCTATGGCGTCTACTAGGTCTTCGAGGGGCTCAATTACCCATGTCCCCGATGAACCCAAAGTGCTCCCAAGGGCAAAGACTCACACCGCCATGCTGGCGTGCACGGGCACTGTGGCTGCAGCTCTGAGGGTCACCCAGTGCCGAGAGCAGGCCTAGGGACGCCAGAGGCCAGCGGACATGCCCGCGCATGGCAGCAGGCCGCGTGGGCAGTGACGGTGGCTTCAGTACCCCTGCCGGCCACATACTGACTGACAGACCAGGAGTAGATGGAACCGCAGAGTTAACTGCAGGTGACGCGTGTTCAGCAGCAGCTAACGAGAGCAGGGCCACTTGTAGCGTGCCTTATTTCCTATTTGTTAACAGCAAGTCCTATATACAAGTTAGCATTAGATTAAGATTCTAATAAAAATCTTGCAAATAGTTAGGTTATAAAATAAAAAACACATTAAAATTTCACAATGAAACATGCAAAGTTGTTTCAGAGTTCTTTAGTGAGTAATAATGCTATTTTTCACATTATAAATATGATATTCTTCGTAAGGGCCTATGTGTATCTACATGTATTCGCATGCAAAATAAATAGTTACATGCATAGAAACTGCACTTTTGGAAAATAGGGCTCTCCTCCCCTCTCCGCTTTCCGAAAATGAGACCTGTGAGCATTTAGAACAACTCAGTGAGAAGACAAGACCCTATGGCCGCCTCTTGGCCTAGCGTGCACATTTGACAGCACGACGTGGTCTAGTGACCGAGCTGTCTGTGAGCTGGAGAAGGCTGGCACAGTGCCGTCCGCCCCACACCGTGTACGGGCAGTGTCAGTGTGTGCGTGTTACAGACTCACTCACCTCCTCTTCCAGCCAGTCATTGTACTGGACGATGCTGGACATGGCGACATCTGCACCTTTCATGTAAAACGTGATCTCTGCCGTGGACTCCTCCTGCAGCAACGAGGGCAGAGACGAAGGTGAGGGCCCACGCGCACGGGCCGGCGCTGTCGAGCTGCCCTCCTCGCAGAGGCGCCAGGACAGCTCTGTAGCAGCTGTCCCGTGCTGCCCACAGACGCTGTGCCCTCCATGCCAGAGTGCCGAGGCCCACACCCACCGTGCACGTCCCCTGGACACCGTGCTGGGACCTGAGGGCAAATCTGCTAACGGGGCTCCAACAGGGCTGCCGTGTGCGCCGACGCCCACGGATGCTCAGTGAGCGCAATGCTGTGCCGCAGCCAGCTTCTCGGAGGTGCGTGTGGGCATCTGCGCACACGGGATGGGAGGCATACCTTAGCAACGTCATGGTCATAAACCATTATTCACTTCACTTCTGCGGCATGCTACCTCTTTTGAAAACTAAATAAAACAGCCTGACTTGATTCAATAGTTACGAGAGCTCTGGCTTCTCCTCCCTAGTAGTTTCAGGGCAGTTACCTGACATCGCTGGGTGGTTATCACGGGGCCACACTAGCTTCTCGGTCATAAATCACTAGTTTAAATTTATGCACAAAACAACACCGCAAACACGATACAAGCACAGAACGCTGGAGGAGACCCTAACTTCTCTTCTGGGGCGCTCAGTATCCACCTCACCACGCTGGCGAGCCGCTCAGGCAGCCCGCAGCACCCCAAGCGTCCAGCCATGGGGAGGGCGGCTGAGCACGCACCCTGACCACGATGCCCATGCGCTTGCTCTCGGAGGTGAAGGGGAACATCTGCAAGATGTGGTAGGTGAGGACCTGGCCTCCAGGTGTCTTCAGCTGCATGGAGTTGAGGTCCCTGCTGACCAGAGTCAGGCCCACGCTTTCTGTCCACTGCACCAGAGCGACCTAAGAGAGACCAAACACAAGTGAGGGCCAAGGAGTGGCACAGGAGCCAGACGACACGTGGCCCCCAGGAAGCCTGCCAGCACACTGCCTCCAGAGTGTGCACGCACGCACACGCACCCGACGTGAGTTTAAGCCACGGGGTCTGGGACTCAAACCACGGTCGACCACATGGGAGTCCAGCGACATAGTCGTTACGCCAACTGCTGGTCTCTGAAGTTAATAATTTATAAGTAGTATATTTTGACAAGTGTCTTCTAGAGAAGACACTTTAAAAGCAACCTCGCTGGGTAAGCAGATGGCACTGGATTCCACAGGGCTGACCACGGTTCAAGTCCCAGGCCTGGCAGCTTGAAAATCACACTGGGCGTGTGTGTGCATGCCCAAAACTGCGAGAGAAGACTTGAGAAGGGAATGCAGACCGGCGATCCCCCTAGAAATCACCCACTTTCGCACCTCTGTCTCTTTCTCCTCAGCGAGCACATGCACCCTACGGCAAATTAAATAAGAAAAAAGGCAGCCTCACTCCAAGACACTCCCCAGTGGAAACGCGCCGTGCCTGTCCTCGCCATGCTCCGCTGCCCAGCGAGGACACGCCGTCCAGGGTGAGCGGCCATGTCCCGCAAAGCCGCCCTGCCCACTAGCACTCTTGGTTGGTGGTCTCCCTGCCTGGCCCTCTCTTCGCCTCCATGCTCCGGGCCCAGCCTGTCATCCATGAGGGGTGCCGTTTCTCTGGCCTGCAGGGCTCCCACGGGCAGGACACGATCCACTGTAACCACCACTTACGCACTCAGAAACTCATCTTGGGTCCCGAGACCGCGAACCCCTCCCAGGACGCTGTAACTCTGCGCAGTGTCCAGGGTACCAGAGTCCGACCTCCGTGTCTTCCACGCAGAAAGGTCTCCACGGCCCTGGCTCTGAGGTGGGGTGAGCAGGCCAGGATTCTGGAATCTGGGCAAATGGCCATGACCCAAAGTCCCGGGTTCCTCACCTCTAATCAGCTCTCAGGGAGACCGGGGGGTGCGGGCCTTGCATTCGGAGTGCACTCGGGGCTGCCCACGTCCCGGTCCCCAGGACGCCGGGGTCTTAGCATGCGCCCGTTCCCACAGAAGCCATTTGCGTGTGTCCTCTCGGGCAGACCAAGAATGTCTCTAAACTAGACTTTCTAAGTAATTCCCCACAAGCCGCACCACAGACTCCTGTAAGATCTCCAGCTGGCTCCCGGCAGGGCTGAGCGCCGAGCAGCAGTGCCCTGTGCGTGGAGGTCTCGACAGCGGGTGGAATGTCACACTGCCCTGGGGAAAGTGCTCGGGATGGCCACCTGGAACAGCCACGCCGTGCAGGAAGGCACCGGCTGGCCTCTGGACACCTGCCACGGCCCAAGCTCGGTGTGCTCCCGCGGAGGGCTCAGGGGCCCTCCTGGAGGCTGTGCCCTCTGCTCAAGCTTCCCTTCTCCTTTATTTGAGAGACTTTTTCTATAGGGCATGTGCTTTCACCAGAGACAGACGGAAAGCAGGAAGTCATCCTGGGGATGGCCATACCACCTGCCTCCTCCGTCCTCCCGGTCCTCCCAGTGCCCTGTGCTCCCAGCCTGCCTCCGCCTCCTCCTCCTCCATCCTCCCGGTCCTCCCAGTGCCCTGTGCTCCCAGCCTGCCTCCGCCTCCTTCTCCTCCGTCCTCCCGGTCCCCCCAGTGCCCTGTGCTCCCAGCCTGCCTCCTCCTCCTTCTCCTCCGTCCTCCCGGTCCCCCCAGTGCCCTGTGCTCCCAGCCTGCCTCCTCCTCCTCCTCCTCCTCCGTCCTCCCGGTCCCCCCAGTGCCCTGTGCTCCCAGCCTGCCTCCGCCTCCTCCTCCTCCGTCCTCCCGGTCCCCCCAGTGCCCTGTGCTCCCAGCCTGCCTCCTCCTCCTCCGTCCTCCCGGTCCCCCCAGTGCCCTGTGCTCCCAGCCTGCCTCTTCCTCCTCCTCCTCCTCCGTCCTCCCGGTCCCCCCAGTGCCCTGTGCTCCCAGCCTGCCTCCTCCTCCTCCTCCTCCGTCCTCCCGGTCCCCCCAGTGCCCTGTGCTCCCAGCCTGCCTCCGCCTCCTCCTCCTCCGTCCTCCCGGTCCCCCCAGTGCCCTGTGCTCCCAGCCTGCCTCCTCCTCCTCCTCCTCCGTCCTCCCGGTCCCCCCAGTGCTGTGCTCCCAGCCTGCCTCTTCCTCCTCCTCCTCCGTCCTCCCGGTCCCCCCAGTGCCCTGTGCTCCCAGCCTGCCTCTTCCTCCTCCTCCGTCCTCCCGGTCCTCCCAGTGCCCTGTGCTCCCAGCCTGCCTCCCTGGTCCTCCATGCCACACGCTCCCCGTCTTCCTCATGGAGGTCAGACGCTCTAACCAGCTGGGAGTGGCACCTCCCAGACCCCAGCAGGCCCACAGGCCTGGCTGCGCCCTCCCGTGTGCCCTCCCCTTTCTGAAGCATGGTGGCGCTCCTTTCCGACAGCTCTTGGAAACCACCTACAGCCAGTGACAGTAAAGGAAGCAGCTTTCGAAGGCCCCTGCCCCCCGGCAATGAGGACACATGTGCTCTCTGAGGCACGCAGGCTCTCTACACAGCCAGGCGTGGTGCCCCAGGAGGCTGTGACACGCCCGCAGCGGCGCAGGAGCATGTGGCCCCAGGACACGGCAGCCTGTGTGTGGCTCCAGGATGCTGCTGCAGCACGGCCGGCCTTGGACCCCACCTCTGCCCGGGAGCCAAAGCTCTCGCCTCGAGACCATTTTCCATGCACAAAATGACAACAGTAAAAACGCAGATATGGATTAAGGCAGCTGAGGCCACCACTGCGGGGAGGCCCTGGGTGCACGGACAGCCTGGCAGCACCTGCGAGCCGACTTCAGTGCAGGTCAGCTCTCCGAGCGCCGCACACCAGCATCGATGTCCGCCTGCTGGCAACGACGCGGGAGACCGCCGAGTACCTGAGGGTCCATCCAAGCCTGTGCTGCCACAAACGCACAGCGAGGGCGAGCTGACTTAGGCCGCCCCTCGCCCGGACGCGGCGTGTGGGCCTGCAGTCGGGGAGGCCCCGGGATGCGAACCCAGAGCTCCCGGGAACGGCTCTGGTCGCGTGACCGCCGTGCTTCCACGGCTCGGGGCTCTGCTTATGTAAAGGGTCGTCTTTCCTGCATGGAGTTAGTTTCTCAGGCACCTTCGTAAAAGCCACCGCCACCTTAGCGAAGACTCCAATCCATAAACACAACACGGTTCGCTGGTCTTCACACTTCCATTTCTCGTTTTACACTTTTCAACACTCACGCAACAAGTATTTCATTAGCTCTATCCTTCAGATTTCATAGTATTGTGGTGCTTTGTAAGTGGGACATTTTTAAAATTTAAATATCTTTTTAAAATTAGTTTAAAATTTGCCAGAGGGCATATGCACTCACCAGAGAGGGACACGGAGGAGAGACAGGAGAAGGCGGCCGGGGCGTGGCCGCTGCACCCTTACCTCTCTCTCAGGGTGTGGGCACGGGTGCACAGGCCCCGGGTCTGCCTTTCAAGCATGGGCGTCTGGGGCTCGAACTACACATTGGCCATGGGGGATCTGGCTACTGTGACTACACCACTGGCTGGCACTAAAACTTCAACTCCATATTGTTCCTTGTAGTTAAATAAAAATACATTTTTTAAAAGTAGACACTGATGGGCAGTCTTGGCAAATTCCATTTAGCCTCGGAAGTTTCCTTAGCCTTTTCTGTGGAGTCAATGCCGTCGCTTGCACAAGGCTGTCTCATCTGCTCCTTCCGGGTGGCCTGGCTGCGAACTGCACAGCAGACACCCATGGCCGGACGGCAGCGCACGCCTCGGCCCCTGCAGCAAGTGCCACATTCACCGGACGTTTTCCAGACGCCCCGCACGAAGCTCAAGAACTCCCCGTAATTCTTGCTTCTGAGTTTACTCTCCCATCAGACACAGGGATAAGCCGAAAGCCGCCAAGCCGCCCATCCACCGAGGAGCAGGGGGCCTCCCTGTTCCCTCCTTTCTTGATGAGCAAATCGCGGGGCCTGAGTAACAGCTGCGGAAACAGCTCCCACCTCTGGGTACGCCCTGTTTGACCAGTCTGGGTTTTCCTGTTGAAGTGGGTTCTCGAAACCATCTAGACCTAGAAATTCCCAGCCCTGTGCTCTCTCCACGATGTTCTCTGGGCCCCGATGCACGCAGACCCACAGATGGTCCAAGGTTAAGGTGTGCCTGCTTCTCACGCACCTGCTGGGACACACGTGTTCGGTGACGGTCACGGTCAGGCTCGCTGTTGCAGCACACTATCTAGGAACAATGCAAGCAGCAGTACTCGGTCTTTGATTCTGCAGACTCTGGCTCAGTTTGTGGGAACCAGGGGTCTGTGGGTATAAAACCTCCTCTCCCGTTTCTGATGGGTGGTCAGGACGGACCATTACTTAGAACAACTGTTCTCACATTTAAATGGAAGCTCTGGGGCCAGCAGGTGACATGGTGCATCCACAGGCCAACTGCTCAGTTCCAGTCCCAGCCCCAGAGGTTGAGGACCACGCCAGGTGCGTGTGTGCGTACCCCAGATCCTGAGAGAGCAACGGAGGGGCAGAGGGGGACGATTCATCACTTTCCCTCTCACCGTCTCTCTCTCTCCAGTGAGCGCATGCACCCTATGGCAAAAACCTTGTGTGAGATATTCAGATTTCCAGTGTTCTCTCTGTTCAGTAGCAACATGAGGTCAGCTCTTGCAAAAGTGTAAACCGTGGGTGTATGTGAGTGGTGAGTTCCAGCGGGAGGTCCCGGTGGGCTGTATGTAAACATGTGGGTGTAAGCAATGAGTGTGAGCGGGAGGTCCCGGTGGGCTGTATGTAAACATGTGGGTGTAAGTAATGAGTGTGAGCGGGAGGTCCCGGTGGGCTGTATGTAAACATGTGGGTGTAAGCAATGAGTGTGAGCGGGAGGTCCCGGTGGGCTGTATGTAAACATGTGGGTGTAAGCAATGAGTGTGAGCGGGAGGTCCCGGTGGGCTGTATGTAAACATGTGGGTGTAAGCAATGAGTGTGAGCGGGAGGTCCCGGTGGGCTGTATGTAAACATGTGGGTGTAAGCAATGAGTGTGAGCGGGAGGTCCCGGTGGGCTGTATGTAAACATGTGGGTGTAAGCAATGAGTGTGAGCGGGAGGTCCTGGTGGGCTGCGTGTAGCTGGGTGTGGTGGCGCGTCACTGCTGCGGCTCTGCACTGGGACGCTCCATGACCTGATGCCTGCCGGGGTGTGGCCGCAGTGCAGGGAAGGGCCTGGCCTCGCATCCCGCAGGACAGTGCACTGACGGCTCAGTGCCCGAGGTTCCCTAGTAGGGTCATGTCTTCCGCAAGGGCTCCTGTTCCTTTCATAATTACACTTATTTATTCTGTAAGACAATACTGAGTGGCATGGGGATGGCAGGTGTCCCTGTCACAGCCTTTGCTGAAATGGGGACGACCGTAGGACTTACTTGGCATGATGGTGAGACTGGTACCTGCAGTCCTGACAGCAAAGTGCCTTCTGTCTCGAATTTACTACTATCTGATTTCTGAGGGGTAGCTTGCTTTGATCAGATATGTGTACTGAATTTTAACTTAAATGCCTTGTAAAAATCTCCAGTGACTTTTTAAAAATATTATTTTCTTTAACTTTATTTATTTAAATTTGACCACGGAGGAACAGAGAGAGAGAGTGCGAACGAGAAGGCGGGAAAGCAAGTTGCCAGGTCTGGGACTCGAACCACGGTTGGCCGTGTGGGAGTTCAGCGCCCTTAACTACCATGCCACCTGCCGCCCCACAGTGACTTTTTAGCCAGGACCTCACCGTGCTGCACGCCTCCTGCCTCCGTCCCCGAGCAGCTGGGACTGCACCATGGGCAGGGGCCGCCTTGCTAGCTTTCAGGGGCCAGGAGCCGAGGCTGAGCCCTCCCACTGGAACTGTGGACAGCTGTGTCCTCGGTGCAGGTGACCTGGGACGTGCGGGCGTGGAGCCCATGTACTCTCCAGCCCTGCTGTGCTCCTGCATTCCTAAGACAGACGCTCCTCGTCAGGGAGTCTCAGTCTTCGAGTACACAGCAGTCCCTGTCAGCCAGCGGGATGTGTCCCGAGACTCCCAGTGGGTGCCCGGAGCCAGACAGAGCAGAACCCAGTGTGCCCAGGCTGAGCACCCGTATCTGCAATGCTGGGCCAGAAGTGCGCTGGGAGTGGGAGGATCTGTAAATCCAGAGTGAGGGATTTCATGTCTCACACATACCTCACACGCATGATCTGAACGGAGTTTTAGACGGTATGTGTAAGGACTCTGTGCACGGAACAGTCTGTGTTCGCGGCCCTGTCAGAGCGCAAAAGCATCTGTCCCCGGCTCGGCCTCGGCCATCTGTGTGGATGGTGTGTCGTCGCCGCGTGTCACCACTGTCCCCAAGCCTGCACTGATGTGCTAAATCAGCAGCCATTCTCCTAATTTTCACCATGTACTCCATAAATGATAACTTAATCACCCACATCTCACCATCTCTCACTGTGTTTACTGTAGTTGCTGTTATAATTTAATAGAATTATTAACATAAAGACCATTTAATCGCCTGGAGAAACTGCTAATCAATATTTGGACAACCATGCAGTACTCACTCTCTGCTGGCCTTGAAGGTCACTGAGTGAGGGCTGCGTGTCACCGACCACGCTTCGCTCCTCACAAACGTATCGACAGAACACACCAATTAGTCCTGCTTCGACAGCACACGCAGCGCAGGGCACTCACACTACGCGTGCCGCGCTCAGCACCCACTTCGGACGTCACGCGCCTCCCTTTCTAAATAACCCACTTGTGGTCTGTCATCGATCCCACTGACTCTGGCACACGGACGCTGGAGGAGGCGGTGATGGCTGCCTGTGAAATAACATTCACGCATAAAACCTGCCCGTGTGAGCGCGCAGCCAGAGGTTCAGAACACTTCAGCACAGCCGTCTACAGGGTCAGCAGCCCCAGAACCGTGCGGGCGTCTTCACGGACCAGAGAGGGAGCGGCCTCAGGCTGCTGTCGTCCTCTGCCTCGGGCACTCAGCCTGGCGACTCTCTGCCGGGCTGAGCTGCCCCTCGGGCAGCGCCCGGGGCCATGGCTGCTGAGCTACCCCTCGGGCAGCTCCCGGGGCCGTGGCTGTGCCCTGGCTCCCCAAACTGCGCTGGCCAGACTCCGGCAGATGGGTGGCTGGGTCTGTCTGGGAAGGCACTTCCAGGAGGCGCCCAGACTGGAGAGGCCGTGGTGGCAGCAGGCCCTCCTGCTCCCGGAGGATGCGAACTTTGATCACTTACCCGAAGAACAATGGCCGTGCCCAGATGGGCTCAGGTTGTCAAGCCACACCCGAACAGAACTGTCACCACCTGCCATACGCCACAGCTCTCAGTCCACCGCACAGGAGTGTCATGGCTGTCCCACTGTCCCGCTGACTGCAGTTCCCCAGGCTGAGCGGACCACTCTGTGTGTCTCTGCCACCGGCTAGACTCCGGTGCTGAGCACGAGCATCCATGTGCCTCGGTGCAGACGTGTGCTCGCTCTGCCGAGGCACTTGCAGGAGCAGGACAGCGGGCCCTGCCTGTGGCTGCTCCTCCAGCCGTGCTGGCTGCGGCCTGGCCCAGGGCACCATGTCCTGGTGGGTGCACGGAGAAGGCTCTTCTCTCCTGCAGCGAGTTTGTGGAGCAGTCACCAGGCTCCTCCCGGGACGCTAGGCCTGTTTTTCTGCCTTCTTCACGCAAAGGCACTTCCCCGTTACATGCGTGAGAGTGCGTGCAGATGCCAGTCCATACATGCTTGTACAGGCGTCTCAACTACCGAGGGCCACCTCAGAGGCCTTGAGGGGACAGGACGCCGTAAGACTAGATAGGAGACACGCTACCCGTGCATAGACTGGACGGGCCTGACAGCAGCCGACCCTAATCAGAAATCAAAACGTGAAGAGCGAGAAGTACAAAGCCAGCTTAGCACAGGCAAGGTGCGACCATCTCTGCAGATTTTCAAAAGCACTCACATCATCTCTTTTGAAACAGGTACACTGCATTGATATTCCGGCAAAACAGCTAGCAGGCTAGGTGCCCACCGGACGATGTGTGACAGATGAGAGCGGCTGGCAACCATGACGGTCTGGCTCCCCGAAGCCTGGCTCTGCCCACCGACATGTGCCTGTGTAAGACCCCAAGCTCCATAGGCTGGGAGGCCGGGCTCGATTCCCAGTCTGGGGTGATAGCCAGGCACGGCAGCTGCCTGTTACCTCAGGAACTCGAGGCCAGTCTAGGCCCAGAGTAAGCGTGGGAGTGGTGGCACACACCATGGCCCCAACTGGGAGGCCAAGGGAGGAGTGGCCACAAGTGGTTTAAACAGGAACCAGCAGGGCCAGCGGCAGAGCGGCAGCCAAGGTGGAGAGTGCACACAGTGCCCAAGTATGTGCCGGGGAGCTGGGCTGGCGTGGACGAGGTCGTGGCACAGGGACCCCCCCACGCGACCGTCCCCACCTCTCACGGACAAAGGAAGAGACTGGAGAAAACCTGGCCCTGTCCCCAGGCTAGCGTATGACATCAATGACACCCGCTGCGCGTTCTCGTGCCACTTCCCACACCGCGGCGGGAGAAGCCCCGACACGCTGACACACGGATGCCAGCACTGCGTGTGCAAGGCCTGGCCAGAGCGGGCGCCGTCTCCACCCGCGGCTGGTGTGGGCCAGGACCCACGCTGCCCGCCCCGCCCGCCTTCGGAGCCCAGCTGGCCACGCACAGCACTCACGCAGTTGGAGACAGAACCAGCTACCGTCCTGCAGCAGGATTCCGCAGTGAGTGGGACCCACCTCATCGGGGCTGGAGGCCTGGTAGGTGCGGTTCTCGTCACTGAAGTCCTGGTCTGCTTCGGCAGCCTCGGGCTCCCCGGGGACACCAGCTCGGGACTCGTACACAGGGGTCACGTTGTGGCACAGGGCGATGGCTTTCACGGCCTCGTGGATCCGACTGCTCACGCTTTTTCTCACCTTGGGGGCCGAAGCCTGGGCTTTTCTCGGTGGAGACGAACTGGCATTGTTTCCACCAGCTTGAGAATGCGTCTTAAAATAAAGAACGCCATTAATTAAAGATAGACCAGAGAGGACCACATAGCGGACCTTGGAGTTACTGCCATGTGTCGCTCCTCGTTAGGGACGAATGGCTTCATTAGGTCCCGGTTTTCTCCTACGTAACATCGAGAGTTTAACCCTCACACTGCAACGTGCTTTGATACGCCCAGCTGTCAGAGCAAATGCTGGCACAGCCCTCCCGGCGCTCGCTCCCCGCAGCCCAGTCCTTCCTAATCCCCGTGAGGTGGCAACAGGTGGAGCAGAGGGCCCGCCTCCGTCCAAGGAACGCTGTAGCCAAGGTGCCGAGCGAAGGCGGCGGGACTAAGGGCCTCCCTCGAGGCTGAAAATGCTGCAGCTCCACCGGTGGGAGTCAGGCTGCCCGGGGCTGAGGGGACGGTAATCCAGACAGCGACAGCGGCGTGCGGCAGACAGCACCCACCCCTTCAGAGCCATGTCCCCGCGGGGCAGCCCAGCACTGGCCGTGTGGGCCCCATGAGACTCCCACCACCGCAGCAGCGGCAACACCTTCTCACTAGAGTGTGCACTCGTCAGAGAGACAAGAGACAGAGACAGAGACAGAAAGCAAAAAATCATCCCCCGTGGGGATGGCTACGCTGCAGTCCCTTTTCCTCCCTTCGCCTCTCAGAATTCTGGGTATGCACATACATGTGCCCAGGACTTGAACTGTGCACTTGGTCATGTGGGATGGTGCCTTAACCACAACACCTGACCAACTCATGAATTAACTTCTAAAAAATGTCACCTGGAACTATTTCCATCTGCACATAGATTACTAAGAGAAGGTGTTTTATTCCTTCTTTTTAAGATTTTTCATCTATTAATCAATATTATAGGCTATAAAATACAGTCAGCCCTCCGTATCTGCAGCAGGTCCAACCAACTGTGGACTGACAGCGTCTGGGAGATAGTGGATGCGTCTATACTGAACACTGCAACCCTTTTCCTGCCATCTCCCCAGAAGGCGAGGGTACCACCGGCCAGAGCACCGGCACTGCCTTGGCACCGGCAGGACGTGCAGGCCGGGAGTGCGTGGTAGGACATGTGTGGCCAGGACGTGTGTGGCAGGACGTGTGGGCCAGGAGTGCGTGGCTGGAACGTGTGCGGTCACGAGTGTGCGGCCAGGAGTGTGTGGCAGGACGTGTGCGGACGGGAGCGTGCGGACGGGTATGGCCGGGAGTGCGCGGCAGGACTTGTGCGGCCGGGAGCGTGCGGCAACATCATCTCAGGGAAGCGGCCTGGGCAGCCCCAGTCTTGCTGTCCATGGCGGTGGTAGAACCAAGCTCCGTGGAAAGTGAGGGGCGATGGCCCTCTGCACCCACGTAAACGACTTCCCACTGAGTACGGTGCTGGGCCCCGTGTGTGTGCTCAGACATGGTCTGCAGCCTGAGTCCTCCTGCATTCCGTCAGGAGGGGAAATGTGCAGGGGCCGTGTCACGGAGACGAATCGCTGTGGACAGTCGCTGACCACAGCTAACGCGGCCTGGCCCTCTGCGATCTAGTGTGCCTGGGCTGAGGTGACCAGCACACTCTGGCCTGACAGGCCCCAGCACGTTGTCCGTCCAGGGATGGCTGTGCTCCAAACCATCGGTAACCACGGAGGGAAAGGCCCACGTGGTGACAGTCCCGCAGACTCTGCCCTCTTGCACCTAGGCATCCCCCACTATCCCCCACCGCCAGCTTCGAGCACACTGACTTGCGCCTTCCAAGCACAAGTAAAGATAACTGAACTAAGGAGGCGCACGTCAGCTTGGACCACGGTTGTAAGCCCGTGAGCCGACCTCCGTGCCATGTGATCCACACTGCATGAGCACAGCACAGCCCCGAGCATGCGGACTGTGAGCGTGGGCTGCAGGGCCTGCCTGAGAACGCTCACTGTCCAGAAAGGACCTCTGGGCTGGACCTTCACGTCGAACCAAGTCATCCCTCCTACTGCAAACTCAGAGGGCTCCTTGCACGATGGCCCAGCTGAGCCACACAACAGTGACCTTCAGAGACAAGGGGAGACGGCCCTGTGCTGATGCTGAAGGCCACGTGAGGCTCCACCGAGGACACGGCCTGCCTTGCCGTCTACTGCACTGCAAGGCGGGGAGAGCGAAAAGGAGCCAAGTGCCAGCCAGGGAAGGCAGCGCAGATTTTAGCGCAGACGCTCCGCAGCGCAGACGGTGACAGGAAGCACCTGGCTGTGGTTCCACTGCGCCCTGCCCCTCTGCCCTGTGAAAGAGTAAACTCGCATGGCTGTCCCCATCACAGATGCCTGACCCCCGACTTCTCTGTCACCTCCCTCAGGGTCCCATCTTCCTGTTCACAGGTCACAGGCACTCCTGTGCAGGCCTGATAAAAACGTGAGGCTGGGCCGGCAGGTGGCGTGCTGGTGAGAGCACTGGATCCCCGCATGGCCGACGAGTCCCAGACCTGGAGGCTTGCTTTCTCACTCTCTCTCTGTCTCTCTCTTACTAGAAAGAAAGAAAGGAAATAAAGTTCAATAAAATAACTCTAAAAAATTAAAAAGGTATGGTTGAAGTAATGTCAAAAAGAAGGGGGGTCTATCCCTTCAAGACAGCAGTGTGTGGCTGCGGAGGAGAAAACGTGGCACCCGGCTCTGCACCGTGGCACCTCAGCGAGGACACCTGGATGGGCCGGACTGGACCAGCCTGGCCCAGCGGGGTCTGACACACAGAGGCTGCGGTGTCCACTCCTGTCGTGAGTGGGAATGAAGGAACTTACCTTGAAAACCAGGAGGGAAACTTTAATTATGGAGAAAAGCAGTGTCATGGATGTTTCTGAACATTCTTCCAATGCAGTGTGCGCAGAGTAGTTGTTTACGAGCAACTCCCAGAGAAAATGCAACATGTCACTAGCTGAGCTCATCACGGCCGAGCAAGCTGATGTAGAAAAGCTTACTTACATCACACTACAGCAGGCGCGTCCCAGAGCCCTGGGGACAGGCACACAAGGAGCCTGACTGAAGTGCAGTTACCGCGGGCGTGACAGAGCGCTGACCTGTGAACCTGCACGACGGCTCTGCTGAGCTCAAGTTAGCACTGCTTCTCGGGGAAGGAGGCCGTGTTTGGGAGTCCCCCACGCACCTGCGAGTAGGAACTGGCCACGTGGTTCTGGATCTCGTCCATGGTGTCCACTCCGTAGGACACGGTGCCCAGGTGGAGCCGCTTGAACACCATCTCGTTCTGGGTGAGGGTCCCTGCGGTAAAGCCACAGCAGACATATTGACAGGCAGCTCGTAAATGGGTGAAGCACGTCACACGCGCATGTCCACACGGGGTCGCCTGCTCCGAGCACGCAGTGGGCCCTGCGGTACCACACAGCACCTTAAAGGTCACGTGCCATCCCTGGGCCAGCAGGGAGAGACGTTTTCTTCCCCTTACCAACGGGCAGGAATGGAAGGGCCCCAGCCCTGTGCAGGGCACGCAGCCCTGCCTTCTGGTACAGACTCACTCTGTGCAAACCCAACTCCTGCCTTTCTGAGGCGACAGCATGGGACCAGAAAACTGAGTCAGCACCTTCCTAATTACAGCCCAGAGCACTCCTGAGAGACAGCGACCAGCCCAAATAATAGTGCCCATCCGTCTCACGAAAACCTACTTTGAAAAATGAAGTATTTTGGGTTGAACAGAAAAGGATGTCCCAGATGTGCCTCTTCCTCGGCACACACTTGCGGCCCCTGGGTGACAGCAAGGAGGTGAGGACGAGAGGCACATCCTGTAGCTGGGCCCCTGCCCGAGCATGCTCAGGGCCGTTCGCGGCAGACGGAGGCGGAGGTGTTCAGACAACACCGAGGACCTTGAGAAGGTGGGCCACACAGCCGGGGAGACCTGGCTCTCACCCAGCACGGAGGGGGCACGCAACACACACCCTGGCACAGGGGAGTTCATGGAGCCTGTGCACACCACACGCTGCTGCGGACCGCGCTGACTCTCCCGTCTCAGGTTTTCTGTTCTCAGGCCACGGGCCGCAGAGGCGCATCCACTGGCCCCACAGCACTGCAGGGCCAGTGTGAGCAATCCCATCCCTGGTCAAGTGCAGGGCCAGTGTGAGCAATCCCATCCCTGGTCAAGTGCAGGGCCAGTGTGAGCAATCCCATCCCTGGTCAAGTGCAGGGCCAGTGTGAGCAATCCCATCCCTGGTCAAGTGCAGTGCCGGGGGGTTTCTTCTCATGGGCACAAAACACCCAACAATATTAACTAAGTTTTGTTTTCTTTGGCACGCACAATATTAAAGACACTTTCCAAGTGTCTTCCTATCTGGGTCTCATCAGTGGCTCGGGTTGAGGTGGTCTGAGAGCCCTCCACCGGCCTGGAGCCGGTTTTCCAATGTCTCATGGAAGAAAACCTGGACTTAGGACCGCCTTGCTGATAAATGCTTGGGAAAGAGCGGCTGCAGTACACGAAGCTCTCGACGTCCCGAGGAGCAGCTACCCGGGGACGTGGGTCAGCTGTAGAGTTCTGCCTTTCATGACGGCCTGCACAGCCCCTTCACACGGCCATGACGGACACAGCTTGACTGCAGTCCCCGGGTCTCCCTGGGGGACACCGGACAGCGGTGGTGCGAGCCGGACTGAAGACGAGCCAGGTCCTCTTCGGCCGCCAGCTGCAGAAATGGGCCACGCACGACCTCACCCCACCCGCCCTCGTGGCACGCCAGGGGCCCGCCTGGCCGGGAGCAGCAACCCCGGGCTGTCTAGCCACCGTCGCCGCCCTGCCCTCCCTGCCCCGCCTTCCGTGGTTCCCGTGCCCAGTCCCCGTGAGCCCTCAGTCTGCCTGGACTGCAGTGCTGGCCGTGCCTTGGCTGTGGGCTCTGCGGACCGCCCTTGCCGCTTGCCTCGACCCAGCTTCTGCGTGGCCTGGGCTCCAGGCTGGTCCCCCCTGCTCCTCACCAGGGCCGGCTGCCTCTCCTGCCTGGACACCCCAGTGACCGCTGGCATTTACGGCTGCAGGAGGAAGTCCTCAGGGTGGGAAGATGGTGGAGCTGCACCTGATGGGCAGGGAGCCCGGTCTCCATGGTGCTCCAGGACATGGGGACTCGTGACCTTCGGGCAGAACTCACGGGGCAGCACGTGACCAAGGTGACAGACCTGCACCGGTCCTCCTGTGCGCCGTGCCTGGGCCGTCCCCGCCCCAAGCAGACACATGCCCTGAGCCGGGGCAGCAGCCTGATGCAGCCGCGGCACCTCTCACACAGGACACAGTGAAATGGCTACAGGACAACCAGGGCACAGGCAGGAGGTGCCAAGCGCTCAGGCGCCATGGCCAGGTGGTGAGAGGACGGCCACGAGGAGGCTTTCTGGGCAGCCCGGGAACACGGGGAAGGCTGCGGAGGGAGGGGCGGCCCACACGTCGGGGAGCCCTGCGTGGGGGGCTGAAAGACTTCGAGGTACCAGGTTACGGAGGTCCAGGAGGAGGCACTGTGCAGCCCAGAGGGTTCTGGAAGGCAGCACCGACTCCTGACCAAGGAGGGGAGATGGGATGGAAGGGGACAGGTGGGATGCAGGGCACGTGAAGCCACGCGCAGGCGTTCTGGGTGGCTGCGGTGGGCCCTGGCGGACAGAGTGGACCGTGGGCTGGCAGCAGGGTCACACAGGCAGAGGCCTACTGTGCAGTGCCTGCGCTTTGGGACAGGAGCGGCTGGGCCTCAGGAGGCGCAGGCTTGGAGACGCCTGTGCACCTTGTGTTCCCCTCTGCAGGGAGGCTGGGCCTGGGGGGGCCTCTCGGGAGCACCCCTTTGCCAGGCCCAGGCAGAGCCTCGCTGCACCTCTGCCTTGAGGGCACATCGTACAGCGTGTCACCACACGGAGTCCGGGCTCCTCACGTCATGGTCCTAACTCACACCCCATCCCTCAAAACCCGGGACTCGAACCGCGGTCGACTACATGGAAGTCCAGCAACATAGCCATTATGCCAACTGCTGGTCCCTCACTGTGTTTTTAATTTGCAATTTCCCTTAGAACAAGAGACTTTGAACTTTTTTTTTCATACACCTTTAGGCCATTTGCAAGTCTTCTTTGGAGAGTTGCCTATTCAATTATTTTGCCTAATTTAAAAACTGGTTTATTCATTTTTTAATGGGTGAGCTGCCAGAGTTCCCTATATGTCCTGGAGATCAATCCCTTATCTAAGGAGTCATTTGAGAATATTTCTCCCATTCTGAGGGTTGTCTTTTCACTCTATTTATTGTTTCTTTGCTGTGAGGGAGCTTTTAAACTTGGTTTAATACACTTGTCTATTTTGGGGTATTTCTTTTACTTTAGGGTTTTAAGAAATCTTTGCCTACCTCAATGTTTTCAAGGGTGTGCTCCATGTGTTCTGTTAGTAGTTTTATAGTGTGAGGCTTTACATTTAAGTCTGGTCCATTTTGAGTTTATTCTTCTTAATGGTGAGAGAGAGGAATCCAGTTTCTTTTTTTTTCTTTTTTTTTGCAGGTGACTATCCAGTTCTTTCAACACAATTTGTGGAGAATATTTTTTTTTTCTCCACTGCATTGTCTTATACCCCCTGTAAAGATCAGTTGGCTAGGTTATTTGGATTTTATTTCTAGATTCTGGTTTCTGTTCCATTGGTCTATGTGTCTATTTTTGTGCCAGTATCATGCAATTTTCTTGTTTTTTTTTTTGAGAGAGAGACTTGCTAGCACATTGCTTGCCAGAGAGACACAAAGCAAGAAATCACCACCCAGGGGAGATGGTCACACTGCAGTCCCTTCTCCTCCATTTTCTTCTTGGGATTTTGGGCACACATAGACGTGCGCCCAGTGTGAGTTTCAAGGTGCTAGGTCCAGGACCTAAGCCACAACTGGCCACATGCGAGGCCATGTGCACTTATCCACTACGCCCCCTGCTGGCCCCCATGCTATTATTATTTTTTTTTTTGGAGAGGTTTTTGCTATAGGGCGCGTGCGCTCACCAGACAGACAGAGAGAGACAGAGAGATAGAAAGCGGGAAATCACCCCCCAGGTGGGATGGCCATGCCGCAATCCCTTCTCCTCCATTCTCCTCTCGGGATCTTGGGCACGCACGCACACGCGCCCGGCGTGAGTATAAGCCACCGGGTCCGGGACTCGAACCGCGGTTGACTACGTGGGAGTCCAGCGACATAGCCATTAGGCTAACTGCCGGTCCCCCCCATGCTATTTTGATTATTGCCGCTTTGTTACATTTCTTCAAGTTGAATGGTGAGATGCCTATTTTATTCTTTTTGCATGGTATTTGACTAGGTGATATGGGGCCTTTTATAATCCCAGACAAATTTTATAACTGTTTTGTATTTCTGTGGAGAATGTCACCAGGGACCAGCAGTTAGCATAAAGGCTATGTTGCTGGACTCCCACCGTAGTCGACCGCGGTTCGCGTCCCGGACCCGGTGGCTTAAACTCACGCCGGGCGCGTGTGCGTGCGTGCGAAGAGGAGAATGGAGGAAAAGGGATTGCGGCGTGGCCATCCCCTCTGGGGGGTGATTTCTCGCTTTCTATCTCTCTGTCTCTCTCTGTCTGGCGAGCGCACGCGCCCTATAGCAAAAACCTCTCCAAAAAAAGAAAAAAAAAAGAAGAAAAAAAAAGAATGTCACCAGCAATTGGATTGGAATCACACTGAATATGTAAATATAATATGTAGAACTGAAATTTTGACTATATTGATTCTTCCAATCCGAGAACATGGGATGTCTTTCCATTTTTTTAATATCATAGTGAATTACTCTTTTCAGTTTCATAGTTTTCCTTGTAGTGGTATTAGGTTTTTATTAAGTTTATTAGATTTCTTCCCAGCTATCTTATTCATTTTGTGGCTATTGTAAATAGGATTGCTTTCTTCAATTCTGTCCCAGTCTATTCATTGTTGGTGTATAAATATGCTACAGATTTTGGGGCCAGCAAGTGGTGTGGAGTTTAAGGTGGCTGGATCCCACAGAGTCAATTCAGTGGTCTGAATCTTGGACCTGACAGCTTAAAATCATACAGGTAACAAGTGTGGACGCCCAAAATCCTGAGAGGAGAAGGGACCGTGGTGTGAACCCCCCCCCCCCCCCCCCCCCCCCCCGCGTGCGTGTGTGATTTTTCACTTTCCTTCTCTCTCTCTGGCCAATGTACATGCCCTAGAGCAAAAACTAAATAATAATAATAATAATAATGTAAAAAAAAACTATAAATTTTCGCATACTGATTTTATATCCTGCTACTTTACACAATTAACACTTTCAGGAGTTTATTTGTGAATTCTTGTGGCCATATCCTCTGCAAACAGGGACAATTTCCCCTTTCCTATCTGAATGCCGCTCCTTTTGCTCTCTCGTCTGATAGCACTGGCTGTGACTGCCAGCACTGAGCTGAAACGAGTGGAGAAGGTGGGCAGCCTTGTCTAGCTCTAGCTCTTAGTGGGAAGGCTTCAGCTTCCCCCATTCAGTATGGTGTTCGCGGCGAGTCTGTCACATACAAGACGTAGTTTACTTTTTTCCATGGGGACGCACCCTGAGATCTACAAAAGCAGGTGCAGGCATCTGCTCCTTTTAAGTGCTTAGTAGTATTCCACAGTAGAGCGCCGAGCACTGTGACCTTTTTCCCCTTAAAGTTTCTTTTTTCCAAGAGGAAGACAGAGAGTAGAGAAGAGCGTGTGAAGCTGCCCGAGAGAGCGAGAGACAGAGACAGCACCCAACAGGGTCTTGCCGGCCTGAGTCACAGGCAGCCTGTCCAGGTGTGCTCTGGGAGGTGTCTGGACACCAGGCTGCAGCCTTCCCACCCAGTGAGCCGCCCAGAAGGGAGCACCCCACTGCACTATCGCCGGTGCTGTATAACCTGCTTAACCATCCACCCACTAAGGGGTATCTTAGTGTCTCTAGCTTCTGGCTTTCCAAGCAGTGCTGCTGCATATGATCACGTACAGACATTCTTGATGTTTTTAACTGCCAGATGGCATGTGTGCTCACCCGAGAGATGGAGAAACACGCATGGTCACCCACAGACCCTCCTCCTCCAGCTCTCCCTCCTGTTGGGTTTGGTCACATGTGCATGCGTACCCAAATGTTTTAAGACATCAGGGCCAGATTTTGACCCTCGGTCAGCGTGTGGGACCCAGAACCCTTAACCACTAGGCTATGGGGCAGCCATGGACATGCTTCTTCCTCGGGGACAAATGCCAGGCGTGTGACTGCTTGGACATGGTAAGTCTGTGCTTAGGTTTCTTAAGAACCTGTCGATCTGCCTCCCGGAGCTGCTGTTCCGTTTCGCACCCCTGGCAGTGTGAGAGAGGGCCTGTTTCCTTGAATCTCGGCGACAAGGGTGCCGCCCGTTCTCAGTTAAGCTGCTCAGGCTAGCTGGAAACTCTGCAAAGGGAACGGACTACGGGGTCTGGTGGCTGCAACTGCACCCACACAGAAAGGGCCCGGGTCCACACTGGGGCTTCCCGAGCACGCTGGCTGGCACAAGTGCCCATGCTCTGCACTGGCGGATGCCAAGCGGGTCGGCACCCTGCTGGGGGCACTACCCCCCATCTCCTCCTCTCACAGAGTACACTTTTTTAAAGGAGGAGAGAAAAGGGGAAGAAGTAATATTAGCGAACAGTGGTAAAAGAAGCACATCAAAGAGAATCATGGTGTGTAGTGTCGTAAAGAGAAAACATTCTTTTGGCAAAGATTGCCTGAACTCTGAAAACAAAACGCACTGGCCCTTCACTGCAGCAGAGGTGTCGGGGCTGCGACACGCACAGTGGGCAGAGAGGGGGCTGACGTCTGCAGAGGCCCTGCCGGCACCCAGCACGGCACGAGCGGGCCGGAGAGGCGAGCCAGGGAGGCTGACGCCAAGTGCCTGCTCGGACACCACTGTGCTGAGGCTGGGGCGGTCCAGGTCCCCCACGCAGGAAGGCAAGAGGCAGGAAGACCGCAGTGCCACCTGGAGGACACTCGGCCCGGCTCAGAGACGCTCCGGCGGAGATTCTAGTTGATTAAAGCAGTGAGCACACGATCGACACAGGACGACGGCAGCCTCGCCGAGACGGGGTGGAAGTAAAAGCTGGACTTAAAGGGCCGCCTCACCGAACCTTACAGTATGTACCGCCTTAACGCACAGCGACCCGGCTGAACGTGAACCGCCTCTACCCGCCGTGCATCAGGCTTTCTCAGGGTCACTCCCAGTCCGAGGCATGTATTCGGACGGCATGCATCTGTTTCTCAATTGGTCCGAACGCCCAAGAGTTAGTTTCCGCACTCGCGCGCTAGTGCGTGGCTCCGTCACGGCTGCCAGTCAGACCACGCCCGTCTGTGTTGGCTGCGTCAGGCGGCCCACAGCTGTTCTCGGGTCTGACGGGCACCGGCGGATGGCTCTGACTCGGCAGTGAGATCTGCAGGCGCTGTGGGCTGCAGCCGGGGCAGTGCCTCCGCCGCCCGGACCACCTGCACAGCAGCACCTCGCCTCTCAGCCACGCCTGGGCAGCCCCTGGGCTCCCAGCCTGAGCGAGGGGCACTGGGATGCCATCGTCAATGCGAGTCCTGAGGCACCTGCTGCTTCAGAGGGAGCACTCCAGGATGGCCTGTGCTGTGGAAGATGGACGGTCACCCTGAGGCTACTCCGAGTAGCTCTAAGGTCCTCTGCGGTGTCGTGATGAACGGCCACCCTAAGGCTACCCCAAGGTAGGCTCTGACGTGTACGCGTCCCCTGCAGCGTTGCTCTTCAAACAGTGGCACTGTCAAATGCAACCACGAGCATCTGAACGTTCTCCCCGCAAACCAGGCACACGGTCTGTGCCGTCTCAGCACCACGTGTCCATCCCTTCATCACGTGACACTGGCGTTTCTGGGCTGTGTCCATGTGCTCGGCACCCCTGCAGGTAGCGGATGTCTGGTCCGGGAGGTGCATTACTTCTCGTCACACGCACCAGTGGCCGCAGATGTGTCCCTACGGCAACCTCGTGAACCTCAGGTCTTAGCGGAAGTGCGCATTCCCAGCAGACCTGGTCACACCACCAGGAAGAAACTCGATTTCTGAGATCTTGTCTTCTACTCTGCTCCCGCAAGGCCGAGACCTGTGCCCTGGGCACTCCCCGCCCTGGCACTCGCTGAGGGGCACACGCTCAGCCCACACTCCTGTGAGCACTTCCGACCATCATCTTAGTACACAGGGCTCTGGGCAGCAGCCCATCCGTAACCCTTTCAGCTGAGACCTGGGCCACCTGGAAGACGTTCCAACCCTCGTGCCCCTGTGCTCCACCTCCGAGTTGGGAGTCCGAATTCTTCATGGTGACAAATAACTGTGCACTATCAGAACCTTGCTTTGACGGAGGCCCCAACATGATCGACAACTGATGAGGACTGCAGAAGAGCAGAATCATTTATACGACCAAGGAGTATGAAGCAGGAAGAGCCCTGTAACCCACATCCTTGGAATACAGGGCCTGCAGTGAACGCCAGACACGTGGTTTCAGGACAAGACGGCCATGTTCAATCTGACCGGGCTGAGGGTGAGTGCTGTGCCTGCCGGAGGCCTGCTTCCAGGCGGGCCACACACCACAGCCACGACGGCGGGCGGCATGCTCAGAAGGCTTTCGGGGTCGGCCCAGCCTCACCCGCAGTTAAGAGGGACTCGATCCCTGGCCTGGAGATTCCAATGCTCGCTTTCTTTGCATCTGACTATCCGAACTGCGTATGGAAGCAAAGGAAGCAGACTGAGTGCGACTCGACCCACAGAGCTAGGGGGCTGTGTGACCAGTCCTACGCCTTCCACACCGGGATCCCGGGCTGCTGCGCCTCTTGTGGAGGGGGCGACCAAGCCCGATCCTTGGGTGCAGTGAGGACGGGGTGTGGTAGGAGCAGCAGGGCCAAACCCTAAGATCAGACCGGGCCACAGGTGCCCTGCAGGGTGTCCCGGTGTGGCAGGGCAGGAGACAAGCAACCATTCGGCGGAAGGGCACGCTGCGATGGCTGCCGGAAGCCCCACTACAGGCCACAGAGTTCAAAAGCCACTGAAAGACAGCCCGTGCAGTCTCAGCATCAGGCATCGGGAATCAGAGCTTCCTTGGGGACTTCCGGTACGAAAGGCCACTTCAGACAGGGCACCAAGGCAGCGGGAGGCCTGCTTTGAGGAACCTGCTCCCACAGCTCTGCCTGGCCCGACACCTCCAGCCCGACGCCAGCAGGGACTGGTGCTGCCCCCAGAGCAGCACAGGGTGAAGGAGGGAGAGGCCGGGCACAGGCCGTAAGCAGCGCCGATGCAGCTCGGACTCAGACCCACCGCCTCTGAGAGTGAAAGGCAGACTTAGCATTTCAGGAGTGAGAGATCACCCACCCGTCATTTACAGAGGTCACACAGTCAGAGACTCAGAGAACGGAAAGGAACAGTTGGCCTTCCAGCTAATCAGCCACCCTCAGGTGCCGTGTATGTGTGTGTGAGGTGACAGGAGGCTGTCAGGCACCGTGTATGTGTGTGTGAGGTGACAGGCTGTCAGGCGCCGTGTGCCGTGTGTGAGGTGACAGGAGGCTGTTAGGCACCGTGTATGTGTGTGTGAGGTGACAGGAGGCCGTCAGGTGCCGTGTATGTGTGTGTGAGGTGACAGGCTGTCAGGCACCATGTATGTGCGTGTGAGGTGACAGGAGGCTGTCAGGCGCCGTGTGCCGTGTGCAAGGTGACAGGAGGCCGTCATGCGACAGGCAGGGCTAGCAGGTGCTATGGTGGTTGAGGTGCCGGAGTACCACACAGACAATAGTGGTTCAAGTTTTGGACCCCACGGCTTGAGGTTCAAGAAAGATGTGTGCCCAGGTGTGCTGAAGGCCTGAGTGAAGGATGGAGAAGGGACTGTGGCCTGGCTATACCCCTGGGGGGCGATTTCTTGCCATCTCTCTCTGTCTCTGTCTCTCTGGTGAGTGCACATGCCCTATAACAAAAATCTCTGAAAAAAAGAAATACTGAATGTGAGGAAAATGGCCACAAAGGGCCTTCCATCCAGCCCTGCTCCACCGGATGAGCACCGCCACACACGGGCACAGGGTGGGGACTCCGGCGCTGCCATGAACAGACAGGCTGACGTGGGACCCCAGGCCAGCAAGGACAACGTGGTGCAGGGCATCCTACATCACCTACCCACGGGGGTACCTGGGCCTGTGCTCTTCTTCCTGGGTTTTTTTGTTTATTTATTTTTTTGTTACTAAAGAGTGTGAGCACATGCTGAAGAGAAAGAGAGAGAGAGAGAGAGTGTGCGTAAGAAATCACCCCCAGGGCAATGGCCACGTCACAACCCCTTTACCACTCTCCTCTCGGAATTTTGGGCATGCACACGTAAGCGCCCGGCATGACCTGTCAGCCACTGGGCCCGAGGCTCAGACCGTGGCCAGCAAGGTGGGAATCGAGTTCCTGAACAACCATGTCACCTGCTGGCCCACAGTTACATATGCTTTAGAAATAAAGGTAAACAGGAAATCTCAGCAGAGAGAGGTTATAAAAAGAACCAAGGAGGAGTCACAGGCCTGAAAACATGGCAGGAGGGATACACTCACTGTGTGGCCGCGATCCGTACAGGCCGCTGGGAAGGTATTCTGTGTTTTTCTGTTTTTCTATGCAAAAACGCGTCATGACTATTCTGATGATCCAAGGAATACAGACGACCAGAGTCAGTGAATTTGAGGACAAATCAGTACCATTTACCCAAACTGCCCACTGACAAGAGAGACCAAAACAACAAGAAAACCGAGGCTCAGGGACCTACATGACAGAGAGACGTGAGCTGTATCATTGTAGTCTGAGAAGGAGAGAACAAAGACAGTGAGGGGCTGTGCTCAAAGAAAGAACGCTTGAAAACTCCCAATGTGGTAAAAAATGCACGCCTACAGACCCGACAATCTGAGCTAACCCCGGAAACAGCCATGGAGAGAGCTCCTGGAGGTGGTCAGAGAGGGACGGGCGACTCCTGAGGAGAGCCCCAGGTGGCCGGTGCCGGCGCCCACAGAGCCCAGGCCGGCCAGAGCAGCGCAGTCCTTTCCCTCCTACTCCTCGTAGTTGCCAGAGCGCATGCGGCTTTGCCAGAGAGAGACAGGAGGGCAGAAAGAGGAGAAGGCATGCACCCCAGAGCGTGCTCACACCCAGTGCCTTCCCCCGGTTTCCCCCCCTTCGGGACGCTGGCGGACACTCCTCCTCCATGTTCTTCAGGCCATTGAGGGGCAGACCTGGAAATACAGCAGGTGCAGGATCAGCTCCCTAGGCACTCTGCCCGGTCCAGCCTGGAAGGGGCACATTTTCAAGGGCTAAAAGAATAGAACCATCAATGGCAAATTCTATGTTAAATGGACACGGAATATCAACCAAGACGGATTCATACCATGCCATGAAAAACCTCAGCAAACGTAAACGAATTACAATGACAGAAAGCAGGCCAGTCGGTGATGTGGAGGGCAAGGTACTGGGTCCCACATAGCTGACTCTGCAGTTCAAGTTCCAGACCCAGTGGTTTGAAAATCAAGCCAGGAGCGTGTGCCTGTGTCTGCATGCCCAAAATCCTGAAAGGAGAATGGAGGAAAAGGGCCTGCGGTGTGGCTGATCCTCCGGGGCAGTGACTTCACACACCTGAGTGCACATACCCTAAGGCAAAAGTCTAAAACAGAAAGAAGTTACAGAAAGTATGTTCTCTAGTTGTGAGAAAGTAAACTCCCATTTAATCTTATGTACCTGTTACTGTAAAATTCTGTTTTTTGTTGGTATTTAGAAATATACTAGATTTTTCTGTGTTGGTTTCGCTAAATTAACCAACTAATTCTATAAATTGATTGGGCTTTCTATACTGTTTGCTAATGAGAGTTTTGTTCTGCCTTTCTTAATCTTCCCAGTTTTTCCTTGCTTTATGGCAGGAGACTGTGCCTCAAGCAGGCACTGCTCCCGGCTGGGGGTTCTCGTCCTGCCCCACTAGGTACAGAGCTTGCCGTGTGCTGTGCCGACGGTGCCGGTACCCAGTGCACGAGCGCCCTCCATTGCTAGTCTGCGAGGGCTTAATCACGAGCGAGTGTTAAAACTTACCAAGCGCTCTACTAGAGGCACCGACATGTCCCCACGGATCTTTCCCTTATTCCACTGATGCTGTAAATTATACCGACTAATTCCTGATTTTAATAAAACCTTTGGCAGTCTCATAGAATAATCTGGATTATGGTGCCTCTTTTTCTATGTGTCTTCTTTCCTTTTTTCATTGAACATTAATTAATTAATTAATTTGTTGTGACGTTCAAGCCGCGGGGTCTAAGCCACGAGCCACAGTCGGCCACATGGGAACCCAGCACCCCAACCACCATGCCACCTGCTAGCCTCACCACTTCTTTCTTATGTTGAAAAACTTACCTATGAGGTAGGGTTTGTAACGGTACGGCTAAGGACATTTTAACGTACTCATATTTTATCATAAGTTTTTCTTTTTAAACCATAAACGGGTGTTAAATTCTATGAAATGCTTCAAATGTCCTCATCTGCTACGGCTTCTCTATTAGGGCGTCCTCCTTAACCTGGCACCGTGGTGACTGCTTCACAGACTCTTTAACCACTGCACTGCCTCCCACCCAGAGACCCAGAGCAGGTGAGCACTCTGCAACGCCGGTAAGCACCCGTGCAGGTGGCCCCCCACGCGGACAGCCCCCCCCCCCCCCCCGCCCCGTCCGGGCCTGGTTTCGACGATGTCAGTGCTGTGTCAGAGAAAGCCTCTGTTTTTCTTCTCTGAAGTTTATATCACAGTACCATGTAAGGCTCGAGTAAGTACAATTACGAATAAAGGTATTGAGGAATTGTATCAGAAGACTGGTTAAAATGTACTTCTTAAACCGTTTTAGGATTACTAAAACTATTTCTTCTGAGTTACTTTGAATGGCTTACAATTTGGGGGAAATTTTCTATTACATTTTCAGACTTACTATTTAAAACTCAACTTCTTAAAAAAAAACTAACAGATAAATCTGTAGGTCTGGCCTCTCTCTCTCTATATATATATATCTTAAAACTTTGCTACAGGGCACCTGTGTTCACCTGGGGGGGTATGAAGGGGGTAAATGGGGCGGGAGTGAGAAATCATCCCCAAGGGGGTGTTCACGTCAGAATCCCTTCTGCTCCACTCTCCTCTCGAGATGCTGGACACACGCACGTGCCCATCTTATTTCTCAAACTGCATCGTCACCCGTGTGGGATCCACACCACCTGCTGGCCCCCCTTTTCTCTTTACACAGTTATTCGTGCCTTTTTAATTCCCTCCCAGGTACGTTTACTCGTTAGGGTTCAAGAGCCTGGCTGTCTGTGCTGGTCTCTGCTCCCGCTCACTGGGCTCTGCCCGCTTTCTTTGGCCTCCTTGTCTTTACTGTCACTCTCTCCATGTACACGTCAGCACTCTGTTGTCACTGGTGTTTAATATCCGGCCGTACGGACATCCTGCCATCTCCTCACCCGACTTTTGGGTCACTGTTTAATTCAGAGAGGAACAGCAGCACGATGGGGTCCCACTGCATCAGGCCCCCAGCCTTCCCAGCACTGGGATGGCCTGTGAGAGCACACGCCCTGTCCTCTGTGTGGCTTCCGGTCACACAGGGACGCCTGCCCTGTGACACTCGGCTTCCCTGACCCTTCCTCCTCCTGATAAACTGTACCGGGACAGGGCGTCGCTCTTGTTAACCCAGCACTGCTAGAACTTTCCCGTGTGCGTTGCCTGGTGTGGAAGAGCAAACAGCCCTTTGGGGACAGAGCAGGAGCGAGTCCACGCACGGCGCCCGCCAGGCACCTCGTTTCCTGTCAGGTCCCACAACCGCCACGAAGCGGCCGGCATCAGCGCAAGTAAACGCATGGCCTGCCACCGCAGTGTGCGGTCCTGGAAAGGTTCAAGAGCACCATCGAGAACTGAGAGAGGAAGCCAAACACGGGCCAGCAGAAGCCTGAGGCACACCCAGGAGCTCAGCCGTGCTCCCTTTAAGGAGGCTCTTCTTCGGGAAGCTGAGCTGAGCAGACAGCGGCTTGAAGAACTCAAACAGCGGCAGAGACGCAACAGGCAGAAGGAACAAGAGAAGGAAAGACAGCTGGCGCGAACCCTGGGGGTAAGCCCTCCGACGTGGAGCCTGCGAAGGAGGGATCCGGCCAATGCAAAGCTACGGACAGAGCCAAGTTGGTTAAACAGCGCCCGAAGAAGTCCCGCTGTCGGGGCGAAGAAGGCGAGCGAAGCCCGGGTGCCATGCCGAGGTGCTGGGTGCCAGGGACCCTCTGGGTCGCAGACATGCTCGGGGGGAAGCTGTTGTCGAGGACAGAAAAGCTGGTACTCGTCTTAGACAAGCTGGAGCTGGAGAGCTGGCCCTGTTACCTGGAGGAAGAATGGCCGACAGCGGCATTCAGAGCTCGGCACGTCGAAGGACAAAGGGGGTACAGCCACGGCAAAGGCTGCTCTGCTCAAGAGCGAAGGCTGCTTTGGAAAACGGGGACTCTGGGAGCTTCTTGGAGGTTTGCAGGAGACACCTGGCAAATCTATGTGGCTGGAGTGACCGGCTCCCCAGCGTGGGGAGGAGGAGCAGCCTCGACAGCTCAGGACAAGAAAGGGACGTAACACTGGTGTGTCCGCGGGACTTAGGAGGCACGTGCAGGCGGTCCCCTGGGACAAACGGGTCACCGTCGACAGTCCGTGCTCACCGCCTCTCCACTGAGCTCTCGGTGGCACTTGCTCCGCGAAGCCTGCGAGCACTGAGAGGGTGTGGCCGGCAGCGGCTGCCAAGGCCAGCCCCCCCAGGCTGACGCGACAGGAAGGACTGAAGCGCGATGGCCCAGGCTGTGAGCATTCACTGAAGTTTCTCACTATGCCTGCTCAGAGGAGAGGTCTGCAGCAAAAAGGGAGGAGCCCGAGTGTGGGACCTGCTGCTCAGCTGCTGTGGTCGCAGCGGGCGGGGGCTCTGTGGGCCACTGTTGCCCTGCCCGCAGCCTGGACTCCTCCTCCACTCTAGCACCGAGGAGACATGACGAAAAGAATGACGCACACGGCACCAAGCCGGCAGCAGGCCTCGCTCAGCCCACAGGCTCCTTTCCAGCCCTTGGGTCTGACAGACGGGGAACAAGAAAAGGACCACCCGAAGGAGTGCCGGCACAGACAGGAGGGGCAGGAGCGGGAGCCGGACGTGCACGGTGACCAGGGAAGTGTGGATGCGGGACTGGATGGAAGGGCTTCCAGATGCATCCCCGCAGAGGACACGGGCGGCGCGGCCTGAAGTCAGCACCAGGGAGCCCGTGTGCAGGACTTCTCCCGTGGTAAAGCGGCTGAAGACACTGCTGCCTGTGAGCTCAGGGCCGGCAGGTGTGACAGACCCGCCTCTGCACAGCGGCTTTCTCACCAGCTGAAGCAGACTGCACTGCCAAGCTGTGCTGTGTGTGTAGAGTGCTCGTCTGCTAGGGCACGACACGAGCTACGTGGGTTCTGTGAATGCGTACCCAAGGTGTCGTTAGGACGGGCAATTGAGAATGTGTGCAGATCCTACTAAAAGACTCACCTCCACAGTGTGGGAAGACAGATCTGTGTACAGTTATCTGGAAATAAAAAATGAGTTCCCGGGGAAAAAAGGAAACGGAGCAGGAGTGGGACTGCCGGATAGTGGGCCGCACACACATCCGGTCTGACTGATCACACCCTGAGTTTACAAAGTGGGTATCTGGTTGGTATTCGCACTGACAGCGACCACAACTCTCGATTCACCCAGGGATTGCAGACGAGGCGGATCTCGAGTGTGGGCTGACCTCTGTCACCTGTGACAGCCCCTCGAGGAGGCAGCGCGCCTGGCCATTTCTCTGGGACCTCTATGTGGACGTCCACTTTGTTTTTATGAGAGAGATTTTTTTCTATAGGGCATATGCGCTTGCCAGAGACAGAAAGTGAGAAATCACCCCCCCGGGGGAATGGCCACGCCACAATCCCTTCTCCTCCATTCTCCTCTCAGGATCTTGGGCATGCACGCACACGCACCTGACATGAGTATAAGCCACCAGGTCTGGGACTTGAACTGAGGTTGACTACATGGGAGTCCAGTGATGTAACCATGACATTATCTGCTGGTCTAGGACTTCAACGTTTACATCCACTTAGGCCTAACTCACTACACTTGCTGTTATAGTGAGTGGTATTTGGTACCAAATGTCCCAGCTATTGCGGATATGCAGAAATGCAGCCTGGTTCACATAGTGAACTTACCTATGTAACTAAACTCTAAAACTCTACTTCTCCTGATGGCTCTCTGGGGTTTCTCTGTACTTACTCCCTTGGGAACAGCCGCCTGTCCACACTGCTAGCCTCACCCCGTGCTGGTTCTTGGTTTCTATCTGTAGCTGTCCACACAGACTAGGCCAACAGCTGGAAAGCTGAGGGGCGTCTCCTGCAGGCCCATAGCCGGCCCTCCAAAGCTCTGGCTGCTGACCGAGGAGTGGTCTGTGGCTTGGGCCTATGGCCCAAGGAGCAGTCCCCCAGGAGACGCTTCTCGCTTCTCCCAAGCAGTCCGGCAGCCATCTGGCTCGGCTGGCGTGGGAGGCAGGTGAGACTAGCTTTGCTCCACGACAGCCTGGAGACCCAGTACCTGCAGACTCTGGGAGAGGGTCTCACTGGGGGCCACTGAGAGCTGTGACTGGCTGCCCCTAAAACTCATTCCGGCTCTTTCCAGAAGCAACCCCATTTCTGAATCCCTAATCCCGCCTTTGCTTTATTCTAATATGTCTGTAATTGGTCTCTTGCTGGCACCAGCACTGTGGGGCTGGGAAGCGAAAGCATGTGCGTTTCCCAGGCCACCTCTGGGCCGAAGCCCGACAAGCTCCTGTCTCTGACCCGCAGCATGGACAATGGCTCCGCAGAGCCCACCAAAGCCACCACCTGGACTCAGGCTGGGCTGTGCCAGACAGGCCAATTTATCCTGACCACAGGCACCGACAGACCCTCAGGCCGCACTCGGCCCACCTTCCCCTGTGATAGGTCTTCCGCCATGTGTCTCAGAAAGGCTTGCCCTCTGCTCAGACACGTCCCTTCCTGCCTCAGGTCCAGGCCTGCGTGCCTCACGTGTATCGGAGCCGCTCAGCCTGGGGCTGCAGCCTGTCGTCGTGTCTCTATGTACACACGTGGGGCTGTCCTACTGCCTGTCTGTAACCTGCCACTTAACTGACCCCTAGTCACGGTCGCCAGCTCACTTCCTGGCTGACTGCTGTGTTGGTATGTGTCTGTTGTCCTCCTGTCTAGTCTTACTGCAGTGACTGCAGCTTCTGGAATAAATGACAATGTCAGATAAGGTTCTCTTGCTGGATTTCTCTTCTAACACATTGTGAAAAGTTTTCTGATATTATTAATATATTCAATTCTGTTTGAAACTTATTTCTGTATCATATTATGTATTTGATTATTTATAGATTCCTAAGAATTACTCAGAACTTAAATCATAAACCAATAAACTAAGGAGATACTTTAATTCTCACATAATGCCTTTTTAAAATAGTACTATATTTATTTGCCTTTTTAATTTACTATATTTATTTGCCTTTTATTTAGTATGTTACGCACTGAGAAGTTTTTTTGCTAAGAAGAAGGAAAAACACAATAAGGATTAATAGAATTAAGGGCACAGAGTTTCAGGGTGAGACAGCCTGTCATGAAGTTCTTCAGGAAAGTGCTACTATTAAGATACCACATTCACATCTTATTAATTTCTTCTAACAGCTCACAAATACCATTCTATAAAAAGCAAACATACAATTTTTGTTCTCAACAAGCCACTAGAGAGGTGTTATAAAGGCAATTAAAAACACTAAGACTATGGACGTTTCCAAATGCAGAAACACATCACCTTTCTCTAGAGATCTAACTTTTGTTAATCCTGATACCATGTATCCAGGATTGTTCATTCTGATGCCATGTACACTGGGTTGTTCATTCTGATACTATGTACACTGGGTTGTTCATTCTGATACTATGTACACTGGGTTGTTCATTCTGATACCATGTACACTGGGTTGTTCATTCTGATACCATGTACACTGGGTTGTTCATTCTGATACTATGTACACTGGGTTGTTCACTCTGATACTATGTACACTGGGTTGTTCATTCTGATACCATGTACACTGGGTTGTTCATTCTGATACCATGTACACTGGGTTGTTCATTCTGATGCCATGTACACTGGGTTGTTCATTCTGATACTATGTACACTGGGTTGTTCATTCTGATACCATGTACACTGGGTTGTTCATTCTGATACTATGTATACTGGGTTGTTCATTCTGATACTATGTACACTGGGTTGTTCACTCTGATACTATGTACACTGGGTTGTTCATTCTGATACTATGTACACTGGGTTGTTCACTCTGATACCATGTACACTGGGTTGTTCATTCTGATACCATGTACACTGGGTTGTTCATTCTGATGCTATGTACACTGGGTTGTTCACTCTGATACTATGTACACTGGGTTGTTCATTCTGATACCATGTATCCAGGATTGTTCATTCTGATACTATGTACACTGGGTTGTTCATTCTGATACTATGTATACTGGGTTGTTCACTCTGATACTATGTACACTGGGTTGTTCATTCTGATACCATGTATCCAGGATTGTTCATTCTGATACTATGTACACTGGGTTGTTCACTTCTGATACTATGTACACTGGGTTGTTCATTCTGATACTATGTATACTGGGTTGTTCACTCTGATACTATGTATACTGGGTTGTTCATTCTGATACTATGTACACTGGGTTGTTCATTCTGATACTACATGTACACTGGGTTGTTCATTCTGATACTATGTACACTGGGTTGTTCATTCTGATACTATGTATACTGGGTTGTTCACTCTGATACTATGTATACTGGGTTGTTCATTCTGATACTATGTACACTGGGTTGTTCATTCTGATACCATGTACACTGGGTTGTTCACTCTGATACTATGTATACTGGGTTGTTCACTCTGATACTATGTATACTGGGTTGTTCATTCTGATACCATGTATCCAGGATTGTTCATTCTGATACTATGTACACTGGGTTGTTCATTCTGATACTATGTACACTGGGTTGTTCATTCTGATACCATGTATCCAGGATTGTTCATTCTGATACCATGTATCCAGGATTGTTCATTCTGATGCTATGTATACTGGGTTGTTCACTCTGATACTATGTATACTGGGTTGTTCACTCTGATACCATGTATACTGGGTTGTTCACTCTG
Source organism: Tupaia tana (assembly GCA_026018925.1). Taxonomy (NCBI): domain Eukaryota; kingdom Metazoa; phylum Chordata; class Mammalia; order Scandentia; family Tupaiidae; genus Tupaia; species Tupaia tana. Next base: position 711,732 of record JAKSZU010000007.1, read on the forward strand.
ATACCATGTATACTGGCTTGTTCATTCTGATACCATGTACACTGGGTTGTTCACTCTGATACTATGTATACTGGGTTGTTCACTCTGATACTATGTATACTGGGTTGTTCACTCTGATACTATGTATACTGGGTTGTTCACTCTGATACTATGTATACTGGGTTGTTCACTCTGATACTATGTATACTGGGTTGTTCATTCTGATACTATGTATACTGGGTTGTTCACTCTGATACTATGTATACTGGGTTGTTCACTCTGATACCATGTATACTGGGTTGTTCACTCTGATACTATGTATACTGGGTTGTTCACTCTGATACCATGTATACTGGGTTGTTCATTCTGATACCATGTACACTGGGTTGTTCACTCTGATACTATGTATACTGGGTTGTTCACTCTGATACTATGTATACTGGGTTGTTCATTCTGATACTATGTATACTGGGTTGTTCATTCTGATACTATGTATACTGGGTTGTTCATTCTGATACCATGTACCCAGGATTGTTCATTCTGATACTATGTATACTGGAACACGAAAATTAAACTGTGAAATTAAACTGTGATCGTTTAGAGTCTGAAAAATTCCTAACATTCTGTTGCAACGAACATAGACACACATAGATACAGGCATAGAAACACATATGCACATGCCATGATGACATCCCATAGTAGTTTACCCGGCCCATCCGAGGAGAACAGACTGTACCTGTCTTGTCCGTCAGTAAATACACCAGGCGCCCCAGTTCCTCTGGTATAGTGCTGGTCCGAACGACGGTGCCCGGAATATTCTCATCTCTCATAATCATCCATCCGTAGGCTGCTTTGCCCATGTCCAAGTTCACCCGCAAACTGCCAAGTAAGACACAGTGTGGTCTTTAGTGCGATCCAGACACACGCAACGCAGTCATGTGTGTGGCTTCTACAGAAATGGACCTACTTATTTGCAGTGTCTTTAATTTGACATGAAAGCAGATACGAGTGGGTTTTAGACTCCAAAATAAACGACCTTGTTGACACTGAAGTCAGCACTTTCACACTCAGGCAATGTCTGTGGGTGACAGTGAGCAGTCCACACCATCCCCCAACACGGCTCACAGCGCAGTGGAAGAGGAAGGGCCATGGAAACCATCTTCAGGAGTCAGCGAGGGGAGCCTGCACATGAGCGAGAGGAAATGAAGGAACCACAGTCTGTACTACCTGTCTGGGAGGGTCACACCTTAAAAGCAAGCTAGCCAGAAAGAATACCTCTAACTGACCACTGGCTCCCAAGACTGGCACAGTGGAGCCTCGTCACCTTGCAGCTGCTAAAGGGCCTACTCACGTGGGAAGCAAACCTACGAGGACGCCTGGGGAGAGGACTCGGCCCCGGGCAGGCCGCGGTCCGAGCAGCAGCGCCCCGGGGAGAGGACTCAGCCCCCGGGCAGGCCACGGTCCAAGCAGCAGCGCCCCGGGGAGAGGACTCAGCCCCCAGGCAGGCCACGGTCTAGAGCAACAGCGCCCCGGGGAAAGGACTCAGTCCTCAGGGAGGACACGTGACTTGCTGGATTGGCTGGGCTTGGCCTCAGGTAGGACTAGGACTCAGGCCCCTTTCTCCGACCTGCCAGTCCCACAACCCACAGTCGACAATGTGACCTCGCCAATTCTCAGCAACAGTGTGTGCAGGACGCCACATATGGGGGGTAATGGGGGTCAGCCACGACATACAAGCAGGTGACTGAGCGGGACTTGAGCAGAGCAGGCAATAAAGGCAAGAAATGACTGCTGGTCAGAACAGCCTCGAAGTCTCTACAGAAAAGGTGGCCCCGAGCCAAGGTGGGAAGGGCTAGGGAGGGGAGCATTCCACACAGGCTTGGGGAAGGCGGGCTGTTAGCAAGGCTTGGGGTGCAGGGGGTGAACGAGAACCCTGTGGGCTCAGGAATGGGGCAAGGCGAGCAGCGACACTAGGGAGCAGCAGGGCACCCCTGCAGTACGGCGCGGGGAGGGCATCCGAGAAGGGGACAGCAGCATGAGGTCAGAGCTCCGAATGCAGGCGCCGGGACGAGCCTGAGAGTGAGCACGGCAGAGACGGACAAGGCAGACCGTGCTCTAGTGGCAGGGAAGCCACATGGAATAGTTCTTAACATTCTTAAAAGAAGGGGACCAGCAGTTAGCGTAATGGCTATGTCGCTGGACTCCCATGTAGTCGACCGCGGTTCGAGTCCCGGACTCAGTGGCTTAAACTCACGCCAGCATGTGTGTGTGCGTGCCCAAGATCCCGAGAGGAGAATGGAGGAGAAGGGATTGCGGCGTGGCCATCCCCCCTGGGGGTGATTTCTCACTTTCTGTCTCTCTGTCTCTGTCTGTCTGGCGAGTGCACGTACACTACAGCATAAAACCTCTCCAAAAAAAAAAAAATTCTTAAAAGAAGTAAAAAAATTTACTCCAGATTAAATCCAAAAAGGAATTAGGAACCCATAAAGGTCATAAAAAATGCACATTATGAAAGAACTATGCACAGATTTCAAATACTTTTTCGCACCAAAACAAACCTGTACACTCCCCTTGTAAAACCCGCTGCTGCCTTGAGATCAGACACCAGTCCCCATGACTGAAATTCCTCCGGCTCCCCTGGCAAGGGGTCCATAGCAGCCCAGAGCCATCTGGATTGGGGAAGCCTCCCCACCGTGAGCTGGGGCCATGGAGGGCGAGCCAGAGGCTGTCGAGCTGCACGTGGGGCTACGGGCAGGTGTGAGCTTCCTAAATGAGTCAATGACTCTGAATCTTTAACAGGGTGAAGACACTCCATGACAGGGAGTGCTTCCAAGGACAAAGAGCCACGTGTGTTTATGTCTCAGGAAAATACACCTTCACCTTTGACCTCAAAGATGACTAAAATTAGTTTTAATTTAAGAAATGCACTGGCAGTCCAGTTGGGTGGTACAGTGACTGGGGCAGCTGGATCCAACATGACCAAGCACATTGTTAAGAGCCCTGGAGTTGGTGGCTTGAAAAACATGATGGGCACATGTGTGTGCATGAGTGCATGTCTTAAGTCCCAAGAGGAGGGGAAAATTGAGCAGAAGGGATTGTAGCATGACCATGCCCCATAGGGAGTGCTTTCTCTTCTCACTCTCTTGGTCTCTCTGTCTCTTTCTGGTGAAAACGTGCCCACTAGCAAAATGACAAAAAAAAAAAAAAAAAAAAAAAAAAAGAGAGAGAGAGAGAGAGAGAGAGAGAGAGAGAGATAGATAGACAGAAAGAAATCAATTGGCTTAAGAGCTGATGAGACACAACCAAAGATTAAATCAGTGACTTGCAAGGCAGGCCAACGAAAATAATACAGAAAAAAGCATGGAGGCAAAAAAGGTGGATAATACAGAAGACAAAATAGGGGAAACAGGGACCAGCAAATGGCATAATGGTAATGTTGCTGGACTCCCATGTAGTTGGCCATGGTTCGAGTCCTGAACTCAGTGGCACAAAACTCATGCTGAGCCTAGGACCCCAAGAGGACAATGGAGAAGAAGGGATTGTGGTGTGGCCACCTCGCCCCGTCCCCCGGTGTGATTTTTCATTTTCTGTCTCTAGGTCTCTCCCTGTCCCTCTGGCAAGCACATGCGCCCTATAGCAAAAATCTCTCTAAAAATAAAAACGACCACAACAAAAAGCTAGGGGAAACAAAGGACATGGGGAAGATATCTAACAAACATTAAATCAGTGTTCTCAAAAGAGAGGACAAAGGCAGTATCTGAAGACACAATGGCTGAGAATTTCTACAACAAATCAAAGAGAACTTTCTACATATTCAAGAAGCCCCATAAATCCTAAGCCTTATATAAAAAGAAAAATGGTATCTAGACACATTGCATTAGAGAATTCCAATAAAGAGAAGATCTGAAGGCACTAGAAGGCATGGGCGGACACAAGGAACTGAAGACTTAAAAGACGACTGCAGCTGACCCTTGAGTAATGGGTCTGAGCGGCATAGGTTCTCATATACATCGATTTTTTCTTTCAATAAATACTGTGAACATGTATTTTCTTTCTTGTGATTTTCTTAACTTTTCTGTACCTTGCTTTATTATAAAGATACAACCTATAGTATACATAACATACACACACATGTTAACCATGTTATCGGTAAGGCTTCTGATCCACAGGAGGCTCTTAACAGTTACGTTCTAGGGGAGTCAAAGGCGTGTGTAGATTTGTTACTGCGCAGGAGGTCACCATCCTCACCCCTGCCCTGCTCAAGAGTCAACTGTACTAAAAAGCAATGACAGAAGCCAAGAGAAAGCAAAAGAAATATATCGACCTACGATTCTATATGCAGTGAAACTATTTTTCAAGAAATAAGGCCAAGCAAAAACTCAGAATTCCCAACAAAGCATTACATGAAATAAAAAAAATAATAAATTTCTGACAAAAAACATATTCCTCGTGGAAAGTCCGAAATGAAAGAACAAATAAAAAACAAAAAATATGACTAAACCAAAATAATAGGAAATACATAAACAATAATAATATCTCTGAGTTTAAGAGGAACTAAAATCAGGGCTGGCTGTGTACCACAGAGATTGAGAGCCCCGCGGGGAGTCAGCTCCTATGAGCCCCAGCGCCGACGGCTGGAAAACATGCCAGGCATGTGCATGTGCACCCAAAACCCGGACGGCGTGGAGAAGGGAGGAACCGGAACTGTAGTACCATCACTCCCATTAGCGGATGCTTTCTCTCTCCCTTCTCTCTCGCTTCTGGTGAGTGCACAGCTGGCAGTAAAATAAATAGTCACTTAAAAAAGGAAAAGAAATAACTAGAATTAAAAATGACAAAAACGGTGTAAGTCCAGTAGGCAATTAATAAAGTTTAGGCAATCTAAGGTAACACGTGAAGGAATTGATTAATTTCAGACAAGTTAAAAATGTTTTAAATTTCCATGAAAATTACTAACAGAACAGACACAGCTTATATAACTTATAAAACAATAGAGAAAAAGTAGAATTATAAAAAATGATAAAGTGGCAGGAGAGGAACAAATATCAAAGAGGTAATTATATTACAAGCACAAAATAAAATAAATTTAAAACAAACATATCACAGTATTACAATAACTGTCTATGCACTGAATAGACAAAAACGATCAGAATAAAAACGGAAATGATTACAACATGACATACTAATACAAGATATATGCTAGACGCAAAAGACACATTAAAAATAAATATAGAGAAGTGAAAAGTAAAAAGATGGAGAAGAGATACCAAGCAAATTAAAGACAGCTGGCATTGCTACATTAACACAAAACAAAGTAGAATTTAATGCAAAAAGCTTTAGTAGAAATAAAGTTACCTTATAATGAGAATATGCCTAATTCAACAGGAATAGATAACAATTCACATTTGTATGCATCTAATACTAAAGACTCAAAATACATAATACCAAAAATGTCAAATTACAAGGGAAAACAGACAAATTCATAATACTAACGTAAAATGTTAACACAAATTTCAATGACTGCTGGAAGATACAGGGAAAAAACTCTAGAGAAACTGAAAAATTAGGTAACAATCTTGACCTAATAAGACATATGGAACCTGCCAACCAAGTTGTTTGGAAGCACATACAGAATGTTTTTATAAATTGACTAACTATCAGACCCTAGAATTAGTTTCAACAAGTTTCATAGATATGAAGTGAAGAAGGTAATATTATCTGACAGAAAAGCAATTAAACTAAAAATAAAGTTGTAATTAGAACGTTTGACTATGTCTGTAAATTAAGAAATAACCTTGTAATAACCGTGGGTCAAAAAACAAATCATTGTTAATTAAAATACTCTGTACTTCACAGCAGCAAAAACTCTACATATGAACATTTTTGAAAAGCAACCAAAGTTGTACTTACAGGAAAATTTATAGCCTCAATCACATAGATTTGAAAAAGGGTGCAGGGAACACTAAAAACTTCACAAATAAACATTTGTCTCAGTAAGAAAAATAAAATTAAATAAACCAAAGAAGGTAGGAGTAAAGCAACACAGGTAACATTAATGAAACAGAAAAATAACGTACAGCATAGAGAGTAAAGATGAGAATGGGTATTTCCCAAAGATGACCAAAGTTGGCAAACATACTGGGAGACTGGCCAAGAAAAAAAGAAAACAGAAAGACGGAAACAAGTATCAAGAATGAAATGTATTTAAAATGTAACACAGATCTTACAGAAAAAGTTCATGGGAAAATAGAATGAAAGTACAGGTTTATTTTGGTGCAAAGAAGTTTAAAATCCACATTTCTTTTCCTAATATGCATTTTCCATGAGCTTTTTTTTTTTTCTTTTATTAGAGAGGTTTTTGCTATAGGGCGCCTGCGCTCGCCAGACAGATAGAGAAAGAGAGACAGAAAGCGAGAAATCATTCCCCAGGGGGGATGGCCACACCGCAATCCCTTCTCCTCCATTCTTCTCTCGGGATCTTGGGCATGCACGCACACGCGCCTGGCGTGAGTTTAAGCCACCGGGTCCGGGACGCGAGCCACGGTCGACTACGTGGGAGTCCAGCGACATAGCCATTACGCTAACTGCTGGTCCCTCCATGAGCTTTTTTGTAGACCCTGCTATGTACGAGATGATAGAAAAAACATTATAACCAAACATTGTGAATAAATTTGGAAGTACAACAGCTGACATATATCTTAAAAACTGTAAAACAGACTTTGGAAAATACACATAAGAAATTAAAACTTCAATAGTTCTATATTTAAGAAATCAAATCTGTCAAAATCTTGCTCAGCTAATGAAGCTTGCGTGGCCTTCCTGACATCCAAATGTTCAGGGGCTAAAAAATGTTCTATTTTAAATACTTGCAGGAAAGTGAGCAAGGACACTTCAGCAATTCCATGAGGTTTGTGTGACCGTGACATGGAACACTGCAGCAGGGGTAGAAAAGGAGAATTACGTGAACAACTTAAAAATCTTACCAAAAAATATAAGCAAATAGAATCTAGTAACAGACAAGAGAGTATTCAGACGAAGACCACGTTGGGTTTTCCAACTCAGAAATGCAGGATGGGTGTGATGTTGGAAATGTACCAACCTAACATCGAATCAGTCGGTGTGATTTACCACGTTACTCTATTAAAGAAGTAAAAACTAGGGGCCAGGAGGTGGCACAGTGGTTAAGGCGCTGGATCCCATATGGCTGATTCTGAGACTGAAGTCCCCAAGATATTCGCCAGGGAAATTATGCTGGACACTTGTGTGCGTGCCCAAAATCCTGAGAGGAAAATGAAGGGAAAGGAATTGTGGCATGGCCATCCCCTTGGGAGCCATTTTCTCTCTTTCCTTTTTTGTCTTTCTCTCATGATCAAATGGATCCTATGGCCACAAAAACTTACAAAACAAAAAAAAAACAAAAAACAAAACAAAACAAAAACTTAAAGATGCAAAATAATGGACCTAGGAAAAAATCTTTAAACACATACATGATTTAAAAGCAACTTTTAGCACAATAGGAATAGGAAAAATTTCCTTAATTCCTAAAGGGTTTTAATTGAAAACCTTTGCCCATGACAATGGCAGCAAAAGAGAAAGGAAAAGGAAGGTCCATGTCAGACTTCTGTTTAACAGTATCTTGGAGTTCTCTGCTACAGTCAAAGGAAAAGAAATAAAGGATGCGAGGAATCACAACAAACGAAGTTGTCATTATTTACTAATAATATATATATAAAAAAATTCAATTTTCTAGATGAATAATTAAAATCAATAAAATGTTTCTCAAAATTGATGTTTCGCAAACTTTTTATAGAAATATTTCATTTCTTTACACCAAGAATGGAGATCAGAAACTGCTCTTTTTACTAGAGAAGACTTATTTTAGAGAGGACCTAAACAAAATGACAAGATATGTCAGATTCATGTCCATGAAGATCCACAACATTCCTGAAGAGCACCAGGAACAATGAGACGCACAGAGAGTGTTAGCCAACAGCAGAGCAGACGTGCGAATCGGACGACGTGAAACCAGTACCTGTTTCTGAGAATTTCATAATCGGGCAAGTAAACAGTCAAGACCAAGGGCCTGGGGCCAACAGATGCAGAGCAGTTACGTCACTAGACTCCCAGATGGGCAACCGTGATGTGAGTCCCAGACCCGTACAGCTGAGTATGTGTGAGTACCCAAGATCCTGGGAGAAGGAGGGCTGCGGCATGGTCATCCCCCTGGGGTGATTCCTCACCATCCAGCTCGCCATCTCTGTCTCTCTCTGGAAGTGAATGTGCCCAAAGAGCAATCAGCAAGCCCAGCACCTAAGAGATGCCCGAGTGCCCAAGACGAGGCCAGGCTTAGAGAGTCCACCGAGGAGCACTCACGGCCAACACAAGTCAGCCTCCCTGCATCTCCCCCTCCGCTGGGCAACAGCCACGGACTTGCAGTGGGAAGCCGCCTACGCAGCACTGCCAAGGGCGTGGGACGCCGTCCAGGCGAACTGGGCACGACCACTCTGGACACCAGCTGGCGGTCTCTAGTGCACGTGGCAAATGCCATAGTCACGTCATTCCACGGTAAGACCCCTCACACCAGGGTACACGGGCAGAACACATGCTCCTGGATGCTAGCACAGCTCCACGCCTCTGCCCTGAGCGCGCCGAGCCCACTCGGCTCTACGCCTCTGCACTGCCCGTGCCCACCACGCCTTGGGCCTTAATATCCCTTTTTCTTAAGGCAGCCCAAGTCCCGCCTGCAGCATTCGGGGAAGGCAACAGGCTGCTCAGGTTTCCCCCGACTCTGCTCTTTCAGGCAAGCTGCGATTCGTCAGGACTCTGGGCCACAATGTGCATCAGAAAGCCACCCTGTGGACAACGGCTCCCTCACAGGCCCTGCTGGGGACCACAAAACGGACACGGCTGTACCTGCTCTCTCGTGGACACCGTTAGTCATGTATGTTGGAATATCTGTACAGGTACATAAGTTCTGAAAACATTTACATGGACTTATAAATATTTCTAGTATAAATACTAGTCTTTAAATCAAGCAGACATTTAATATTAACTACTCATACCATAATCTATGATTATATGGGCTATCATTCTAAGAATATAGTTTACTCGCTATTTTATCTAACTTGAGAGTTATTTAGATCCTCTTTCCAATACAGATAACTTTAAAATGAAAGTTTGTTGTATGCAAACCCAAGGGCACTGGAAATAGGAAAGTCTGTCAGCAATACATAAAAATTACTTTGTGGGATTCAGATTTGTGTCTTATCAAAAACATCTCCCAAGTGTTGAGGACTTTATTACCAAAAATGCATACAAGGAAAAGTTAACAGACCTTCTCCTTGGCTTGGTGGTTAAGGCACCTGGATTCAAATCTTAGACCTGGTTGCTTGAAAACATGTGCACATACATGTGTGTGACCAAGATCTCTCAGGAGGGAGAGACAGAGGAGAAGGGGTCGTGGCATGCCCATGCCCCACGGGGGTGCTTTACTGCCCTCTTCTCTCTGCATCTCTGCTTCTCTGGCAAGAGCACAAGCCCTCTAGCAAGAAAGGAAAAGAAGGGAAGGAAGGAGGGAAAAGGAGGGGAAGCAGCAGCACCCGGTCTCTGGAGAGCTGTAACACAGCTGGCCACACAGCTGGCCACGCTCCTCCAGAGAAGGATTTCTGTGGAGACTCAAGATTCATCAGCTTTCTCAGCTCCTTCCCCTTATCTTTGCTTGGATCATTTCTCTCACATTAGAAAGATAAATTTCAGTAAGATCATATACAATAAAACCAGACATTTGTTTTATTTAAATTCTTAAACCTACCTTATGGGGATGATGTAGGAAAAGAGGAGGAGGAACCGGAAGAGGCTGCGGTACCAGGGGCCCACGAAGCCCTGTAAGGTGACCATGACCACGGAGAGGACGACCAGGGCCAGGAACAGCGCCTTCGTCAGCTGGTTGAGCTCAAGGTCCAACAAACCAACCTGGAGGAAAAAACAAAGAGCTCACACACACAGCTCTCCACGTGTCCCCGGGGTCAGAGAGCACAGGACAAGGACGGCGTGAGACCGCCCGAGGACACTCCCTGCATCCGCCTCCACACGTCTTCAGGAAGTGTGCGGAGTACATGATGGGAAGTTGTGCATGGATGGCAAAAGTACGTGTGCCACGTGAGCGAGCACTTTAATTCCACTTCTGCGGACTGTGCAGTCCCATCTGCAATGAAACACAAGGTGCAGTAACAACTCTCCTCCTGACTGCTGTCCTGCAGGTCCCGGCGGGATGCTGAGGGCTAGCCAGGACCCCAGGGCATCTCCAGGGAAGGCCGTCAGCTACGCACCTGGCAGAGCGCAAGGCGCCTTCTCTGAATCATGCTGGCCCCACTGCCGATGGCTTTAGGAAGGACGGAGGGGAGCCTGCTTGGCACCGCTGAGACACCTATCGACAGCCAACGTGCGGTCGGCACTCTCCCAATTGGAAGATTTTATTCAGACTGAGGGCCCCCAAGAATAGGATGGGCTGGATGTGTGTCTCATCCACACAACAACGGACTCTCCACCCAACTCTTAATAAAGGAGAAAAGCGACAGAAGAGGAGCTGCCTATAACGAGACGTTTTTACAGTGCACACACCCTACCCTGGGTTCTCTCCGCAAGGCATGGCACAAAGTCACCCCGGGTCCCCGGCCGGCTGTACCGACGGCAAGAGGCATTAGCTGCATTCTGTGCAGGCTCTCTGTAAACAGCGAGAGCCCATGGCCCACACAGCTCCAGCTCCTCAGGGCCGGGACACAGCTCTCTGAAGCCGTCCCTGAGTGCTGCACTCAGCCATCCCCAGGAGCTGGTGCAGCTTGGTCAGTCCGCCCTGGGAGACCACCACGTGGGGCGGGCACCGCAGGGTGGACAGTGTGGGGGGGAAGAGGTGGCCCGCCATACCCACAGCACGGCCTGGGACAGACGGGGTCCAGTCTGTGCTGCGTAGCCCTGCAGCTGTACGGCCTTGACCCAGCTGGGTGCCAGCTCCCTCGTCTGCGACCTAGGGATGGTGACGGCCTTCTCACAGCAGGGAGGGCATGGACTACGCGTGGCAGGTGAGCGCTGGCAGGCCCTGCTGCACAGGACCCTCCATGAGTCCTGTGGCTGTGCGCCGTCCCTGCACAGCCCCGCAGTCGCACCGTCACTGTGCACGGTCCCTGCACACGCCGCTATGCACAGCCCCGCACACGTGTCATCTCTGTGCTCCGTCCTGCACAGCCCCGCAGTCACACCATCACCATGCACGGTCCCACACACATGCCGGTGCTACACTGTCCCACACACGCCGCTGTGCACAGTCCTGCACACATGTTGGTGCTGTGCTGTCCCACACACACCATCGCTGTGTGCAGTCTACACACGTGTTGTCGCTGAACACCAGTCCATAGGCACCCGTTGCTGTGCTCTGCCCCTGCACATGTGTCGCCACTGCCACGAAACACGTGGGCCCAGGCCACGTGCCTGCTCCCGCACCGTGTCTCCTCTGTAAAATGGCCACCCCACAAGCTACTTCCTGGCAGGGCGCAGTACCCAGGGGGAGAGGCCACCACGCCGGCACCACGGGCAGCTATCAGCACACACTGCCTGCTGGCTCCCGGGGCACAGAGACAGCAAGCTCCATCACGTTAGACGTCTCTCCGCCGCCTGCGCTCCTCCCGAATCTGGCACGGCTTTTGAACGAGTAACTGACCAAGAAAGCATGGCTGCCAGAGCCTCAGTAGACACAGTGAGGCAGCAGTTCTCCAGCTGAGGGTCAGAGGGCGCTGGGCTGCGCAAGAGCTCAGGCCCTCTGCGGGGCCTTGGGAACCCACCACCCCAAGCCCAGCTCTGGCCAGCCCCATTAACATCCGCCCCCAACGTGCACATGAGACCAACAGAACCTGTGGCACGAGAAAACGAAATCTAGCCATAGTCCATTAAGTGCAGCTGTGAAGAGTCAGCTCACTGGGACCAGCAGGTGGCGTAATGACTGTGTCGCTAGACTCCCGCATAGTCGTCCGTGGTTCGAGTCCCGGATCTGGCGACTTAAAGCTCACGCCGGGCGCATGTGCGTGCGTGCCCAAGATCTTGGGAGGAGAATGGAGGAGAAGGGACTGCTGCATGGCCTTCCCCCGGGGGTGATTTCTCACTCTCAGTCTCTCAGCCGCTGTCTGCCCAGCTAACTAACCAGACAGTAAGGCCCGCCACGTGCTATGCCCACTCCGCGTGCCGACAGTGCATCAGCCGTGAGTTCTACCTGCGAGAGCTCAGCAGCAGGAAACAAGGTGGCTATCGGGAAGACGACGAGGGGATGCGCTCCTCTCTGACCAGGCTTGGTTCGAATCTCTCCCTCTAACCATCAATCTGTGTCGCTGCTGGGTAACACTTCGCAGCTTTTCAAAAGAGCACAGAAGTCAGGAGAAAGACCATGGGGCGGGAAGGGGCATGACTAGCCGGTGTCAGTGTGCAACTCCAGGCCTCGACCCCAAGTGCACACTGCAGGTCTCAGGGCAGGCAGGACTGGGGGCTGCCCTCCTCCCGCCCCATCTTGCTTCCAGACCTCGAACGAGGCCTGGCACACAGCGTGTGGCCACCTTCTGTCCCGTCTCTGCACACGAGGCCCCTAGCTGCCCCAGTCCCACGTGCAGCACACGAGCCTGCTGGTGGCTCTGGCACAGCAATGCGGACAGCAGTCTCCCTGAGGGCGCCCTGCTCACCCACTCGGCACGGGGTCCCCTCTGCCAAGTGCACTGGGACAGCGCCCAGGCCTCCAGGTCCCCACACAGGCTCCTTCATCTCCAGGCCTCTCAACGGACAGGGCCCGGCTGGGGAGGAGCGTGTGGACCCTGTCCGCAGAATCGTGCCCGCTGCTGCCGTGCAGGGCTGTGCCCGCCCTGGGGCTGATTTATCAGCTCCACTTGCAGAGCGGCTCCGCAAGGACAGCTATCGTGCCGTTTCCGCGACTGCAACTACTCCACAGTTTATGCTTGAATTATTGAGAAAAATAGGTTTCTGGATTAAAATGAAGAAAAATTAAGCCAGGAAGGAGAGCACGTTTCAAAGCCCAGATCCCTGTGCTGTGACAAAGGCGGTCTGAGTTCAGGCCTCAGTGAGGATCGGATGAAGTCATTACTCATTCAGTCAGGGAAAAAGACCCAATTACCTCGGCCTAAAGATGCTATCAATGAACGCAAAGTGCATATTTTACTCTATTCATCCAAATCCCATTAAAAAGTGAAAGGAATGATTTAATCTGGACTTACAGAGTTGGTCTTTTTTTGTAATAAAATAAAGAATCACTGTTTTGCAAAATGCGTACCCACTACCTCACACTTCTCCGCCACATTGCTGCAGTGCAGAATGAAAAGCCGGACAAAACCAGCCGGGAACACAGTTTCCTTTGGGAACGGGAAAGCAGCCCCTGCACCCCGCCCGGACAGCGCGAAGCTAGTACCTTTTCCTACGGCCAGACGGTCACTGCTGACCAGTGAGCACGCAGTGTGGACACCGCAGAGGGGGTGGGACCCAGCCCTTTCACCTCAAGACCTCAATCAAAACTTCAAGGCGCTCGGCACAGCCTCGTTGGCGGGCTGGCCTCTGCGTTCCGGCAGGCGGCCTTTTCTGAACTGTGGCTCTTCCTGGACTGTGACAAGCCATGGTCTCTGTCTCTTTCCCTTTCCCTTTTTCTTTTTAAGGGTGTGGGGTCAATCCTAGTAAAAACAGTGAGAGAAAAGACATACTCAGCACTTCTAACTCACTTTAAATGAATAGTTAATGCTTTCACACTAGATTTCTCTGAAACACTGTTGAAAGTTTCTTCGACTCATTAAAAACACACTCTGGGCCCTTACGTCAGTTTCAGTAAAACTTAGTTAACTGATAAAGTTAGAGTCTATAAAGCAGGTGGTAACTAGTTTGATGTGACTTTCATTTCAAAGAACTTCCGGAATCCCTGAACAGAGGGGTCCCTTTGCTAGGACTGCAAACCTTTCACCCATAAAACGTGTCATCAATCACAGAAGTAATTATGACTGAATCAGAGAAGGTAAATGAAGTACAGTCGGAAATCATTTTCAACATTTATTGTAATTTCCTATATTAGAAAAGCAAATTTTCTTCTACGTGTCATAATATTTGTTTTATTAGAAATGACTGTGATAACAACATTAAATACGCTACTGGAAATTTTCATCTCTAAGGGAGAATGTGTGCATAATGCTACGACAAGCACGATGCCTCTGCGAGGGGCTGCTCTGGGTAATGAGCACAGTAATTGCCTGCGTAATCTCAAACGCTACTAATGACGGCGGTCACAGACCCATTCAGCTCTTCAATTTATGTACCAACTTTTAAATAGCTAACGGTTCTCAGTGAAATAATGGTTTATACCAACAATAAAGGGTAAATATGGCATTCTCCTGCTTAATCAAGAAAAGATCAGTCAGGGTTTTGCTTTTGGTTTTGTTCAATGACTGCATGGACGAATGAGAACCAAACCTCGTCTCCATGAAGACGCAGCTCACAGGGAGAGCCTGTGCAACCGAGTTCCCTGCAAAGCCACAGCATAGGGAGCCAGTGCGCAGGTCCTGGGCGCAGCCCACAGAGCACGTGTGGGGGGGAGGGGGGAGAGGTGTGGCGAGAGATGGGGGAGAGATGGGGGAGAGAGACGGGTGAGAGAGGGGGAGAGAGACGGGGGAGAGATGGGGGAGAGAGACGGGGGAGAGGGGAGGAAAGAGATGGGGGAGAGAGAGAGGGAGAGAGATGGGGGAGAGAGAGAGGGAGAGGGGGGAGAGAGAGTGGGAGAGAGAGGGGGGAGAGAGAGGGGGGAGAGAGAGGGAGGAGAGAGAGAGGGGGGAGAGAGGGGGGAGAGAGAGGGGGGAGAGAGACGGGGAGAGAAAGAGGAGAGAGAGATGGGGGAGAGAGACGGGGAGAGAGATGGGGGAGAGAGAGGGGGGAGAGAGACGGGGAGAGAGAGAGGAGAGAGAGATGGGGGAGAGAGACGGGGAGAGAGATGGGGGAGAGAGAGGGGGAGAGAGACGGGGAGAGAGAGACGGGAGAGAGGTGGGGAGAGAGACGGGGAGAGAGGTAGGGGAGAGAGGTGGGGGAGAGAGACTGCGGGGGGGGGAGAGGAGGGGTGAGGGGGGAGAGAGGGGAGAGAGCCAAGGAGAGAAAGAGAGGGAAAAGGAGGGAGAGCATGCAGGGAGCACGCAGGGAGCACGCCGGAGTGAGGGGACACATTCTTGCCAGTCTTTGGAGCTCAAGGCACTCAGGCTCCCCACGGAGACACTTACAGCATCAGATGAGACAGTGCGGACTGTGGAGAGCCCATTTAAATTCTGAAGACAGCTAATATCACCTTACCGTGTCCTGTATCTTCCCAGAGCCAGCGCAATTTGAGAGAGAAAACCCCTGATCCAAGCCCTGATCCAGAGAGGACCACCTGCAGGGGCTGCAGGGACGGGCAGGTGCACTCCTGGGAGAGGGGTACAGGGCTCTCCAGGCCAGCCCACATGGACCTCCTCCAGAAGCACCTTCCTTCTAAAAGGCTGAGCCAAATCAGACCCTGATTTCCACTTCTACAGAAAGCTTAAGAAACAAGGAAAAAAGATGCAGTCTTTCAGGTCTTCATCTGCATTTCTTTTTTTTTTTTTTTTTCTTTTTTTTTTTTTTTTTTGGAGAGGTTTTTGCTATAGGGCGCGTGCGCTCGCCAGACAGACAGAGAGAGACAGAGAGATAGAAAGCAGGAAATCACCCCCCAGGGGGGATGGCCACGCCGCAATCCCTTCTCCTCCATTCTCCTCTCGGGATCTTGGGCACGCACGCACACGCGCCCGGCGTGAGTTTAAGCCGCTGGGTCCGGGACTCGAACCGCGGTCGACTACGTGGGGAGTCCAGCGACATAGCCATTACGCTAACTGCTGGTCTGCATTTCTAATAGACAAAACTCACACACGAATTTCAACTGCTAAATCTCACAGCAGGAACTTTTTCCCTTAGGAGTTAAAATAAAAGCCTTCCTGGAGCCAGCACTAGGCTGCCAGGTGGCCTCCTGCGGTTCAAGTCTTGGACCTGATGGCTTGAAAATGATACAGGAGCGTTTGGGTGTGTGTGCCTACAACCCTGAGAGGGGGGAGAAAGGACTGGCCACCCCCCCCCCCAGGAGGTGAGTTCTCACTTCCCCTTTCTCTCTGTCCCTGTCTCTCTCCAGCCAGTACATATGCCCTATGCCCCCCGCCCCCCCCCCCCCCAAAAAAAAACTCCTAAAAAAAAATATGTGTTAGAAGGGGTTTTACAGAACCTTCTCTCTTCTCAAGTGTCCTGCGTCCTCACTCGGAGTCTAGACCACAGCCCCGAGCACACGTGGAGGTGTGGGCGGCCACAGAACAGACCTGTCTGCAGCCTCGGTGGCTGTGACATACGAGGGGTCACTCTTGGCCACCAGTGGCCGTAGAACTCAACAGCCTGCACTCCCAGTGCTCCGGAAGTAAGAGTCAGCACAGCAATCTTCAATGTTACAATAAACGGCCTTCCTTTCTAAAATAAAAAAATCTGTATTCACACCACAGACATTTGAGTCTACCCTGACAAAACCTTTCAGAACCTACACTTCTATCTGCCGACAAACTTTGCCTGGCCGCGCCACACTCCGAATTTCAGTTCTTCCCCTCTTGATTACTATATAGTTATTGCCTGGAAGCTCTGCCTTGAGTGTTTAACACGTAAAATGAAAACGGGGCCATTAGCCTTTGTATATAGACACGGGGTCGGTCCCCGGACGGGGACTCGGAGACAAAGCCCTGCCACCCAGCACACCCACTCAGCGCACGGCCGGCCTCCCGAGCACGCGGCGCACGTGCTGGCGTGGGGTGGCGCCCCGGCTGCACGGAGCAGGACCGGGCTTTACGGTGCAGGGGTGGCCAGGCTCAGGCTCCAGGCCTGCAGGTCACCGGAGAGCCGCCCTGGGGCCCAGGCCCACTGGTCAGAAGCGACACGTCCCCTACGAGCCCACGCCACCCTCGGTCTTGCCAGCCCTCTGTCCACGCGGGATGGGCCCAGCCTGCCGGCCTCTGCTCAGGCCACACCAGAGAGGCAGCCTGGCAACAAGCGGCAGGTCTAAGCTGAGCTGTTCAATCCTGAGTTACTTCACACCTCCTCTATTTGCAACACATCAAAGATGTGTTTAAGACACAAACAGGGTGAAAACATGGCCACACTTAAGTACCCCGCGACAATGTAACTGTCCTCACCTATGCACATGGAGGGTCTGAGCTCCAGCGCCAGTTAGGAGCTGGCCCGCCAGCTCGCCCGCGCGCGCGGCTCCCAGGGGCAGACTAGCCCGGGCCCTGCATGGACGCGGCCGCTCTCTCCACAGCGCTTCACTGCGGGCCTACAGCCAGGACTTGCAGCTGCGGCCGGCCGGCCCGAGCGGGACGCCAAGCTCCGCCGGCAGAGGGCGCCCGAGACCGCCGCGCTCTCCCGCGGCAGCGCCGCCCGCCGCCCGGCGCCGTCCACCCCGCGCGTCCTGGACCGGGGGACCGGGACCCAACAGCTATCTGGTGTGTCATGCCGGTTCGGAGGAGTCGATGACGGGCATACCCCGCTCCACGGGGGCAGAGGTCTCTGGGCGGGGCCCGACGGGAGGAGGACGAGCGCCATCTGCACCAGGCGCCCAGAGCACCTGCCAGCCCTGCTCAGGGCTCCCCGGAGACGCGGGTCCAGGCCGCAAGGCGGTGCCGCTGCCACAGCTCACTTGATCCTTTGACGGCCCGAGTATGTTCACCTTCGTTTGTCTTAGCAATGTATGAAGCTATCAGTTGTAAGTGGTTTTGCCAAGGCCACCCAGCATTTAAAATACTGGGTTACTTCAAACACCTCCCGAATGGATCTCCTGCCGTCACAGACGTCAGCTTTCAGCATCATTCACAGAGTGAGTGAGACTTACTCCAATTAAAGCAACAGTGTATGTTGGTGATTTTGAACTCATTTTAGGGTTAGGTATTTTATAGGTGGAATTCACCTTCTCTAATCTCTGCTACCTAAAAACACAACATCCATGAATGGAAGGGACCCTAACGCGCTCATTGTGTTTAAAAACAGAAAACCCGGCGGCTTAAACTCACACCGGGCGCGTGTGCATGCGTGCCCAAGATCCCGAGAGGAGAATGGAGGAGAAGGGATTGCGGCGTGGCCATCCCCCCTGGGGGGTGATTTCCTGCTTTCTATCTCTCTGTCTCTCTCTGTCTGTCTGGCGAGCGCACGCGCCCTATAGCAAAAACCTCTCCAAAAAAAAAAAAAAAAAAAAAAAAAAAAAAAACAAAACAGAAAACCCAGGGGGGGGTTGGGGGAGCTCCGGAAGGGGAGGGCGGAGCCCACACGGGGAGACTGTGAGCCCCCACTCTCAGGTACTCTCTTTCCCCAGAGACTTTTGTAAAAGACAGATTTTTCTGGTAATAAGTCTAAATGGTGCCAAAGTCACAAACGCAGACTCTTACCAGGAGTTTTAAAGCTTACCCAGATGCACCCAGAGAGGGAAGTCCGTGGCCTTCCTTAAACTGTTTAAAACACAGGCACCTTCTCCTCCATGTTCTTAGTCTACGCTGGACAGGCCGCATGCTCCCTGACACAGCCTTCAGGGAAGACTGTGCACGCTTGTGTCTTTGAGTGTCCCTCAATGTGGCAAGTCCCTTTTTCTAAATGTGTGTATAGGGAGAATTTTTAAAATATTCACTAAATATCATAATTTATGAACTATATTACTGAATACAAAATACTCCTTTATCTTTAACTGGATTAGTAAGACACTAGGATTGGGCCCCACTGACTTACAGGGATCACTGAGCACAGGGGCCGGGCCCACGGCCAGGGCGGTCTGCCGTCCCAAGCCCAGCATCCGCCTGCCCTCTGGTAACCCCAGGCTCCTTCCAGAGAGCTGGAAGAGAAGATGCAGCGTGTGAGGGTCTGGGCCACAGGCGGCGGGGCGTGGACGCAGACGCGGCACTCCTCGGGCGCACAGCCCAGCGGGCCCAGCTCCTGCCGGCCTGCCTGGAAGCGCTGCTGCCTTTAAGAGGCGCTGTGTGCGGTGGGGAGAGTCCTCATCTCCCGCTTGGTTACGCCCTTGTAACATTCTAGGAAAGGAAGCGGTGGGCTGCATTAGTGAACAAGGGAGAGTTTAATCCCCAGCCCAGCCTCTCCCGGAGGCAGGGAGCTACCAGTGAGCTTCTGCAGCACCCCCGGCGGGACCCCGTTTGGTGCCTGGGCGCAAATGCTGCCCCTCTCTTTGGAGGGCCGACAGGTGTAACGTGTGCAGCATTTACACAAAGGGATTCCGTAGGATAGTTAGAGGCTAGAAAATCTGGTTTCGTGGACTGCTTTAAACACCAACAGCATCTGAAGTTGCTCGTTCTAAGGAATAGTATCTTAGAAACGGCAACAAAAAGGACAGTTGGCAGGAAAAGCCCTCCTGTGGGTGACCAGCCACAGCACGGCCGAGCATGTGCTCAGCACCCTGACTGCCCGTGCTCTGTGCTCTAGCAATCACCACCGTTCCTCACAGCTTGGAAGAGCCGTCCCAGGGCCCAGAGAGGAGATGCGGAGACCCGAAGTCTGGTGCCGTGCCAGGCCTCGTGTGACGGCGGGGCAGTTAGGGCGTCCCGAACGCCTCGGCCCACTCTCGATACTGGCCCCTACCCTGCAGGAAGCCACTCATGACTCCATCAGACACAGGGCCGAGGGCCTACTGGGATCTAACTATGGCCGCCATTCCATCTCATTCTCTCCAATTAAAAGCTCTCACTGACCGAAGATTGTGTTGAAAAGATAGGAAGATTACAAAATGTTGGCCAGTCTGAGTCACCTGGGAAGGACCATTTTCTCAAATAAGGTTGGCTTGCACGAAGTCCGTCCGCGTCCTGACCCAGCACACGTCGACTCACCAGCTGCGGAGAGCAGCAGAGGAGCAGCATAGGTTAAGGCAGACAAAGAGCACCGAGTAGAGTGCGAGTCACCACTGGCCTGCTGCTTACACCGAGTCTCAGTTTTCAAAATCCACGGTTCTTCACTGCTTGGGTTCTTTTGTTTTGTAAGATGGAATTTAGCAGGTTGGCTGAAAATTTTAAATGATAAGTGTAATGAGGTTAAATAAACTTTTCATCTTGCTTAATTACCCTTTTATTATTAAAACTGTCTTATCTGAGAGGTTTATTATTGGTATCTTGGCAAACTATAACACTATTTTAAACCGTCTAGAATTTTTGTTACTTTGTATCTCCAGAGACATTTTATGAACCATTTCATACTTAATGGCTTGTAAGCAATCCCAAGAGTTGGGAATTGTGTGAAAAGTTGCTCAGATTGACAGATAAAGTGAAAAGGTCTGTATTAATTTCCAAATAAAGAAGTGCATGGCATGGTATCTCACGATGATTATACTCCAAAGTACCAATTAGAACGCATCAGAAACTCGAGCAAGTTGACACTCTACAATAAAGCAAATAATTTCCAGTTGGAGGGGCAGAAAATGTTAATGTGCGATGCGCAAGACTGCGAGGATCTCTGTAACAGGAAGCAGCTAATAAGGTTTAATGATGCATGTCAGGAAGCCGCGTATGTAGGGAAACACAGCTGGCTTCATTTTGTAAACTCTTTGATACACGCATTGCTCTCCTTCGTGACTATCAGCTGTGTCTGTGCCACGGGGGACAGCACAGGCTTCCGATCAGGGCCCTCACTGCCCGCATCAGCAGCACGGGGCGCCAGAGGTGGTGCCCGGCCTGAGCCACCAGCTGACGGAGGAGGGTTTAAGCAGTCTTCTGTGAAACGTTGTGGAGACAGTCTCGCCATCCTAGACGGGCTGCTAAGCACTAGAGCCATTAAGATAAATCTTAAGACAGACAAAAACATTCGGATTGAGTGAATCGATAGCCCTCACAAAGCAGTCACCACTTCTCATACATTGGGCGTTCCAACACGAGCGAGCGTAAGCCGCTTCTCCGAAGATCCCAAGGTCTGCGGCAGGGCCTCCTCCCAGGCCTGCTCCACAAGGGGGGGTCTTGCTCACCGAGCCTCGGCTCCGAGGGCCAGCCTGTGCAGGTGACAGCAATTAGCAGCAGATGACAGAAGCGCTCTGAGTCGGTTCCAGATGGCAGCGAAGGGTCACTGGAGTACGAACCCTCCATGAGGAGAGCCTGGTGCGCAACAACTATGGAACTCGGAAGCACTGGGTACGGATTAATTACTCACCACCAGGAGACAACTGCGAGGTCGCAGCACTAGCATCGAAGTGCTGGGAGCACTCAGAGCGCCCTTGTTTTAAATGTAATTACTCGTATTAGCTGTTAAAACCCAGAAAGTCATATGATGACAAGGTTGCCCAACACGGAAGAGCTGGCACTCTGGGCGTCGGTGGACTGTCTTCCAGCAGACACAGCCAGCAGGTCCTGACCGGGTCTGTGCCGCTCCTGGCCACAGCCAGACACAGCCCCTTGCCCAGGGGAGTCTGCAGGTGGCCAGTCGCACCCTGAGGAGGGCTGTAGGGACTGCGCCATGCTCCTCTATCTTGGGCCCTGAACTGGTGACACTGCTGCATGGGGAATGAGCCACTCCACCCTGCCTTAGGACTGAGACGGGGCAGCAGTGCCTCCCCACCTCCAGGTGCCCAAGAACAGCCTCAGTGAATCTGTGGCAGGCTGCCCGCTCGGAAAGTTGCAAAGGGCAGGACTCCACAGCCGTGCGCCGCGCCGAGAGCACTAGACGCCGGGGACTGTGGCATGGCCCAGGGACAGGCCAGGGATGTGCAAGGCTGGGCTGCTTCTGTCTAGGTTCGGGGGGACGGCAGCCCAAACGCCGAGAACAAGAGTGGGTGAGGAGCTAACCCAGGTGATTTCTGCACCAATGAGCAACACGTAAGTGGCTGTCTCCGGCTTACACTGCCGGAGGTCCCGTTAACGATGGCCTAAGCTATCCCCACCCACCTCACGCCGCAGTCTGAAGAGCGCTCTCGCGCAACCTCGGCTGCTCAAGCTGCTGCATCCCTTCACCTCCCCTCCCTCATACCACGTCACTGTCCCTGTCCCCTGGACTCCCGAGCAGGCTGCAGTGCAGGCACAGAACGCCCCGGCCCCTCCCGGGGGCCGAGGGCGATGCCAGGCCGCACGCTCTCCCCCGGGCTTCGTTCCCACGCCCCGTCGTGGATGCTCTGTGCTCGACTCACATTTCCAGCAGGCTTAGAAATAAGAACAGAGTCTCCTTTACCAAAATGTTTCTGCATCGTGTTCATTTAAATGAAGGGAAAAGTGCTTGACTGGCATCGGTTCCTGCACTGTGGGCAAAGACAGGCTGAATGCGCCACCACACGCCGCCACCCTGACGGGCGGCCAGGGAGACCGGCACTGGCCAGGGCGGCTCTCGCCCTGCAGGCAGGGAAGGACGGGCAGCAGTCCTGCCTGCTCACTGCCCGTTTCCTCCGGAGGACGGGGGCTCTGCCAAGAGCTCTCTCCTGACCCCTGTGAACTAGGTCTCGAGCCCCGGAGACAAGGCCTGGGCCAGCCCCGGAGCAGTGGTGTCACGGGGTCAGGAGGCCCGTGACAGAGGAGCATGGCTTGCCACACATCTGGGAAGGGACGCTCGGCCTTAGAGGAACCTTCTTGGCGATTCCATCCACATGCAGAAACAGGCCTCTTCGGTATTACTTCTCAGTCACACGATTCAACTGATGGCTATCTGCCCTCACAAAACAACACTAGCAAAGGTTTTCAGATCAAAATGGAGTCATCTGTGTCAATGGCGACTGACTGAGCTAAAACAGAGGGGGAGGGCTTTCTTACACTAATGCCTGGTGACAGACACTGTTACCTGGAGAGCTCACGAAGACCCCTGCAACCTGCCACAGGGACTGCTTCTAAGGGCTCTGCCCAGACTGCCTGTCCAGCCTTGCACTGATGCCCGGTAGCCAAGGACGAACATCCCCAAATAATTGGATAATCCCCTCCAACCTTCCCTCCGGCTTGTGGTTTGTGTTTAAAACTCACCAGCGGGGGAGGAGGCAGCAGGTGACATGGTGTTAAGGTTGGACTCACACATGGCCAACTGTCGTTCAAGTCCTGGACCCGGGAGCTAAGAAATCACGCCGGCGTGTGTGAATGCATGCCCAAAATCCTGAGGGGAGAAGGAAGGGGAAGGTACTGGGGTGACTTACTTTCCCTCTCACTGTGTCTCTCTCTCTCCAGCCAGCACATTCAACATAGAGCAAAACAAAAATTAAAAAAAAAAAAGGCAACTCAGTAACAGCCGCCTGTGACACCGGGGTCTCAGGCCTGAGCGGACAGGGCCACCCGGCAGATGCTCCTCCTGGGGTGCCAGCCGCAGTTCTCGGGTTAGCCCAAGTACACTCCTCTCGGTGTACGTCGTGGGCCTCAGTTTACCCTTTTGAGTTGACACAAGAAAACAGTGAGGTTAAAACACACTCCTTCCTACAGGATAATCATATAACTTACACGAGAAACACTTTAAATGGAAAAGAAACTGAAGGGGAATGCCTGAAACAAAACCTAGTCACCAGACGGCTCTCCAGCAGTGATGCGCTGCAGGTACGCGCACTCTCCCTCCACTCCCTTCAAGATCAGCATGACACGATGGTAGGAAATGGCACCCTAACGACTCGAATTGAATTAATTCTTTAAAGACCACTTTTGAGTCCTGGTAATACACAGCAGTGCGTACCATCCTCCTGTCTGCCTGTCACTCCAACAATAGGTTTCAAGGATGCTAAAGGTGCACTGTCTACCGGGCGACGACTCTGCGGCTCGGTTTACGGGAACGCGCTGTGTGCACGGTGGGTGAGCTCGCCACGTGGGCAGGAAACGTGGAATCTGGCCTGTCTAGATTTGGAGTCGTGGCTTTGGTGCTGGGAGGCAGCACGCCTCACTACCTGTGGGGCACAGGAGAGGAGAGCCGGGTCACGGCACTGTAGTGGTCGGCACGGCCTCTCGTCCACCTGCGCAGATGTCCCTTCAGCGAGGACCCGTGTGCCTTCCCAGCACCGGCCCCCACCCTCCGACCTGCTACCCGAAGCCCACTGACAAGCTCCCCCTTGGCTCCAGGCCGTCTGGTTCTCCGCCTGGGACGCCGCCCTCCTCCCTGGCTGCCACTGGAGACCTGACCTGGGAGGCTTGGGGGTCACCTCCCCTGCCACGCAGGCCCCCCGGCACAGCCCTGCTGAGGCCTGCAAAGGACACAGTCACCA
Source organism: Tupaia tana (assembly GCA_026018925.1). Taxonomy (NCBI): domain Eukaryota; kingdom Metazoa; phylum Chordata; class Mammalia; order Scandentia; family Tupaiidae; genus Tupaia; species Tupaia tana. Next base: position 735,952 of record JAKSZU010000007.1, read on the forward strand.
CGGGGAAGGGGAGCCGCTTCGCTCCTCTTTTCACTGCCACGGCAGACACAGAACGTAAAAACAGTATGCAGGGCCTCCGGAGCCCAGAGCTGCCCCCAGGTGGAGCAGTGCCACCCACAGTGTGTACAGGGAGGAAACTCACATGCCAAAGCTGTGTCTGCACCTCCACGGTCACAACACTTATGGCACAGATCGCGGGGTGCTGTGCAACGTTGAGGGCACGTGGGAGGGTGGCAGGTCCCAGGCCTCTGGCCCCGGGGGTGTGCATGTGTCTGTGACCTCAGCTGTCGAGGACTGCGGGCTGACTGCAGCACAGAGACCCCGTCCTCTTGGGAGTGCTTCTCTCTCTCTCTGAAGATGTGAATAAATAAAACTTTGAAAAATCATTACATAAAAGTATAGACTTCTGTGATCTGAGGCTCACCTTTACTTTCTACCCCCGTCTCGGATCTAAGTAACCTGCACCGAAGTGCACATGGTACATCTGCCCCTCTTGAAACCCCCGAGTATGAGGAGATACACCCTCCACTAAAACTCCGCACTACCTCGTAGCCCGTAGCACGAAGGGCAGGTCTCCGACACTCCGACCGTGGGAGGAAGAGGGAAAAGTCCACTTGCTGCCTAGCCAGAGCTCTAGCCAGAGTTAGGGCAGAGAGGAAGCAGGCACCCAGGGCCAAAGACGGCCAGGGCCTCCGTGGGCCGTGTCAAGACGCGAGGGTGAAGGAATGACGCCTGCACGACTTACAGGGCTGATGGGCCGGCCAGCGCCGGGAGACCTGTGGAGCCAGCACACACCCAGACGGACGTGGCCCTAACCCCGCATCTAGTCTGGGACACAGCGGCCCAGGCTAACGAGCTGGGCTCTGGCCCCAGCAAGGTCGCGCCTTCCTGTGAGGGTGGGGCTGGTCTCTCGGGCCCTCCCTGTGGAGTGAGTGGCCGACCTCCTTAACAGAAGGAAAGCTGGGAGTGTGTCCGCGGTGATGTGCTCAACGTCTGACGAGGGCTGGACCCAAAATGCCAAATATATGGAACCGGTTATTTTTACTGGATAATCAATTTGGAAATAAAATACTTTACTGCCACTTCAAAATAAAAACTTTGAAATCACAAAGACGAAATTTTACATTTCTAAAGCAGCAAACAAAATACAATGTTTAAAAAGACCATTGACATAGCATCACAAAATTGCACATACTTAGAGGTAGAGCTAACAAAACATGTATACACCCTCTGCAGAGAAAAGTCACAAGCACAATTCCGAAATAAGCACAGGGATATGCAATCATCAGAGATGAAAAAGACCATCACACAAACTAATTTTCTCCAAAAATCTACAGAAACAAAACGCAATCTCAAAATAAAAGTCATCAGCACAGAAAGCGGTTAGCAGAGCGCGCACGGAGGGTCCGGAAGCACCCCGGCATGGACATTCGACTCATGAACCACGCGGGCTGCCATGGGACAGGGCAGGCGTTCCCCCACTTGGTGCGGGTCAGCAGAAACGTGGTCCCTTTACAGAAAACACTACGAGAATCTTAAAACAGATATTGAAAATGACAAAAAAGTGGAAGGACTGGAATAATTAACATAGTCAACATGGCAATTCAACCCAAATTAATCTACATATTTAACGCAAGTCCAATCAAATTATTGGAGGCAGGGACCAGCAGATGGCGTAACGGCTATGTAGCTGGACTCCCACATAGTCGACCGTGGTTTGAGTCCCAGATTCAGTGGCTTAAATTCACACCAGGCACATGTGCATGTGTGCCCAAGATCCCGAGAGGGGAATGGAAGAGAAGGAATTGTAGTGTGGCCATCCTCCCTGGGGGGTGATTTCTCGCTTTCTGTCTCTCTCTTTCTTTCTGGCGAATGTATGTGCCCTATAGCAAAAACCTCTCAAAAAAAAAAAAAAAAATTACTGGAGGCATTCTTCACAGATCTAGAAAAGACAATCATAAAATTTGTCTGGAACCATAAAGGACCCCATATTGCCAAAGCAATCCTGCACAAGAAGAGTGGAGTGGGTGCCATCTTACTCCCTGACACCCAAAATACACTACACAAAGCTGTGATAATCAAAACAGCATGATATTGACACAAAAACAGACATGAGGACCAATGGAACAAAATAGAGTCCCCAGAAATAAACTCTCAAACATACAGCCAACTGATCTTTGACAAAGGGTACCAGTCAATCCACTGGGAAAAGGAAAACCTCTTTAGCAAACAGTACTGGAAAAACTGGGTATTGGGAACCATCAGTTAGTGTAATGGCTATGTTGCTGGACTCCCACGTAGCCGACCGCGGTTCGTGTCCCGGACCCGGTGGCTTAAAACTCATGCCGGGCGCATGTGCACGCGTGCCCAGGATCCCGAGAGGAGAATGGAGGAGAAGGGATTGTGGCGTGGCCATCCCCCTTGGGGGGTGATTTCTCGCTTTCTGTCTCTATGTCTCTCTCTGTCTGTATGGCGAGCGCACACGCCCTATAGCGAAAACCTCTCCAAAAAAAAAGAAAAAGAAAAACTGGGTATCCACCTGTAGAAAGATGAATCTGGACCCCTATCTGTCACCATTAACAAAAATCAACTCAAAACAGATCAAAGATCTGAATCTAAGACCTCAAACTATGAAACTACTGGTGGAAAACACTAGGGAAGCTCTGGGAAACGTTGGGGTAGGCAAAGACTTCTTAAATAAGATTCCCCAAAGCACGGGCAATAATCTTCAAAATAGACAAGTGGGATTACATCAGATTAAGAAGTGTCTGCACAGCAAAAGACATAGTAATTAGTGTGAGTTGACAACCCTCAGAATAGGAGAATATTTTTGTAGATGATGCCTCAGACAAGGGACTGATAACCAGAATACACAGGGAACTCGAGCAGCTTACCTGGAAGAAAAATGAGTAACCCAACTAAATAATGGAAAAATGAGCTGAACAAAAAACTCTCTAAGGAAGACATACGGGGAACCAGCAGTTAGCGTAAATGGCTATGTCACTGGACTCCCACGTAGTCGACCATGGTTCTAGTCCCGGACCTGGTGGCTTAAACTTATGCTGGGCGCGTGTGCGTGCATGTCCAAGATCCCGAGAGGAGAATGGAGGAGAAGGGATTGCAGCATGGCCATCCCCCTGGGGGGTGATTTCTCACTTTCTGTCTCTCTGTCTGTCTCTGTCTGTCTGGCGAGCGCATGCACCCTATAGCAAAAACCTCTCAAAAAAAAAAAAAAAAAAAGGAAGACATATGAACAGCCAAAAAGCATATAAAAAAATGATCGACATCCCTCATCATAAGGGGAGATGCAAGTTAAAACCACAATGATACACTACCTAACCCCTGTCAGTATGGCAAAGATTTAAAATATAAAAAATGATAAGTGTTGGTGGGGATATGGTGAAAGGGGAACTCTTCCACACTGTTGGTGGGAATGTAAACTGGTCCAGTCACGGTGGAAAACAATATGGAAGTTCCTAAAGTTCTACAAATAGAACTACCATTTGATCCAGCAATCCCACTTCTGGGTATCTACCCAAAGGACAGGGGAACGCTCAGTCGGAAAAGCGCTTGCACAACTATATTTACTTCAGCATTATTTATGATTGCTAAGACATGGAACCAACTCAAACGTCCACGAACAGATAAGTGTATTGAAAAACTGTGGCACATATACTGCATGGAATACTACTCAGCCATAAAAAAACAAGACCCTGGCATTTGATAGAAAGTGGACGAACATGGAAGATCTACTGCTGCGTGAAGCAAGCCAGGACATGAAAGAGAGAGATTCTATGTCTCCACTTAACATATACTGATCATCCACACTCCATGGTAGAGATGAAAAGACGGGAGGACATAAAAGCAGTGAAGATAGTTATGGACACTGGATAGACAGTGTGGGAAAAGGAAAGAGTATAGGGGAGGAAGTAGAAGGAAAGAAATAGAGGCAAGACATCTGTGGGACACAGAAGTGGTTTATTTCCTGTTGGTAATAATGTGCATAGTATTCTCAAATGGACTGGTCTGAGGTGTATTTCATGTTGGGTAAATTCTCTATACAAGCCAAATGATGTATAGTGATCAAATGTTAAAAAAAAAAACATAAGAATAAATAAATAAATGTGGTCCCTATGTTACACAAGACACAAAAAACAATTTCCAGATTTTAAAAATATAACTGAGAAAGAAAAATAATAAAACTCCAGAAGATAATGTAAGAGAGTATGTTCATGACCTACGGTAGAGAAATACTTCTTAAACCATAAAAATCTGATTGGTAAATTGGACTTCTCAGCACCAAATGTTGCTCTTCATCAAATAACCGTGCAGAGAGACAGAAGGGAAGAAGTAGACGGAGGAGACAATACGCACACAACGACCGAGTGCTGCTCTCGGGCTACACGAGGGGGTCCCCGTGGGGAACGGGCAGGGTTTATCAGGTAATTCTGAAACCCAGATGCCCACAGAGCCATGCCTGTGAACACACGAAGGATGCCTGACTTCATTAAATACCTGGGACACGAAGACGAAACGAACAATAAGGTGGCACTTTATCCTTACTATAATGCTAAAAATAAAAACTGTAAAGTAAGATGAAAGGGACAAGTGTAGACAGGGCTGCGGGAGACCTTGAACTTCCTCGCATGGTGTGATCACGTGAGAAGACAAGTCAGGGGAAGTGAATTTAGCCATGGCACGGCGACCTGCAGTCCCACTCGCCAGTATACACCTCACAAGAAGGCATGCAGGTACGCGCCAGGAAACACGTACACAAATGGTCACAGCGAGCCATGCCTAACAGCAAAGGTCCGCCAACTGTGGAATGGCGGTTTTATACAGCATTACCTACTCACACAACAAAGCGTAAGCCGGGCCAGGTGAAGTGACTGACACTCAGCAGGGGTGAGGCTCACACTCGCATGTCACTGCACAAAAGAAGGCCGAGCGCAGAGATGTCTAATTACGCTTCTGTACAGACTCCGAAAGCACACCAAGACAGCGACGCGTGTCTGGGCGGTGGGGCTAGGCTGCCCCCGCCGTGTGCTGGGGAAGGCCGGCTCCTCGCCAGCAGAAGCACGAGTGGGTGGTCACCTTGTGAAGCTGTAAAGTGCAGAGTGCGGAGTGGTACTCTTTCTAAAGTTTGTGTGCTTTTGTGTATGCATGCAAAGGCGATAAAAAACAAAGGTCACAAATTGTAAGAGAAATCAGATGTTACTCTTAAGAAAAATTGAAGTAGAGATAGTTCCCAACTTACCATGGCCAAACCTCCGGATTCTCAGCTCTGCACTGGCCGTTAGTGCACTGACAGCTTCTCGGCACCTTTGACTCCGGCAGGTCTAGTGGGATGTGACCCGCTGGGCGGAAGGGCATCCTCCCCGGCCCAAGGTGTCGCACAGCTTAGCTGCTACGCGGCTCAAAGTAAAGGGTCAGCACTGCGACATGCAGAGGTGATTTCAGAGAAAAAGTAAACTGGAGCAAAACTGGACATAACATCTAGAAAAGCAGCTTAAAAAACAGCCATCTCTGAAACTTTAGAAAATGAATGAGAAGATAACAGACAAAAATTTCTACGTAAGTAAAAACGGGAAATGGCAGACACAGCCAAACATGTCTGTGTGCAAAAATGCAGCAGCTCTGCGGGGACGAGGCCTGAGCACAGCAGCCCGCCCCGCCTCACAGAGGCCACGTGCCAGCAAGCCTGCGGGCTGGAGGGAGCCAGGTGAGCACAGGCAGAGCCATGCTGCCTACGGCAGGGCGTGAGCACCAGGGACCGCCAAGGAACCGTCTGACGCGGGCATGGCGTCCATGGCGGGCCTCATCGTAGAGAAGCCTCGTGAGTTTGGGGAGCTTCCGTTGAGAAAGTTTCTACTTCGAACCTTTTAACTCCATTATCCACTAGTTCTTGACGTTGCTTTCCACACACCTCCATGTGGCGTTCAATCGTCTGGCTCGGTGTTCTCGGGCCCTCCGTGTCCATCCTGCCGTCGGGTGTCTGCCCTTCACCCCAGGAAGCTCTCGGACGGCCCCTCCTCCGGCACTCCCTCTTGACCTGTGTTAACCTTCCCCTCCTGGGTGCTCTGTCCCCCTTTCTTCTCGGCTTACAAGTTCTTTGCTCCTTGTCCAGCCACCTCGTCACCAGCAAGGGCGCCAAAGCCCCCGCCCGTCCCCGCGACACCGGCTCCTCGCGCTGCCGGCCTTTCCTACCACAGCCCTCCTGTGCTGGTCCCCGCTCTGCCCTTCCGTTTCTGGTCAACTCCCAACTCTGCCGCGTGTGGAAGTCTGGCTCCGACGCTAGTTTTGTTTCTTCAGACTGTTTTTCCTGCCATCCGGGGTGTCCTGTGACCTCTGTCCGAGGAGGGGGGGCGTAAAGGTACAGGGAACGGGCTGGGCTGGGCACGACCGTACCACGGCGTCCCAGGCCACCCTGGGGTCTGCCGCCTGCTGGAGCTTCAGGTGCCAGGAGCTCCGGCTCTGCCTGGCCCTGCTTTAGCCTCGTCTTCACTTCGGGCTTCCCTAAATGCTCCTCCTCAGAGTCCGCAGTCACTGCCCTGGAGCCCTGGGTGGGCAGGCCAGGTGGGGGGAGCCTCACAATGTCATGGGTGACCCTGTTTTCAATGGGTCTAAGCCCCTCCCTTGCTCCTCAGCTCCCCAGGCCTCGCCCCACGCAGGACTGAGGGGCTTAGTGGGAGCCCGCCCCCCCCCCCCCCACAGGGGAACATGCCGGGCTGGGTCTGCTCGCCGTGGAGGACGCCTGTGTCATGGAAGGTGCTCTGACTGCCCTCCCCTCCCCTCCCGGTGTCGGAACTTCTCTTGGAGCTTCGCTTTGAGCCTGGTGAGTTGCTGTGGGTAAAGCCCACCGCGGTGACGGCTGCCCTGACACTGCAGTGCCCGGGGCTCTCTCCCGCCCGCTCCATGCACACTTACAGCCGTTGCGCTTTTCCTACAGATGTGGCCCCAGCAGCCACTGCCGCAGGCCGGACGGTCTCAGCTGTGACTGCGTGCACCTGTTCCCCAGAGTCTGGGCGGCAGTTTGCCCTAACCTCTGATCTTCGATAGGTCCCCAAATCCTTGATTTCCTGCTTGCCCAGCTCTTTTTTCTCTTTCCTTGATTTTTAAGTCTGGGAGCGGCGACCCCCACGACCTTCTCACGTCAGAGCTGAGACCTGGCCTTGCCCAAGTCTCTCCCCTGGGCAATGGCTGGCCTCGGGGAGTGCTGGGACCACGGGCATGGAGACTTGCGTGCTGAGTCACTGCAGCACCCCTGCCCCAGCAGACACCGGTGCGTGCTGCCCGCCCCGGCCACATGCCGAGGTCCCTCGGCTTTGGCTTGCTGACTTAGCTCCCACAGCCATCACAGCGAAGTCCAGTCAGGATCACGCGTCTACACCTGAAAGGCAGGCCACGCTTAGACACGGCCACACACAGCGTAGGAGAGGCCGCCTGCCAGGCCCCAGCACTGGGCCGGTCTGTCCCCCTATCCGCTCTCCTGCGTGGTCTCCAGTTCCCAAGATCCCTCTCCACGAGGGCAAAGGAGGTCTCTGCCCGCTTCCCTGACAAACGTGGTTGGCACCCGTCCAGAACGGGCCTAGCGACGCCCCGTGCCCACCCCCGTGGCTCCGACCTGCTCTCTCCCCCCTCGTACTGGAGGCCAATCTCGCTCCTTTGGATTTTATTATATCGGCGACTGACTTTTGTCCAGAACCCGCTGCTCTGCCTTACTCCCGCCATGGCCTTCAAGTATGACCACGCGTCTCTGTCGGCTAAAGCCAACACAGTGCTCTCGGACCACCCACCTCGGGCAGCCACCCACTCCACTCGCCATCTGCATCTCCGTGCGGCTGGCGGCTCGCTTCACCTCCTCACCACTCCAGCTCGCTCCGAGACCACCCAAGCCCTGCAACGGCTGCGCACGCATCTTCCAGCCCGTCTTGCCACTTGGGATGGCTCCCCTCTCCTGGGCTCCTCTGTCGCACTCCGCTGTACACGGACTTGCCCGTCGGTGCGAGCTTATTCAAAGAGCTCCCATGGCTAAGGGCCTATCCGCACGACGCCAGCAGGTACTCGAACTCCATCTTAACCAGAGATGCACAATACAGAACCCTATCTTTTCTTTCTTTTTTTTTTTTTTAAGAGGTTTTTGCTATAGGGCGCGTGCACTCGCCAGACAGACAGAGAGACACAAAGAGACAGAAAGCGAGAAATCACCCCCCGGGGGGATGGTCACGCCGCAGTCCCTTCTCCTCCGTTCTCCTCTCGGGATCCTGGGCACGCACGCACACGCGCCCGGCGTGAGTTTAAGCCACCGGGTCCAGGACTCGAACCAAGGTCGACCACGTGGGAGTCCAGCGACATAGCCATTACGCCAACTGCTGGTCCCCAGAACCCTATCTTTTTTTTTTTTTCCTTTGGAGAGGTTTTTGCTATAGGGAGTGTGTACTCACCAGCCAGAGAGAGTCAGAGAGACAGAAAGCGAGAAATCACCCCCCAGGAGGATGGCCACGCTGCAATCCCCCCACTGTCCTCTTGGGATCTTGGGCACGCACACACACGCGCCCAGCGTGAGTTTTTTAGGCCACTGGGTCTGGGATGCAAACTGCAGTCAACTACATGGGAGTCTAGCGACATAGCCATTACACTAACTGCTGGTCCCCCCAGAACCCTATCTTTAACATATGTCTTTACATCTGCAACTCTCTACTTACAAGCATCAAAGGCACCTCAAAATTTCAACATTTGAAAAGTGTTTATAGAGTTTTTTCTTTTTTTACATTTTTAAGGATGCAGGATTAGGACCAGAAGATGGTGTAGCAGTTACATTGCTGGACTCCCATGTGGCCAATGGCAGTTTGAGTCCCAGTCCTGATAGCTTGAAAATCATACCAGCCACATGTAGGTGCATGCCCAAGAACTTGAGAGGAGGGACTGTGGTGTGGTCATGCGCCCTGGGAGTTGATTTCTCACCTTCCCTCTCACTGTCTCTGTCTCTCTCTTGTGAGTGTACATGCCCTAAGGCAAAAACCTCTTTAAAAAAGAAAAGATGAAGGACTGCATGAGAAAAAGATTTCATTTTTCTAAAATTCCTAAACAGTCTATCCAATAGAAAATAATCAGCTTGTATCCTAGCTAATTCATTCCCATTAGGAATCTGTACTCCAGATTTAAAGTAATTCAACTAAGGCCATGTTCGCTCTGCTGTCCACCCACACCTAAGTCTCGATGAGTAAGGGGGACATTGTGGCATCCACAAGTGGCGAGGCCCCTTCTGACATCCACAGCTTCTGCTGCCGCTGCCCTGCTGTGACCATCTTTACACCGGCAGCGGCCACCTCCCTCTTCGTCACCCGGTACTCTGCACATACCGCCTCCTCTGTGGTCTGCAACCTTGGGCACAGGAGCTCTGGCTCCTGCAGGACTCTGGCGCCTGTGGGACCCTCTAAGCCTGCAAACATGACGCAGCACTCCAGGGTCCGGGCTCCCTGCATAGCGCCCTCCCTCCCACAGCCACAGGCCAGTGGCTGGCATTTGTCTCTTGCCTCCACACCTCCCTGCTGGGGATCTCAAGAGGAGATGCGAGAACCCTGCGCGCTCTCCGACCCTGCCCGCTCTCCCACCCTGCCCGCTCTCTCCCACCCTGCCCGCTCTCTCCCACCCTGCCCGCTGCCCGCTCTCTCCACCCTGCCCGCTCTCTCCCACCCTGCCCGCTCTCTCCCACCCTGCCCTCTCTCCCACCCTGCCCGCTCTCTCCCACCCTGCCCGCTCTCTCCCACCCTGCCCGCTCTCTCCCACCCTGCCCGCTCTCTCCCACCCTGCCCACCCTGCCCCTCTCCCCACCCTGCTCTCTCCCACCCTGCCCGCTCTCTGCCCACCCTGCCCGCTCTCTCCCACCCTCCCACCCTGCCCGCTCTCCCACCCTGCCCGCTCTCTGCCCGCTCTCTCCCACCCTGCCCGCTCTCCCCACCCTGCCCGCTCTCCCACCCTGCCCGCTCTCCCACCCTGCCCGCTCTCTCCCACCCTGCCCGCTGCCCGCTCTCCCACCCTGCCCGCTCTCCCACCCTGCCCGCTCTCCCACCCTGCCCGCTCTCCGACCCTGCCCCGCTCTCCCACCCTGCCGCGCTCTCCCACCCTGCCCGCTCTCTCCCACCCTGCCCGCTCTCTCCCACCCTGCCCGCTCTCCCATCCTGCCCGCTCTCCCACCCTGCCCGCTCTCCCACCCTGCCCGCTCTCTCCGACCCTGCCCGCTCTCTCCGACCCTGCCCGCTCTCAGTCCCTCTGCTTTCCTCTGAGTGCAGGCCGAGACAGGACGTGTAACATGCAGGAGTCTGACTGCAAAACTGACTGCATTGCGCCTTTTTCCCTTCGGTTTGTTCTTTGAACTCTTTATCTCAACTCCTGTTAGACTTGGCCTCTTGAATCGCAATGTTACCAAATTCTTCTAGATCAAAAATCCCAGTTACCGAGACTACTATCCAGATAAGCCACAAAATACCTAGCTAGAAACCCACAGGAGAGTGAGGCCCAGACGTGGGTCTCCCCGACATCTCCACACATCTGCCGCCTCTGACCGTCTCGTGGGGTACCACGAAGTGTGGGGCGTGCTCCCTAGACCTTCTCATGTAAGATACAGGATGGCTCCCCTTTTCCGGTCACATGGTGTGGAGACTCAGGAGGGTCCAAAGGGCCCACTCCAGTGGGCCTGGGCTCAGAGCGACACAGGCGCTTCCCCAGCCCGCCGTCTGGCCTGTCGGAGGGGTCTCTGCACTCTTCCCTCCAGTGGCCTCCCGCTTTGGCAGCGCCTGTGTGGCGAGGCCGTCACTAGCAAGCCTAAGGAGCATGAGGGCTGCAGGTTCCCTGTCCCTGGAGAGACGGTCACAAAACAGACACCAGGAACCCACGTCTCCGCACCAGCGTGGAGCACGGTGAGGCACAAGTGGTTTATAGCCTTTTGACATCAACTGACCGCATACAAGCAGAAGGGAAACTTTATAGTAATACGTAACTATAGCAAACAACTTGACCGTATACAGCAGGCAGGGTGACAGAGCAATTCAGATCAGGCCATGAACAGGGCGACAGCCGCTGGCAAGAAAGACTTCCCACCTTCAAAGGAGAACAAAAGTGGCCAGAAAAAGTCCATTTTAAAAATCTAATATTATAGCATTACTAAGAGAGCCAACTGACACAAAAGCCTTGAACCTTTTATACTCGTTTTAAGGAGGAACGTTAAACTACTCTTTATTCACTATGAAAACTTATACACAGAGGGCCACCAGGTAGTGTGGTGGTTAAGGCAGCTGGGTCCCACACAGCCAACTGCTCGGTTCAAGTCCTGAACCCGATGGCGTGAAAACCATGCCGGGCGCGTGTGTGTGCATACCTAAAATCCCAAGAGGAGAATGGAGAAGGGACTGGGGCAGGGCCGTTTCCCTCAGGGAGACCTCACCTTCCCTTTCTGTCTCCTTCCATAAGCGCCCTATAGCTAAAGTAAAAATGAACGAACAATCAGACTGAGACAAAGCTACAGCATCTCCCAGGGACGTCAATCTCACTTTACAGAGGAGATCTGGATCTATTCTGAATTCCCTTCTTTGATCCCTTTCTGTACTAAGTTCAGCTTTAAAACAAAACAGGACATGCAGCTACAATTTGGAATAGTATACCTCCTTAAACTGATTTAAAGCATACATTAACTGAAGCTATGCAAATAATACAAATGCCATAAAGAGCCCATTTATTTTCATTTCAGTTAATTGGCAAGATTATCCAAAAAGCCCGAGTTTAAGGATAGATCTCAAAAGAGGACTGGTTAGTGATTAAAGGGTGCATGGCAACTTTCCACCCGCCCGTCTGCCGAGACCTCCCAGCCTCGTAGCCGTCTGACGTGCCGCTAACGAGGCCATGCGCAGCCCCTCCGGAAACCAGACTGCTGTGCTATCAATCTGCCTTTATCTAAAGGAGGGGTGAGCGTCTTATCTGAGAGGGAAATTAAGCCTCGGAAATAGTCATTTTTCTTTATATTGTTTGGAATTAAAAACATATTAAATTGATCCATTATGAGAATTCTGTGCTCTAGATTGTGTGTTTCAGACCATGTCTGTACCCTAAGGCTATGAACCAATTTTTGTAATTATAATAACAAAACAAATTATTGACTTTAACTTAAGGAAATTGTTGCTTCAATGACTAGATGCTCAACCAAAACAAAACAAATCCGTCTCCCATTGTGCACGCACTCGCTCATCTGCACAGGTGAACGCAGGGTGTGAAGTGACGTCCTCCCAGTTTCGGCTTCGCTGTGCCATGTGGGCGCTTCTGGGTAGAGGAGGCCAGGGGCTGGAGACACTGAGACAGGGAAAAGGACTCAGCCCAGCAGCACCAGAGCAGTCAGCAGGAACCTGGCCGTGTGGCTGACAGGGCCAGGCCGGAATTCTAGGCCTGACTCCTTCAATTGTTCATTAACTTTTTTGGTTACTTAATTCGGAACATTAATAAAAAAAAATACAGATTTTTGAAGTGAGCACACCACAGCATAGGTAAAAGAAAGAACACTTGTTAAGGGATACCTGTATGTAAAACAGAGACAGAGACAAAGCTATCTACGACTCCCCCTGACGATACACTTGTAAAAGGCCATGTCTACTTTTACCCCAACCAGCGACAGATCCCACAGGTAGTCACCTCACAGACGACGTTCCCGGGTGAGACACGGAAGTGGCGGTTCGGTACCTGGGGTGGAGGGCTGGAAGTCGACATTCAGAAGTCTGCAGTGTTTTCTTGGGAGGGGAGGAGTTCCCACGGGGAGCCCGGCCCGGTTCACGGCACGCGGTCTGATCACCAGATGTGCTAAGTATCACTCACCCAGGAAATGAGTCCCCACGAGAAGAAACTGGGAGCCGCCCTCCCCACGCTCTCCCCGCACTGTTGCACACAGCTCTGCTCTCTTCGGGGGACTCTGAGAGCTCTAAGGTGCCTGTCATGGACACTCACGAGGAGCTCATCTGCCCGGCCAATCGGCACTTTCTGAATACCCAGTGCGTCCGCCTTACCTCCCTCCGAACTTCAGCTCCGCCACCGGAAGGAGCAAGTGCGTGGTCTCAGGCTCAACACACAGAAACAACAAGGGAACAGCTCAATGCACTGTCCCGGCCTGGCTTTCCAAAACAGGGCACGTGCCTGAGCTCACCATGTTGAACATACATGACTCTAAAACGAACACAGACTTGCATGTGTGCACACACACCCACCCCACCAACTCACCTATCCATGGACCCACCAGCCATTCCGCCCGCCCGCCCGCCCATCCCTCTGCCCAGCATCCCGGTGCCCCCTCAGGCTCTGCTGCCAGGGTGTGGGAACAGCACATCTCAACCCCATAAGCACACTCGGCTCCCAGAACCTAATTCCATCTTTGAAATATCACCTTTGCTGAAAGGAGCCCAGGGGGATCCCGTGGCTGAGGTGAGGAAGTACAAGATGAGCCTGAAACATCTTTTCGTGCAAGAAAGAGCAACATTACTCAAAAATCACGGGTTCCTAAGAGGCCAGATTAAGCAGGCCCCACAGCCCAAAGCAGACACCGTGAGCATGGATCAGGGAAAGGGACAGGCTAAGAGCCCCCGACAGAAAGGACAACCAGGTCACCAGGACAAGTGGGGTGCCGAGGGCAGCTATGCAGCGGGCAGGTGTCGGCGCCCTGGCCCTCCTTCCTCCCCTGGAGCTGCAGCCCGGCAGGTGTCGGCGCCCTGGCCCTCCTTCCTTCCCTCCAGGAGCTGGAGCTGGAGCTGAGCTGCCCGGGTACGCCCACAGGCCTTTCCAATTCCTACTAAGGATGCGCTCCCTCCCCACAGGCTGTCACCACTCAGGTGACTCTTCTTATTCCCCCTGGCTTGCTTAGCTACCTGGAGTCTGCTACATGGGAGGGCGGGGCATGGGGATCCTGCCTCCGGGGAGCTTCAAGCCCCAAGGAGGAGGACAGATAAACAAACAGGCATTGTTGAGCACGTGCCTGTGCAGGGCACCCGGCATGCCGAGGCCGACAGAGGGCTCTCGACGTCAAGAAGCCGACTCAGGAGAAGAGGAAAGCCATGACTCACAGACACCTGGGTACGTGTCTCATGAGGACCATGACGCAAAGGCAGGGCCACAAGGTAGCCGAGCGAGAGGGAGACAGGAAGGTGCTGTGCACCCCTGCAATCGACGCGTCCCTGGGCAGCTTCAGGCCACCTGTCCACAGGGGGGACTTGGCTGTGATGAGGAATCATGCTGGAGGGACACCGGAGGACGGAGCTGTCTCACTTGTGGGGTGAGGGATGACGACAGCCCCAGGGGACACTTGAACGTGGACAGTGGCTGCCAGGAGGGAGAGCTGATGAGTCAGCCGCGGCGTGAGGCGCGGCGACTGGAAGAACAAGGGGAGGCGTGTCGGCGGCGCAGAAGGGCGACAGGGAGCCTCCTGGGGCTGGGGCTGGGCAGGTGTGAGGTGGTCCCAACCACGTTCTCCGAGGGTCTGGCAGGGTCAGGAGGGGCAGCGGTCCGGCCTGGCACACAGAGAGGAACCTCTGCAGGGCAGGGACACGCACTGTGGAGGACGTGGCCGTGCACCAGGGCCCAGGGACTGCCAAGTAGGCTGCTCACGGAACACACGTGCGTTACACGTCCTCGAACTGCTACTGTGACCAGGGGTCTAAAGATGTGGGGACCAGCAGGTGGTGAAATGGTTACGGTGCTGGACTCCCACAGCTGACCGCAGTTCAAGTCCCAAACTCGGCGGCTTAAAACTCACACCAGGTACATGTGCATTTGTGCCCGAAATCCCAAGAGAATGGAGGGGGAGGGATTGTGGTGCGGATATCCTCGGGGGGGGGGGGGGGTGTGGGGTTCCTCTTGTGTCTGTCTCTCCAGCCAGCACGAGGGCCATAAAGCGAAGACCTCTCTCAATGAAAGAAAAAGAACGCGCACAGTAGGGTCTGACTGAGCCGCCTTACAGTGTACTCACGACGGGAGAGCCACTTGATATGCTGTAATAATACACAGTGATGGAAGGTAAAAACAATTTAAAAGATAAAATAAAAAGAATGAATCAAAACAATTTAAAAGCAGAAAAAAGGACAAGTTCCCTGCCAAAGAGCTCCCAGAAAAGGGCTCCCGTGGGAGTCAGGGAGTTGGACAGATGCCACGTCTGCATTTCACTGATCACAAACACACACTTCTGCACGTCTGTACGACTGAATCAATTTACATCTTTCACGTTAGAGTGGAACATTTTTTTTTTTTTTTTTGGAGAGGTATTTTTGCTATAGGGCGCATGTGCTCGCCAGAAAGACAGAGAGAGACAGAGAGACAGAAAGCGAGAAATCACCCCCCAGAGGGGATGGTCACGCCGCAATCCCTTCTCCTCCAATCTCCTCTCGGGATCTTGGGCACGCATGCACACGCGCCCGGCGTGAGTTTTAAGCCACCGGGTCCGGGACGCAAACCGCGGTCAACTACGTGGGAGTCCAGCGACATAGCCATTACGCTAACTGCTGGTTCCCAGAGTGGAACTCTTTTTATGAGAGAAAATTTTCCCATAGGGTACATGTGCTCACCAGAGACAGAAAGTGAAAAGTCACCCTTGGGGGGGGGCCATGCTGCAATCCCTTCTCCATTCTCCTCTGGGAATTTTGGACACGCATGCACACACATTCAGCATTTGTTTTTAGCCGCCGGGTTCAGGACTTGAGCTACAGTGGACAATGTGGGAGAGTCCAAGACGAAACTGTACCGCCACCTGCTGGTCCCCATGAATCAACATTTTTTTTTTTTTGGAGAGGTTTTTGCTACAGGGCGCGTGCGCTTGCCAGAAAGACAGAGAGAGACAGAGAGACAGAAAGCGAGAAATCACCCCCCCCCCCCAAGGGGATTGCCACATCGCAATCCCTTCTCCTCCAGTCTCCTCTCGGGATCTTGGGCACGCACACACATGCGCCCGGCATGAGTTTAAGCCACCGGTTCCGGGACTCGAACCGCGGTTGACTACATGGGAGTCCAGCGACATAGCCATTACGCTAACTGCTGGTTCCCCCCCATGAATCAACTTTTAACATAAGTGATTCCTTTTCCTATCTCTTTTACAAGTATGATTCTCTGTAAACTCCTACAGAAACCCTTACTTATAAAACATAAATACTATATTTGCTTCAAAGGGTATGAATTAAAAAGGACCAAGTCCCAGTTGGTCTGCAGACATGCTTAGGGAGCTCGGAAACTCGGGGGAGTCATGGAGCCGAGAACACACGTGGCTCGGGGGCCCCAGCCCTGCACCCGTCACCCTCGTCTCGGCATCTGCCAAAGGCCGTAGTCCTCCTCCCTCACCCCCGCCCGGCCTGGAGGGGCTCCAGCCTCACGGGCCCCTGCGCAGCCTGCACTAGCCCAGCACGCACACCCACGGCCGGGCCCCAGCTCCCACACCATGAGGGCACGGCCACTGCCGAGAGGGAAGGGGACCTCCACACCATGCCGTGCATGCTCGGTCCCCAGGGGCACCCCTCACAGGACGGCCTCGCCCAGTGGCTGGGGAGGAGAGGACTAGCCAGGGGCCGCATGGCGACGTGCCACGGGGCAGCCTGGCGGGAGGGCCAGGCTCTGAGCCCCGTCAGCCCGAGGCCAACATCATTCCACACTGGCACGACTGGTAAGAGAAACCATGAGGCAGGAGCCAGGGGCACGGTAGTGACTGTGGCACATGTCGGGAAGCTGGCTCTGTCCCCGGGGAGGGGAATGGCGCCCCTTACTCCTGGGTTGTGGCTTGCTTTAAACTTTCCCTACTGTCTCGCGCGAGTGTGAATACGAGAGACACTGGCGAGTGGCCAGCAGATGGCCCCGTGGTTATGCCGCTGGACATAGCTGACCATCGCTCGTGTCCTGCACCTGGCGGCTTAAAACAGTGTGTGCGTGCACAAAATCCCGAGGAGAATGGCGGGGAAGGGACTGCGGTGCGGCCACTCCCCCCACCCCAGGGGGGGATTTCTCACTTTCTGTCTCTCTGGCAAGCACGTACACCCTATAACAAAAATTTCTGCTTAAAAAAATATACACTGGTGCACCAGCAGGTGGCAGGGAAGTCAGGGCAGCCGGATCCCACGTGGCTGACTGGGGCGGGGGTGGGGGGGGGGTGGGGGGTGTGTGTGTGCAGCCTGGAAACACACTCAGGCCACATGTGCGTGCGTACCCAGAATTCCGAGAGGAGAATGGAGCAGAAGGGACTGCAGTGAGGCGGCCCCCCAGGGAATGCCTCATCACGTTCCCTGTCTCTGTGAAGAGGACGCATGCCCTATAGTAAAAGTGAAAACAGAACTATGACTTGCCACACCTACTCCAACCTACTCTGTAATTTTAGAAAGAACGTTCAGGGCAGTAATTCAGTCCATGAAGTTCTCATATTCTAACTAAGATTAAAGAAGAGAGTCCAAGCTGTCACTCCACTGCCAGTACCCACCCTGCTCCCCACAAAAGCTTCCATCTGGATGCTGCTGTTGAGCAGTTTCAAGACAAGCCTTCGGGCGGCCGGCCGTGGTGGCATGATGGCGATGTGGCATCCCACAGTGCTGAGGCCACATGGGCAGGTGCCTGTGCGGGAGCTCAGGGCGGTGCACCCCACAGTCGGTTCCGGGCAGCGAGCCATAGGGGCAGCAGAGGTGCCGGGCCGCCGCCTTCTCCCGGCCCGGCCCTGGTGTCCTGGCTCTCAGGGCGGAGCTGCTGGCTGGGCATCTGTGTCTAGAGGAGGTGGGCGACAATGTGAAGGGCTGGGTCCCGGCCCGGGTCCAGCACAGAGTCCCAGGCCATCAGTCGCTCCCAGCCGGGACCCTACGCCTCGGCAGCAATGAGCACCACGGGCTCCCACCAGCCCATGCCGCCGGCCCACGGTGCATCTGCAATATGCGGCCGATGGGCGCTGGCCCTGGAGGCCATCCTGGGGAAGGTGCCGTCATGGGGAAGGCGCCGTCCTCTCTGAGCCGGCGCAGCAACGCGAACCTCGCCACTCGCCCGGCCATGCGGCGCCTCCTCTCCGCAGCCCCCACGGGCTGACCTTCCTCATCCAGGCCCCGTCCCTCAAGGAGCTTGCACACGGCTGGCTGCAGAGGTGTCACAGTGAATGGGTCACTGTTCCGAGGTCCACAACGCTAACCATTCTGATAGCCTCAGTAAGGAACCAGAGTTCAGGAAATAAAGGAGACTACGAAAACACTTCCTGCTTCTTGAAGAAATTATACTTCTCTGATCAACAGAATTTAGCTTAGTGCTTAGAAATGAGAGACTACTGGGACTAACGGTTACATCGCTGGACTCCCACAGCCGTCGCCTGCAGTTCGAGTCCTGGACCTGGCGGCTTAGAACTCACGCCAGGTGCGTGTGCGTTCATACCCACGAGGAGAATAGAAGAAAAGGGATCGCGGGGTGGCCATCACCCTAGGGGGTGATTTCTCACTTTCTGTCTGTCTTTCTGGTGAGCACACGTGCCCTTTGGCAAAAATCTCTTAAAAAAAATAAAGAAATGAGAAAATATTATCAAATATGGTTCTTATAACAGGCAGCAAGTCAGTGAGGCCCTCCCCAGACCTTAGCATCAGGTGTCTCTCAGTGACACGGAGCACCTGCTCCCATCCCAGACACACCGCGTCTCCTACTTAGAGCGCTTACTGTAGGACGGTCACACTAGTGACCCGGCCCAGGCCCCACCCCCAGCCCAGGGTCGCCGTCACCGCGCAGAGACGCCTCCCGACGTCCTCTCTAGGACTGCTGCTGACACTCACACCCACTTCCTCCTGCGTCCCGGAAGCCACATGTGCTCGTGCTCACATGGAAGAGGGCCACGTGCCATCTCCCACGCAGCGCTGACGGGGCCGTGGGGTGTCCGGCACAGGTGCACCGACCGCAGTCTGGCCTGTGCTCTGCAGGCGGTTTCCGGCTCCCGCCTTCTGGGATTTCTTACTGTGAAAGACAGTGGTCCCGAAACGACACCCGGGAGGCTTTCCGTCCCCGCCGACTGCCCGCCACGCTGTGCTGTCCCTGCCGCGCCCCGTCCCCACCGATTGCCCGCCACGCTGGGCTGTCCCCGCCGACTGCCCGCCACACTATCTGGCAGCACACACTTTCATGCTGTGCACAAGCACGTTTTAAGCAGGTATTCAACCCCAGAGATGTTTCAGAACCCAGAAGACAAGTGGCAGAGGCATTAAAGGATGCTATGATTGTACGCAACCACAGAAGAAAAAAAAACTAAGTTATCCCGCTGTAATATTTTCATATAAAACACAACTTTTAAAATAACAATAAACTGTCCTTTGTGAAATTAAGAAGCTATTCTCCAGAACACCCATGACACTTAGACACGCTGAGCCTACCATGGCCAACGCTACCTCATCCCATTACCTGGAGACGCCTCTGCAACAATTCGGGGAACAAAGGCAGGCCTCACTCCTGGAACAGCGTGTGTCACCTGTCTGTGTCAGCGAGACGTCTGAAAGCATCTTTTTATCAGAAATACAGATCGATATACCCAGGGGTTACAGTGACTGCTCGAGGCGACTCGCATTATCATCTCACCCTTGATGTTCTTGTTCTGAGCAACTTATCATTATGAATGGCGTGAAAATGGCAACCTGTCACGATTGATTTTCCTTAATCTCCTGGAAGAATCCTCTCCTTTTAAATGTAATCAAGTGTCATCTTATTAAATATGTCTAAGCCTAGGTTTTATAAAGCAGCCCATTATTCATGCTGCAGTCCTGGTAATTTAAACTTTCACCAAATATTATTATAAAAGTAATTGCTTAGTAATAACAACTTTTGATTTGTTCAAAGCTGTAAAACTAAGATTTCAATCTCTGAGTAGATTTCATCTTTAAAAACTGTTCTTAGCACTACGAAGAGGAAAAAGACCCTAATTCTAAAAATTTCACTTATCTTAGAATTTTTTTTTCCATTTAACAAAACTGTATGATTTATTCATAATCTCCACATCCAGATAAAACATGCTACACTTCTAAAAAAAAATCCTCATGAAGGCCAACAGGTGGTGTGGGGGTTAAAGTGCCGGGTCCCACAGCCGACTCTGCAGTTCGAGTCCCAGACCCGTGTCCTGAAAACCACGCTTGGTGCATGTGTGTGCAAGCTCCAAACCCCTAGAAAATGGAGAAGGGACTGTAGCTTGGCCATCTCCCCTGGGGGGTGACTCCTCACTTTCCCTCTCTCTGTGTGTCATCCTCTATCTCTGGCGAGTGCATGTGCCCTATAGCAAAAACGTAAAAATAAATCTCATGAATTCCTGTTAATAGGCTCTCTATCTTCCAATTACATAAAATTATGGAGTAAGATTTCAAAAATCAATTTTATAAAAATCTAAAAAACGAATTAAACTGAGACATTTGTCAGAGTCACTGAATTAAGATCCGTCGTAATCCAATTATTTAAGTTTGATTTTCCCGCGACCGTAGAATTTGCTGCTCGCTGAGGAAAAGGGCACCAGCAGCAGATGGCAGCCCAATCCCTGACGGGCTCAGGAACCAGGGCATGGCCATCGCAGCCGTGTCAGCTGGGAGCTGGGGACCGAGGTCTGTACCCCAGCCGTCCAGGGTGGGAGCAGCGCGCACACGTGTGCCAGGGAAGCTGCCGACCCAGGGCCTTCCCGCCGTGCTCAGGGCTGCAGTGCAGTGATGGCCACGAGCCGCAGAGCCGGGAGGGCGTTAGGACAGCATCTGGGGCAAATGTCTTTTTAGATTGGTTTAATTCTTTTTCACGTGCTCAGTAGAGAGAGACAAGAGGAGGAAGCACCCCCAGGGGCGTGGTCAAGCCACACCTCCTGTTCCATGTCTCCGTCCTGTGAGGGCTGTGGGCACACACGTGTGTCTGGCATGTTTCTCCTGCCCTGGGGGTCAGATCTGACGGCTGCTGGACACATGGGACCTGCCCCCCTCACCACTAGGCTCCAGGCTAGCCCTCCTGTTTGGACGCACATCCAGGGACAAGGTGCACGGCTGTCACACATCGGCAACGCCCGCGAGGCCAAGTGAACCCTGCTCTCTGGCTCCGTCTCTGTCTGAAATCCGCACGGTTATTTTTATAAACACAAAGAACTAGAGCAGAGCCAAGTGGTCAAAGTGAAGCTGGAGAGGAAAGTTGGCCAGAAGCAGCCCTGGGCACAGCTGTGGACACAGCAGAGAGCACATGGCCCTGCACCGCGGAAGTCACCCGGGCGGCCCGCCTGGCCCGAGGTGACCTGCAGGGGACAAGCCCAGGAGGGGCAGGCTGTGTGTGTGCGCAGTGTGCCACCTGTGGTGTGCTGCTCTCTGACTCTGCTGTCACACACACACACACACAGTCACACACACGCACACACCACGGACACTCACAAAGTCACGCACTCACATGCACACACATGCACTCACACACACACTCAGTCACACACACACACACACACACTCATACACCAGACACTCACAAAGTCGCACACACTCACATGCATTCACACACACACACTTGTAATCACACACATACATGCACACTCACATGTGCTCACACTCAGTCACACACACACTTGTACTCACACACATACATGCACACTCACATGTACTCACACACACTCAGTCACACGCACACACTTGTACTCACACACATACATGCACACTCACATGTACTCACACACACTCAGTCACACGCACACACTTGTACTCACACACATACATGCACACTCACATGTACTCACAGTCACACGCACACACTTGTACCCACACACATACATGCACACTCACATGTACTCACACACACTCAGTCACACACACACTTGTACTCACATACATGCACACTCACATGTACTCACACACAGTCACACGCACACATACTTGTACTCACACACACATGCACACTCACATGTACTCACACACTCAGTCACACACACACTTGTACTCACACACATACATGCACACTCACATGTACTCACACGCACACACACTTGGTGAAGCGCCTGATAAAACTGGTCAAGTACGTAGCAGCCATCTGCTCAGCAGCCTGGGGCCGGGATCGGCACGGTGTGGAGGGCTGTCCGAGGGAGCGGGGCGAGGAGCACGGGGTCCCCCGGGGCTGCCCTCCCAGCTCCATGTGGCTGGCTCTAATTCGGCAACAGCTGCCAGGGACCAGCAGCTGGCCAATGTCGTCTCATGGCAGGCACTCCGCGAAGGGCTCAGAGCGGACGACGTGGCTCCTTTAACCAGTCTGTGGAGCGAGGGTTGTCGGGATTTCTCTGTTGAATCTGTAAAGCAATTCAACCACGGATACAGGGCCAGGCCCACACACACAGAGGACAGATGCGGAGGGGCACAGGGAGCCGGGGAGGGGCATGAACCCCCTCACTGCTCACTATAGCTGCCTGAGAAGGTGGGCCCAGTGCCATGCCATGGAGACCAGGTGCGCCCACAGAGTGCGACCCGAGAGCGACACCGCCCGCATGGCTCTGACCACGGCCAAGAACCGACTCACGCTAGCGAGTATGAGACAGCCGTCAACTCGCCCTGCCAGAGCCCCACAGGAGTGGCGACAGAATGTAGTTTCCAAAGAGCGGAGGCTGTCCCCCAGAGTGCTACCGTCTATGCCGCCCAGGCACTCCGGCTCGCACCTCCACCTCTGGCTTCCACGACGTGCCCTCATCTCTGTGCTCCCAGCAGCCACCTGGCCTGGACTCCCCTGGTGGCCAGCTCTTGGTCTGGTCACAATGTCCATGCATCCTTGTCCTGCCCAAAGACACGACAATCCCTCCAGCCACCAGCGGCTGCTGCCAGCCGTGGCTGCTCTGTGGCTGTGTGTTCTGGAGCCTGTGGGCCACCCCAGACTCTGCCTTGTGTCTGACAGAGCTACCCTACTCTACCCACGGCTGGGGACCAAGCCGTTGTGCTTCTACTCCGGGGCTCTAGACCACTGTCACCCAGTGATAGCCTCATCACAAACTCACGATTCCCAGCAACAGATGGGTCCTTAACACCCCAGCTCAATGCGAGGCCCCAGGGCAGGCCGTGGACCTTGTCAGTGCCCTCCAGAGCCACCTCGGACCCCCACCCTGCTCTGCGGTGACCACAGCACCGTGGCCACCAGCAGTGACCTCCTCTCCTTCTCTAAGTACTGATCTGACCGCAGTGTCTTCTCATCTTAAAGTCAGGCAGTCCTCCAGATCTGCACAGCCCTCCCACACGTGGTCTTGAAAGAACATGATGTGTATGAGTGGGGACACAGGAGCACCCCACTGCTCGTAGGATGAGGAGGGGAGGGAAGCAGGGAGGGGTCCTGCTCACGGGGAGCCCTCCAGGACACAGGAGCACCCCACTGCACGCAGGGTGAGGAGGGGAGGGAAGCAGGGAGGGGGGTCTGCTCACCGGGGAGCCCTCCAGGACACAGGAGCACCCCACTGCACGCAGCACCATGTCCTCTCCTGGAGCAATCTCATTTTAAGCTGCTACTTCCTCTGCCACAAAACTAGTATTTCCTTATTTATGAACTAAGATCCCCCTTCTTTTCCTGAAAACAATAACAGCTTTTTTAAAAATAATTATTTTATTTAAATTAATTTATTTATTTTAATTTGACCAGAGAGGGACAGTGAGAAAGACAGAGAGAGAAAGTAAGCCGCCAGGTCCAGGACTTGAACTACAGTCAGCCAGGTGAGAGTCTAGCACCCTTAACCACCATGCCACCTGCTGGCCCCAAAACAATTAAAGCTTTATGATACAGTGTTTTCTTACCAGGAAAACACAGAGCCAGTAAAGCCCTTTCCTCCTGAGAGCCCGTCCGTTCTGGCCAGCTGCCAAGTCGGTCTCTGCCCGAGAGCACACAGAGCCCCCCCCCCCCCCCAGGCCCAGGGCCTCCCCGCAGCACCTTCCCCTTCCCAGGCCCTGCAGCCGCCCTGGCCCTGTGCTCCCGTGACGACACTGCACAGTCCTCCACGTCACCTACATTCCTGACTGGCCGGCCGGCTGCCCTCTCCCTCCGCCGTGCTCCGCACAGCACCCTCACCCTGGCTCACCCACCACCCACGGGGCGGCCCATGTTCACCGCTCCCTTCTCGCCACTCGCTGCTCTGGGACCCCTCAAATGTCAGCGTTCCTAGGGGTTCGACCAGTTCCCTCATCTTCTATGCTACAGACAAGTCCCATCCTGGGCACGTCAAGGTGGCCAGCCACAAATGCTGCTCACCCCTAGTTCCAACCCTGCTCCTGCACCAGGCAGGGCGCTCCTCCCTGGCACCTTCAGCTTAGCTCAGGCCGTCTTGGTCAGTGACACGTGGCCTCGGTGGCTCACCAGCAGAAGCCGTAGTAAGAACAAGCTGGCCTGTCACCTCCTACCCAGGGGTCACGGACTGTGTTTCCGAGCATGGTCCCAGAGGAGCCACGATGAGCAAGGCCATGCCAGCTGCATTAGATGAGGCCTGCAGTGGGCTGTTTAGAAGGCTTCTGTGACTGCAGGAGGAGGTGGGCGCCGGCAGGTCAGTTACCACGAGAACTTTCAGGCTACGGGGAGGCCAGGCAGGACAGAGTGAGGATTCTGCATGAACTACTCAGTTTGCGGCAGTGATGTGGTTAAAAAAATACGGAATGGAGAACGTCTCGCTTCACAGAAACATGGTAGGGAGACCAGCAGGTGGCATGGTGATTATGGTACTGGACTCCCATATGGCAAACCACGGTTCGAGTTCCAGGCCTGGCAGTTTGCTTTCTCACTTTCTCTCTGGTGAATTAAAAAAAAGTAATAAATTAAATAATAATAATAATAAATAAAACTTACAGAAATAGAAACGTAGTAGAGAGAACTGCTGGGAACACGCACAGGCACCTGTCCTGTGGCAAGCCACTTGGGAACAGTGGGCAAGGGCCTCCTGGAGGGCTGTGCCACAGCGGGAAGCCACGTGCCGGGTCGGACCGGCCTCTCCCCAGGCAGTGACACTCCGGTGCTCTCGAGAGGCCACCTGACTGTGAGGCAAAACCCCACGGCAGCGAAGCCCCAGGGGCCGACGGGCGTGCACACAGCGGCGAGTGGGGTCTGGCTAGACAGACGGGGATGGGGCTCCATCACGTCAAGGAACGGTACGGTGGGACAGAGAGGGTCATCGTTAGGAGGCAGCAATCGCTTTTAGGATTTTAAACTTCACACGTAAGCCTAAATTTATCCTCAAATATCATCATAAACATAAAAGTAAAATGATTTTTAGAAACCCATAGAAGTTGTATGCGCTTCAGAGTATTTTCATTTTATTTCCTTGGGAAAATCAGCATTGTTCTTGGGAAACATATAAATATGTAAGTGACTGTGACTGGCAGTGTTACTCTCATAACCCGTCTTAAGCACATCTAGCAACCAAGGTAGAGGGAGTCTGCGGTGCTGGCCCAGGACATCGCTCCTCTTAGCGCAGTTACTGGGTTGTCAGAAGTGCCAGGGCACATTTTCGCATAAAACCATGCCAAGATGTCTCGGATACCCAACAGAACTCAGTCGTTCCCATACCCCCAGTCTGGGTGTCCGTGGCTTTAATTACCTGTCGGCGACCCACTGCAGTCCGAAAATGGGCGGAGAGAGTATAAAAAAGACCTTTACGCTTCTCTGCTTCAGGAGTGAATGGGGTGGGCACAGCCTCTCGACCGGGCCTCACACCAGGGCCCACCTAGCCTCGGCCAGTCCCGAATCACAGCATGGGCACGCCTGCCACTCAGGAGGCCTTCCCATGTGGCCTTGCCGGGCCAAGTGCCGCGTTACTGAGGGCCACCACCGGACCCGCATCCAGACAAGAGACGGGACAGTCACACAGCCTTACCCCGGGGCACGGCTAAGAGCGCTCTCGCTGCTACTCAGGGACCTCTGTGCGTCTCCATGTCTCACACACCAGCGGAGCTTCCTGTCTGTGGAAGCAGCAGCACAGCGAACCCCTCGGCTCCGGCCGCCCCGTGGGTGGAGCACTGCAGGGAGATAGGGCAGCCCCAGCTGCTCTCCAGTCCTGGCAGCCCAGTGGCACAGACACCTGAGTCCTCACTAGTGACAGACACACGGCCCGTGGGGGCACAGCGGGGCCACACTCCGCAAGTGCCAGGAAGAGCAGGCCTGGGAGCCGCGGTGCTGGGAACGCGTTCCTGCCTTTCACAGGGTGAGCCCCCCGTCCGCGGTGCTCCCCTGGGGAGGGGCACGGCTTGCCTAGATGGGCCTTTCTGAAGGGCTACCCCGTTTCTTTGTAGTCAGGTAACTGACTCACAGAGCAAGACATGCTGCCACAGGAGGGCCGTCCGTCCTACTTAAACACCCACGGGACCTATTTTAAATGAAAATGAATAAAATAACGTGCAGGCAGCTTCCCACTAAGTGCACGTTAGCACACAGCACCACGACTCCATCACGTGGGATGTGAGGTCCGAACAGCGACCACCGCAGCTCACATTCACCTTGTTACGGCTTCACTCACACACACGGCAGCATAAATAACAACTGTAGGAATATAATCAGTTTAAGAATAAAACCAAGCAATTTTGAAACTAAAATTGGTTTTCAATATGCATCTTCTGAAAATAAAATTGGTTTCACAATATAACTAACATTATCAAATTGAAGTACCACAAAAACATTAATAAAGATTTCTTTAGCTTAAAAACAAACTATCAACACTAAAATAATGTACATTGTAAAATACACTGAAGATGAGAAATTAAGAGACCCACAACCGACTATCAAATTATGGGCAGATTATAAATCTAACCATGAACATTTAAGACACATGTAAGTCTGAGCAGCCAGAGAAGGTAAGTTTTTGGAAACTGATTGGTAGGAGAATGTTGTTACATACGTACAGTGAATTCATACCCTACATTGCAAAGGCTTGTTCGAGTCTGCGTTATCCCACAATGAGCGAGCTGGTGAGGACTACGCAGATTTTCTCGCCGAGGGAAAACCAGGTCCAGTAAAGCCGGTGCTCCTTAAGCTAGCCTACCTTGTCTTTTGGATTGGATGTGTTCATTACACTCCGAGTCTCTTTTCCAGTATAAATGACAACACCTATTACAGAACCTGAAAAACACGAAAGCGGTCCTTACAGGGGCTGAACGGTGAGCAGAGAGAACTTCTGACAAACTGTTTGCTGGACAGTATCACGGTACCTGATTCTACATCATTTGTCTGACAGTGTATTAATTTGGCTAGTTCAGGAGAATCTCATTGGAACATTCAAAACGGACTCTGGCCAAGTCCTAGGACGTGCTAAGCAGTACACGTCTAACACGAGAAGACGCACGGGTACCCGTCCGCTGACAGGGCGGCATCAGCCGTCCTGGAAAGGCCTGGTGTGCCCACACGTGGCCGGAAACAGCCAGCTGTGCGAAAGCTGCATTGTGTCCTAGGGCCCACGTGCACCTCCTAGATCAGGTGACTCAGCACACAGGGGGTGTTACATACATGGCGACATCACTGTCAGAGGCTTTCCAAAAACGCAGATCACAGAGCCCATTCATGCTGGTAAGCCGACCGTCACGCATGGCCGAGCGGGGTTTCTTCTTGGTTGGCCCATTTAGTTTAACTTAGTCAAAACATAAAAGTCCGCTGATGTTGAATAACCACAAAGGCAAAACGAGGCAATTGCAGAAATCAACTTTCCACAGTACCAGAACGAGGAAGGCTCACAGAAGCTCACGGACAGGTCACCAGGCTAACACCTGCTGCCCCAGAGGCTGAGGCAGATGATAAGTGCCCCGGAAGCTGGGCTGGCACCCCGGTCACGACACCCAGTTCATTTCAGGGGAGAGGGTCAGGAGCCAGCCAGGGCCAGACCTCACACAGCGAGCATCTCGGACGGCCCTGAGGCTGTTCGAGGCTACAACCTGCTAGCAGCTCTGACGTGCACCCTCTCACCTGGCTCGGACCGAGGCCTCACTGCCACTAGGTTACAGGCATCTCGTTCTGAGTTTCCACAGATCAATTTTCACAGCGTGACAGGACACGGTGAGAACAGGTAACTCTCACCTGGCATCCCGTGGCTGGCCCTGGCTAACAATGCCTCAGCGGCCCCCTCAGATGCAGTCGTAGGAGAATGTCTATCAGGTCCAAAGCCCATCTCCTGCCCATGGCCAAAGCCGGCACGCTTCTGTGTTAGCGAGACCAGGTCAGGGGCATGCCAGGATAGAGCCACAACCAGGACGCCACTTTTCATGACCCAAGGACGACCGCGGCACAGTGCTCACAAGGACAGCAGGTCTTTAGTCCAGCTGGTCCCGGGAAGGCCTGTGACGGCTTACAAGCGCTTCATCGTGAAAGCCAGAGGTTACATTCACCTGACCCAGAGCTACACATTTCAGGATGGCTTAGTTAGAATAAAAGTTTCTGGATGATTCGTGTCCAAAAAAGGGGACTAGATGGCATCACACTTACTGTCCACTCTACGACCACCAGGAAGGCCGAGGGACCTGACTGACTGCTCAGGAACGCCGCGAGGTCCTGACGTGGCCCAGCTCTCTGGACTTCAGGCTTCACTCAACCGCTTTCACTGCAGCGGGGCGGTAGCTAATGTGTTAGCTATTATGTGGCTTCCCAGCTACATGCTACATAGGAAATGTTCTGCAGAAGCCTTACCAACTTCTACTTCTAATTAACTGTATGTGTATGTTAAGCCAACAACTGTGCTAATGCAAAATTTTAAAAAAGGTATTAATTGAGTCAAATTTAGGGGGGAAAGTACTCTTCTTTCAATACCTTTATCAAATTTATGGCTATAAAAAAAACAGTTCAGCAAATCAAATTGATCAGTCTACTTAAATTTTTAAATGACCAATCCATTCGACATTCTTAGTTTTTTAGTTATTTTTAATCACTAATACCATGTTAAATTTAATTTGCAGATTACCAATCAATCTAAATTTAAAGTCATTTGAAATGACCCACAGAAAATCCTTTATGTATGTATGTACACACACAATGACTCACAGAAAATCCTGTATGTGTGTGTGTGTACACACACAGACCCACAGAAAATCCTGTATGTATGTATGTACACACACAATGACCCACAGAAAATCCTGTATGTGTGTGTGTACACACAATGACCCACAGAAAATCCTGTATGTGTGTGTGTACACACAATGACCCACAGAAAATCCTGTATGTGTATGTACACACACAATGACCCACAGAAAATCCTGTATGTGTATGTACACACACAATGACCCACAGAAAATCCTGTATGTGTATGTACACACACAATGACCCACAGAAAATCCTGTATGTGTATGTACACACACAATGACCCACAGAAAATCCTGTATGTATGTATGTACACACAATGACCCACAGAAAATCCTGTGTGTGTATACACAATGACCCACAGAAAATCCTGTATGTGTGTGTGTACACACACGATGACCCACAGAAAATCCTGTATGTGTGTGTACACACAATGACCCACAGAAAATCCTGTATGTGTGTGTACACACACACAATAAAGTGTCACCACCTTGACAGCACACTGACAGCTTCACGGGAAGAAAGAGCCAAACGTCAACTACAACTTAGCAGAACCACAGATGAGGAGAGCAGACCCTCGCCCCTTACCGCCTCTGCCCACGGACCACCCTCTCTGCACCCTTCCCCACCCGCTCATGGTCACTGCTCTGCTTCCGTGAACGTGAAGATGCTCTCCAGCCTCCACAGGAAGAGGGAGTCTGTCGTCCTGCAGTGACTGTGGTTCACAGCCGTCCACTGCTCCCTTCAGCGCTCAGAGAGGATGAGAGCGGTGCCGAGGCAGGCGGTCACGGTGCCTGCAGTGACGGCCCTAACGGCCGCCTCAGTATGACGCTGAGCTCTCCGAGGGGCACTCATACCACACTCCCCACACGTGCATGACACTTTCCAATTTTTTTTTTTTTTTTTTGGAGAGGTTTTTCACTATAGGGCGCGTGCGCTCGCCAGACAGACAGAGAGAGACATAGAGACAGAAAGCGAGAAATCACCCCCCAGGGGGGATGGTCACGCCGCAATCCCTTCTCCTCCATTCTCCTCTCGGGATCTTGGGCACGCACGCACACGCGCCCGGCGTGAGTTGTAAGCCACCGGGTCCGAGACGCGAACCGCGGTCGACTACGTGGGAGTCCAGCGACATAGCCATTACGCTAACTGCTGGTTCCCGACACTTTCCAATTTTAAAGCAAAGTCACTGTGTGCTTGCGTGTGTGAGGGACAGAGCTATCAGGCCGGTCCTTGCTGACCACCACTGGTGCACCCAGGCCTCGGGTTCTGTGGAGCCAGCCAGGGTCAGGCACCAGCCTCTAGACTGACCAACCCTGTAGACCTCTCCCCGTGTGTGCTCACACTCAGTGCACACCTCCGTGCTCCTGGTGCAGAGCTCCAGGAGGGAGAGCACTCGGCACAGAGAACGGGTGCCCAGCACCGGGTACTGACGTGCGCCAAGCAACAGGTCCGCAGTGTGCCAGTGAGACAACCAATCACAGGTCAAAACCCGACCAAGGGCAGACATGCGAGGAGAGACACCGCAGACCCGCACTCAGGTCCGGCCCACGCGTCCAGACACAGGCGCACAACTCAAGGGTGCGGAGACCTCAGGAGTGCGCGGAGGGGTGCGGAGGGGAGGGGAGGAGAGGAGAGGAGGCCGGAGCCCCCATGGAGCCCGCGGGGACCTCTGGAGTGCGGGCAGTACAGGCTCCTGGAACTATCATGGACCTTGTGGGCTGTGCAGACACAGAAAGCGCTCTGAAAGGCACAAGGACCGGGAGACGCCATCCCATCCCCATCCCCACCTTGCTGCTGCAGCCACAACCTGGTCTGGGAGCCCTGCCATTGGTGACACCCTCTTCCCTGCACTGTCTGCTCAGCTTTCCCGGCCACCCTCACTCATACTGTCCTTTTCCTGGGTGGGAGCTTCTCAGAACACACGGAGAAAAGATTCAGAGATTATTTAAAAATTTCTGCTCTGCCATGATCACCAGTTTGGTGAAACAATAAAAACTAATTAGAAAAATGAAAATAAAAAAGGAAAATTTGTATGTCCTCATCTTTCAAAATTAGGTAACTACTTCATTAAACTACTAGAAAGCTTCCAAACATTTCCTCTTCATTCCTGAGTGTATCCTGAGTAAGAGCAGTTCCCGGACAGCCTCTCTGTGCAGGTGACACCCCTGTCGCAGGGCTGGGCCGCGGATCCCCATCACACCCCTGCCCTGCTCACAGGACAGGCCTCCGTCGTGCTCCGCAGAGACGCCCAGCTCTGCAGGACGCACCCTGCTCTGAGCCGACAACGGGGAGGAAGTGCCACGGCAGCGTGGAAACAGCACTGTCCTCTCGCCACCTTCTCATGCACGTCTGTCTGTCTGGGTTTAACCGGAGTGCTCGTCCCGACGCATCCGGAAATCTCTGTGGGAGGAAGTTTCAAGCTCACTTCACGGAAGAGGCAACTTGCAGTGAATGGACCGAGGACTTCTCAAGTTTGAGATGAAAAGAGTTCTAAGTTGGGAACCAGCAGTTAGCATAATGGCTATGTCGCTGGACTCCCACGTAGTCGACTGCAGTTCGCATCCTGGACCCGGTGGCTTCAAACTCACGCCGGGCGTGTGCGTGCCCAAGAAGATCCCGAGAGGAGAATGGAGGAGAAGGGATTGTGGCATGACCATCCCCCCTGGGGGGGTGATTTCTCACTTTCGGTCTCTCTGTCTCTCTTTGTCTGGCGAGCACATGCACCCTATAGCAAAAAAACCTCTCCAAAAAAAAAAAAGAGTTCTAAGTTGATCAGTTACCAAAGAGTCCTTAAGTAACTGCTGTAAATCTTTAAAAGTCTTTCACACACTCTCCAGGATATGGCACCTGTGAATCAGAGTCTGGTCTGTAGTCACATTAGTAAGGTTTATAAATAAGGTAAGTACGCTGAAAGAGCTCCCATTTTTTTTTTTTTTTTTTTGGAGAAATTTTTCACTATAGGGCGCGTGCGCTCGCCAGACAGACAGAGAGAGACAGAGAGATAGAAAGCGAGAAATCACCCCCCAGGGGGGATGGTCACGCTGCAATCCCTTCTCCTCCATTCTCCTCTCGGGATCTTGGGCACGCACGCACACGCGCCCGGGGTGAGTTTTAAGCCGCCGGGTCCGGGACGTGAACCGTGGTCGACTACGTGGGAGTCCAGCGACATAGCCATTACGCTAACTGCTGGTTCCCGAAAGAGCTCCCATTTTAATAAAGAGTTAACCCGTTACAGATGTCCACATATAAACTACAATACAGCACCTACGTGGCCGTCCTGCACGGATGGGTGGATGGCCATCTCCATGCTCTGACGGGATGCCACAGCCCCGCCAGGTAAGGCTCAGGGGCGGGGGGAACAAAAGTGAGTGCCATGTGACGTGTGCTGACGCCTCAGTGGCATCTCAATTGCCAGAGAATTCACCAGTGGGGACCCATGTTGGGAGCAGCCAGAGAAGTGAGGTCAGGACAGAAAACCATGCCCAGGAAGCAAATGGGATTTCTAGAGACCAGCTAGGGCCGCTTCTGTTCCCCGAAGAGAGCCAGTGATCAAAGGTGCTAAAGAATCATTTAAAAAACAAAATCCTAAACTGTGCTTCAAATTTTTTACACCAAGAGAAGCTTCGAGCTGGCCCTGTGGCCTGATGGCCAGGTCAGCTAGATTCCACGCGGCCTACCACGATTCAACTCTTAGTCCTGGCAGTTTGAGAACCACGCTGTACATGTGTTCCTGTGTGCCCAGAACCTGATAGGACGAAAAAATGGAGAAGAAATGGTGACATGCCCACACTCGCTGGGGGCTGTCTTCACCCTCTCTCTCTCTGTCTTTCTCTGGTGAAAACAAGAGTCCTCCTGCAATCAAAACAAAACAAACAGAGGGACCAGCAGTTAGCGTAATGGCTATGTCGCTGGACTTCCATGTAGTTGACCGTGGTTCGCGTCCTGGACCCGGTGGCTTAAACTCACGTCGGGCACGTGTGCGTGCATGCCCAAGAATCCGAGAGGAGAATGGAGGAGAAGGGATTGCGGCGTGGCCATCCCCCCTGGGGGGTGATTTCTCACTTTCTGTTTCTGTCTGTCTGGAAAGCGCACGCACCCTATAGCAAAAACCTCTCAAAAACAAACAAACAAACAAACATACAGAGAGAGACTCCTCTAACATCTTACTGAATGATCCTTACTTAAGAAAAAAAAAGAATCCACAGGATGGAAACAAAAAATCAAAAAAGGGAAACACTCTGTCTATGCGAGCTCCTATGTCCCCCGTCCAGGTTCCCACGCTGGGCCTGGGCTGGCATCGGTCTTTGCACTAAGGGGCTGAGCGGGCACCACCTGGGCTTGCAGCCGCTCCCCGCCGCTCGGCTCGTCACCCCGGAGCCCGGTTCCTGTGGGCCAGGTGGCTGAGACTCAGCAGACCGGGACTCATAACCCAGCATCTGGGAGCTGTGCAAAGACTTCAAGCTCCATCACAGTACAGGGGCCGGCCGGCGAAGTTACTGGTTACGTCTTGGACTCCCATGTGGTCAATGATGGCTCAAATCCCGGACCCAGTGGCTTAAAGCTCATGCCGGGTGCATGCGCACACATACCCAGGATCCCAAGAGGGGAACGAAGGAGAAGGGATTGTGGCGTGGCCATCCCGCCAGGGGGTGACTTCTCACTTTCTGTCTCTCTGTCTCACTCTCTCTCAAGTGAGTGAATGCATCATGTAGCAGAAAAACCTCTCTGACAGAACACATGACAGTGTGATACTGACACAGTGCACAGTAAACATGCCTAAATCACCCGACACCGCCCGCAAGTCCACAGAAAGATACTGGGTCACGGGAAGAGACACGGCGTGCTTTTCTACACAAAAACGCGTCTTGGCTTTTCCGAAGACCCAAGAGTACTCCACAAAACTGGACCCAGTACCACCAAGGCTTGGGGCTGCTATCCTGTATCACGGATGCTTCGTACTGCCCTCGCCACGTGGGGCCGTTTGGGGGCACGCTGGACTCAAGCGGGAGCAGGAACGGCCCCGCTCTGTGGCCCGAGGGCAGTGTGCAGGCCAGTGCTGCCCGCCTGCGGAGCAGGCCAGTGCTGCCCGCCTGCGGAGGTCGCCTGGGGCACCACCTCCCCAGGGTCCTGCAGGCAGACAGCCGGTGTCCCCATGGGGAGAAGGCAGGACCACCGGGCGTCGCAGCGTGCCGTGTGCCCGCTCCTCACTGCTACGGCCGCCCTGCGCTATGCAGCCCAGGAGGCCTGTGGGCAGGTCTTGCCTTGGTCGCCGCGGAGGCCTGTGGGCCATGGAGCCCAGGACCGGGCCTGCCTGGAAATGCTGTGCCTGGGAGGACGGCATGTGGGGTCAGAGTCTGGCCCTCGGAGATCGATCTACAGGGACCGCACTTCCTCCGTGCTCTTCGCAGTTCTAGCCCCTGAACACCCCCTGCCTTTTAAACTGTCGTATTGCCATCGAGCTGTATTTCAAGACACAGACCAGGGGCTAGAGCTGAGTCCCCTCCCACATCCTGCCCCCCTCGGAGATGTGCGCCCACAGACGCCCTGCGCTGAGCCCTGGCCTCTCGTGGGCCATGCTCTCCGTCCCGCTCAGCACCTCACCACGAACAGCCTCCACACACTTCCCACCGTCCGCCTCCTGCAATGTCCTCCTCAGGGGCGCTTTCACTAGGCCATGACCACAGAGGGCCCGGACCATGACAGGGGCTCTCTTCACGGTGCCTTCCCCCTAAGGGCAGGCCCCGCGACCACGCTGCCCCTGATGGCTCGCCTGTGCACGGGCCCACAGCGCCCCTGAATTCAGCACTGGAGGAGGGCAGGGCGCCCAGTGGGCAGCACTGAGCACACCCATCGCCCAGGCCCTCCCCCACGGCCGCCGGACCTCCCTCCTGGGGGCCAACGCCTGCTCAGCTTCGCTCCCGAGTCACCCGGCCAGCTCGCTTCTGGTCAGCACATCGCCCGGAGGTCTCCACCCCTGCAGCCACTGACGTGCTAAGCTGACACCTCAGGCCGGCCGCGCTCTTCGACCACTAGGACAGCCCGTCTTCCTGTCCCACTGGAAATGGGGCTCGGAATCCTCATCCTGTGCTCTGGGGCCTGCCGTGACCCACCGCCCGGCCGCTCTGCTTCCCACGGCCCCCCAGCCACACCCCTCCCAGGCCTTGATGTGTGGCGGGAAGTGGGTAAGCCCCATTGAATGGCCCTGGCTCCCGCCCCCACCCAGGTCCGCTGCTGCCCCACCCCGGCGGGCTAACGAGACGTCGGGAGACAACGTGGGAACAGAGATGCCAGGCTCCTGCAGGGCACGTGACTCTGCCACGCGGGTCCTCCACCCTGAGGGCGGCACAGCCACTGCGCTGCGCTGCTGGGACGGGTCTGTGCTGGGCCACATCCCTCCGTGTTGGCACCCTGGAAACACCTGCTCAGGGCCCCTCCTCCCGCAGGCACCGAAGAGCTCCTTCTTACCTGAGGCGACAACAGTGCTTGCCCACAGGGTGTTCTCTATGCCGAGACTTTCGTGCACGGGCGGGTCACTGTCCTGTTCAGGGAGAAACGAGAGTGGCTGACTTGTGGTCGCAGTGCTCACGCTGACGGCTGCGCGGAGACGCGCGCCCGCAGCCCGTCCAGCCGGCCACAGGCTCCACACGACGGGCCGGGAGGGCGCGGTGGGGGCTGACGGGGAGCAGAGCTGGCGACGGACCCCGCAGTCAGCCGGGCAGCTTACCAGCTGGACCCAGGGCCTGAAACTCGTGCTGGCAAGTGCGGCCATGCCAGGACCCAGGAGGAGGCGTGGGGAAGAG
The DNA here is from genome assembly GCA_026018925.1 of Tupaia tana. Classification (NCBI taxonomy): domain Eukaryota; kingdom Metazoa; phylum Chordata; class Mammalia; order Scandentia; family Tupaiidae; genus Tupaia; species Tupaia tana. The sequence goes on from JAKSZU010000007.1 coordinate 771,762, forward strand.
ACTGCGGGCCGTCCCCCACAGGGTGCTCTCTCGCTCTCTCTCCTCTGACTCCCTCTGGTGAGCCCACACACCCTCTGGCAAATTAACAATGACAAAAAAAAAAGTAGAATGCCATTATCAATCCATTATTTTAGTGTCTTTAATATAAATGAATGACTGTGACCGTCCATGAAGGCACTGCAGCATGTCAGGAGGACAGGCCGAGTCCCGCAGTTTCACAGCACGCCAGCCCTCGGGGAGGCGGGGAGCAGGGGCGCATCACAGACCGCCCCACCGTCCCCACGCACAGGGCCCACACTCTCTCCTGCTGGGACAAAGGCTACCTCCTCACTCACGAGGGGGACCTTCTGTACAATTCTCACAAACATGCACATTCTGAAGCGTTTTCTCTTGCATTCCTCTTTAAACTGCATTACTGTCACCTTGGGTACTTGCCATTAGAAATTCAACTACATGACCATGGTCCGGGTCTTGGATCCAGTGGCTTAAAACTCACGCGGGCTGTGTGTGCGCCCAAGAACCCAGGAGGAGGGTGGAGAAGGAGCTGCGACGAGGCCATCCCCAGGGGTGATTTCTCACCCCCTCACCGTCTCTTCCTGTCTCTTCTGTGCACACACATGCCCTACAGGGGAAATCTCTAAAAAATAAATAATGATTTCAAGTCAAGCAGCAAGTCACTGACCATGTGCAGACATCAACCGCGGCCACACGGCAACTCAGCAGCAGTGCCCCCCGGCTAGTCCTGCCCTTTCTCGCTAAGGTCCACTGAGAGAGAAGTGCTCCATCTGACCTCTGTGACTGTCCCTGCTTCTGCTGGGCTAGAGCCTGTACCGGGTCATGAGAGCACTGCTAGACAGACGGCCACGAGGCCCACTGCCCTGTGTGGGAGAGGCCATGGCGCAAGGCCTCCCTGGCGAGAGCTGAAACTCCTGCTCAGTCCTGAATGCGGGGAGAACCGCTGAGGGTGCTTGTCCTCCCCGCTCCCTCCCTCCTGTCGTGGAAATGCACATGTAACCTAGAACAGAACAAAGGGCTGGCCACTGCATGGTGGTCAGGGCAGCTGGACCTCACGTGGCGGACTGCACAGTGCACAGTCGGACCAGGCACCTTGAAGAGACAGGCTGGGTGTGTGTGAGCCTGTGCGAGACCCAGGAGGAGAGTGAGGGGAGCAGGGGCTGTGGCAGGGCCCCGTCCGTGGGCGCTTTCTCACTCTGCCCTCCCTCCCTCTGGCAAGCAATGTACCTTCTCACAAAATACAAAAAACAGAAAAGCAGGTGCTCCATTCACACACCCTTGGTTAAAGACGTGTGCCTACTGTGCGCCCTAATCTGCCATAAGGAAGCAAGTGCCTACTGTGCGCCCTGGTCCACTAAAGGAAGCGTGTGCCTACTGTGCATCCTGGTCCACCGTAAGGAAGCACGTCTACTATATACGCTGTTCTAGCATAGAAGGATGTGCCTACTGTACTATAAAGGAACACACCTACTGTGTGCACTGATTCCAGAGTATGGCTGAATACGGTTTCTGTGGCCACACACAAATGCTTTTAACCTTACAGACCCTTAGGAATTACTTCTTAGAATGAGTTTATGATATAAAATATGTCATACTTTGTCGAATTTATTAGTTTAGCTTACCAAAATCTACAGATAATTAAATGGCTGGATATGCAAAATAGCAAGACAATGTATTTTTCACTAGAAAATCTGGGTACTTTATTATCTAACTTAATGTTAAAAAGTAAACCATTCTAGCCTAAATTGGCCGCTGCGCTCCCATATCTGGAGCCCTCTGGATAAGCCCAAATGGGACCTGGGCTGGGATTTTTCAGATACACTGACGAGCTGGTCACTAAACTGCAGCCGACCACGCCGGTCACAGCTGGGCCGGAGAGGCCGCGTCCGGGCTGTCTGTGCGGCTCCCTCCCGCTTGCCCGTGAGTCCCTAGCTGGCCTCACTACGTTTCCATCTGATGCCCCCTTCCCGGCACATGTCACTGTCCATCCCACCCCACACTCTGTGCACCGCGTGGCTTGCTGTGGTCTCTCGGAAGCCATCTTCCGGGAGGCTGTCTGATTTAAATCGCCCGCCCTTTGTCTAAATAAACTGTTAAATTTTGGTCTGTCCAAATTTGTCTTTAACAATAACTGTGCATGTTTACGGAGAAACATGAGGGGAAGAGTCCACAGGACAGTTGTGCTTCCATCAGGACGACAGAGTACAAAACACCTACCTTCAATCATTCCCTTTCTTTTTCTTTTTCTTTTTTTTTTTTTTTTTTTCTGCCACAGGGCACAAGTGCTCACTGGAGAGAGACGGTGAGAGGTAAAGTGAGACCACCCGCTGCAGAGTGGCCACACCTTGGTCCCTGCTCTTCTGTTCTCCCCCTGGATGTTGGGCATGCACGCACACATGCCCAGCTCGAGTGCCACAGTGCAGGTCAGGCACTCGAACTGTGGTCAGCCATGTGGGAGCCCAGCATCTTAACCCCACACCAGATGCTGGCCCCTGTCTCACCACCATATAGCTCACGTGATGGTGCCAGAACATTCACAAATACCAGCCACAACCGGAATCAGAGTACGCTCCTGCCCAGTGGCTGACAGCTATCCACAGCCTTTAGAGTACTTTTGAATATTCGAGCAAGTCCCTCCTGCCTAAAATGCTGCTTTTGTTCTTCCAGGGAACACGCCAGGCAGGGGCTCTGGCTCCCTTTGCTCTTAACTAAAGTAGCGCTGTTGAAGACAGGCAAACTGTCCAACTCCCAAATGCGTAGTCCAGGGAAGGTGAGCTTCCCCTTGGACTTTTACGATTCTGTAGAACAAAAAGATGAACTTGTGTGGGATGGGAGCGAAGCCTCTATGACCAGACTATCTGCATCGCATTTTGGCAGAGCTGAGATGTCTGTGTGTCTAACTGCAGTGGAGACAGAAGCGTGGGCACAGTCTCACCCTCCCTCCTCCACAGGTCACCACAGCATACCCTGGTCGGTGTGCCCACGAGCCGGCACTCTCGGGGCAGATGACGCATCCCCCAGAGCCCTGAACTACCCTCAGGGCGTCACCACAGGGCTGGCAGGTGCAGCGTGGGTGGGCCCCTGCATGGAACAGGCCTCACGTGGCCAGCGAGCGAGCAGACCATAGAGCACTCGCAGCTGGTCCTCTGACTGCCACAGGCATCTGCAGGGCTGAGTGTCTAGGCCCACAGAAGGCTCCATGAGGGTGCTGTGTGCCACGCATGCTGGGTCTCCGCAGCGGGATGTGGGGCACTCGCGCCTGCAGGTGCCACCAGCACGAACGCCCACACTCTCCGCAGTGTGGGTGTCTCCGCGGCGTCCGTGAGCAGACGATGGAAGAGCTGTGTACTCACGCCCCTCTGGCAGCCCCCACACATGCGAGTGAGGGCCCCCGGCTTAGTCACAGACTGTGGGCTGGCACTCCCGCTGCGCCTGTGCTCTTCCACAGCCACGCGGCCACGTCAGTGTTCCCGTCACCAACGCGAGGACTGGCCGAGGAGCACACGACGCCCTAACCTCCTCCCATTCTGTAACCGCAATGGACTCGACGGGTGGGACGTGTTTCCAGTACCAGGAAGGTGACTCCGAAAGCCAGTTCTTTACCAGCTGACGGGTGGGACGTGTTTCCAGTACCAGGAAGGTGACTCCGAAAGCCAGTTCTTTACCAGCTGACGGGTGGGACGTGTTTCCAGTACCAGGAAGGTGACTCCGAAAGCCAGTTCTTTACCAGCTGACGGGTGGGACGTGTTTCCAGTACCAGGAAGGTGACTCCGAAAGCCAGTTCTTTACCAGCTGACGGGTGGGACGTGTTTCCAGTACCAGGAAGGTGACTCCGAGAGCCAGTTCTTTACCAGCTGACGGGTGGGACGTGTTTCCAGTACCAGGAAGGTGACTCCGAGAGCCAGTTCTTTACCAGCTGACGGGTGGGACGTGTTTCCAGTACCAGGAAGGTGACTCCGAGAGCCAGTTCTTTACCAGCTGACGGGTGGGACGTGTTTCCGGTACCAGGAAGGTAACTCTGAAAGCCAGTTCTTTACCAGCTCTCCGGACACAGTACAGACTGGGAAGGCGGGAAAGGAGTTCTCTCTAAATCACTTCTATTTTGGTCTCCTTCTCCTGAAGGCTATACAGTGTGAGAAGCTTAAGCTGCTTTGGGGAGGAGAATGCGCATGTTACCATTTCAAGCTGTTTTCTCAATAGCGTGCCCTATTTAACAACTGACAGAGATCTGCGTTTTACAAGAAGGGATTTTGACTGGAAAAACCACAGATAATGATAAGTGTGCAATTGTTTGCAAAAGAAAGCTCAGCAGAAAGCGCGTCACAGCAAAGTCCCGGTGACGTCAGCAGCCCTGGATGAGCTGCCGCCCCAAACGGGTAGGGGTTCCAGCCCATCTTCCAAGAGAACGCCCACGGCCTTGCAGCCAGCGGGGCGGACGGTATGAAGGGCATCGCCGAGACACTGAAGCACAGAGGCCGTCACACGCGAGCCGAGCAGTGGCCCGGACGTCCTCGCGGGTGAGCGGACGGCAGACTGTGCCCGCACGGCGTGGGCCCCACGTGCGAGACTGTACGTGGCACGGGCTCGCAGTGTGCCCTACTGCCACGGAACCTCCCCGTGCTCTAACTCTCACTAAACGAGCAAGAACGTTCTGCTGACAGAGACGCCGCTGCCCTGCACTACACAGGGGAAGTGGTCGTCGCGTCGAAGCAGCGTTCGGTGGGTAACACTAAACTGAATCCCACCGTCCAGCTACAAAACCAGTTATCTAACGTCTTTCTCCTTCCTTTCTGAAAAACGCACACAAAGATTTTTTATTTAAAATAACCTAGAACTCAGGACCAGCAGATGACATACTGGTCACATAGCTGCACTCCCAGGTAGTTGACTGTGGTTCGAGTCCCAGTGGCTTAAAACTCATACTGGGGGGACCAGCAGTTGGCGTAATGGCTATGTCACTGAACTCCATGTAGCCAACTATGGTTCGAGTTCTGGACCCGGTGGCTTAAACTCATGCCGGGCACGTGTGCGTACATGCCCAAGATCCTGAGAGGAGAAGGGATTGCACCGTGGCCATCCTCCCTGGGGGGTGATTTCTCGCTTTCTGTCTCTCTGTCTCTCTCTCTTTCTGGTGAGCACACATGCCCTATAGCAAAAAACTCTCAAAAACAAGCAAGCAAACGAACAAACAGAAACACCTCATGCTGGGCCCACGTGCGTGTGTGCCCAAAATCCCAGAAGGCTTCTCCTTTGGGCTGGGATTGCAGCATGGCCAGCACCTCTTGGGGCGGGTGGGGTGGGGGTCATTTCTTGCCTTCTGTCTCTGTCTCTCTGTGTCTCTCCAGTGAACACATGAGCCCTATAGCAAAAATCTTGCTTAACAAAATAAATAAGATAAATAATCTAGAACTTAAGACTGCAATACTTAAAACAAAGAAAACAAAACCCTATTAGAAGCTTCCATAAAGGTGACGAAAGGAGCGTTATGTGAATTACACCAAGGTCCTGCAATAACCCGTACAAGTCTAGGTATGCAAATGACCACGCAAGCCTGAAGTCTCTTTCTTTCTCTCGTTAATAACCCCCCACAGCACCGCCGCAGCACGAGCACTGGGTGAGGTCCCGCACCCCCGGCCCGCACGGTGCACAGGTGGGCAGTGCTAGGTGGGCGGCTGTCCCCATAGGTCAATGTGTCAGCCCACTCAGGAGCTCGTGCTAAGACTCGAGGTCCCAAAGACTGTGCCAGCCTGGCTGCGTTCTGCCTTACAAAATTGAGCTCTGCCTCTGTGCTGGTGTAGACGATCCCACCTCCATCCCTGCTCTGATGGGATGCCCCATCTCTGTCCCTGCCCTGATCAGGATGACCCCTTCTCTGTCCTGCCAGAACAGGGACAATCCAACCTCTGTGCCAGAATCTGTGAAGAGGTGACATAAATCACAACCAGGCTGAAGGCAAAGATGGAACTAGCCCTCTGGAGAACAGTGGACTCGCGATAGCCCTGCCCGACACAAGAGATGTTTTGTAGAAGAGACTTCAGAGCCAGGATTAGCAACGTCTTTACAGGATAAGTTGCACGTGTAGTGTCAGAAGGTAAAGGAAGAGGAGGCCAGCGTGGGGTGGTGCAGACAGCAGGATGGCCTGGGAGCTGGCACCGTGCGGAAGGCCCCAGGCCAGCCCCGGCTCGCTGAGCACCTGGGGAGATGCCGGCTGACTGGGAGGCTGCAGCAGGAGGGTCCTGATACAGCAGCACCCTGTCACAACTGCTGCTCTCCCCCACCCCCTCCTCTCCTCGGTCACAAATGGAGTGGGGGACAGAAGGCAGAGAAGGCAGAGGACGTCTGTGAGCAGGAACCAAGACCCGCACGGGAGGGCGCCAGACTGCAGCCAGGCTTCCCGCTGACTCGCAGAGCGCGCGGCAGGGCCGTAGCTGAGCGGGGAACAAGGTCCCGGCGTGCAGGCAGCACCTGCGGGCATCAGGGTCGGGCCACGCCTGCTCCTCAGGTAGGTGACCAAGGATGAAGGCTGGGGGACACTCCTGGAACTGCCCACAGGCATGAGAGGTGGAAGCAGGAGTCACAGGGCACTCGCAGCTGGAGGTCCAGGTGGGTCTGGCGTGACCTGCCCACACAGGTGGCTCCTCTCCAAGGGAGGATGGCTGGACTCACAGCAGAGGCCAGGGTAGGAGGGGCAGAGGGACACAGTGCCCAGCGGTGTTGTCCCAACCCCAAGAGCCCCCTGGCAACTTCATATCCTAGAACCGTGGGCATAACCTGAGGGGTGAGGGGTGTCCCACGGAACAGACTCGGACTGAAGGAGGACGGGCCACGAGGAGCCACGCCAGCTCTCACAGAGCAGAGCAGCCCTTGCTGTGTGCCCTGCCACACGTCACAGTGCCCAAGCCCAGGATTCGGACAGAGGCGCTGGTGGGAAGTGCTCCGCGGCGCCCTGTCCGACAGGCTGTCAGACACCTGCACTTCCCAAGAGCTCTGTGCGTGGAGGCCTACCTGGGGATGACCAGGAGGTGTACCTGCAGGGGACCTGAGAGAGGCCAGGCGGCAGGCGCTCAGAGACGCCAGCAAGCAGGCTGCTCAGAAGCACAGGGAGGCACTCTCAGGATGGGGTCTTGTCTGACATGTCCGCAGCTTTGCTCTTAAGAGCACCATAAGAAGGACCAGCAGTTAGTGTAATGGCTATGTCGCTGGACTCCCATGTAGTCGACCATGGTTCGTGTCCCAGACCCAGTGGCTTAAAACTCATGCCGGGCACGTGTGCGTGCATGTCCAAGATCCCGAGAGGAGAATGGAGAAGGGATTGCAGCGTGACTATCCCCCCGGGGGGTGATTTCTCACTTTCTGTCTCTCTCTCTCTGTCTGGTGAGCGCAGAAAACCTCTATAAAAAATAAATAGCGAAAACCTCTTCAATAAATAAATAAATAAATAAATAAATAAATAAATAAATAAGAGCGCCATAAGAAAAATCAAGACTTAAAAGAATGTAGGGCCAGCCCCGTGTCCAAAGTTAGGGAGCCAGATCCCACAAGGCTGAACATTGTTCAAATCAGCCCCAAAAGCTTGAAAAGCCCACGAGGCATGTGTGTGTCCTTACCCCAGTCCTGACGGGGCGGAGAGATGGGGGAGAAGGGGCTGTGTGATCACACCCCACAGGGGCTCTCACTCTCCTCACACCGACTGGTCTATGCATCAGAAGGGCAGGCCCTAACCGGAAACCCCCCGTGAGGGGAGTGCCTCGAGTAATGCTCACCATGAACGCTTTGTGAGACGAGACTGCGACACCATGGCCTTCACGGCGCTCCGGCCACCATCTAACGCCGAATGCACAAGGGCCTCACCTCACTGACTCGGAGTACCTTGGGGGAGGAGGGCCTCGCCTCTGCAAATGTGCCGAACACCCAGAACCACCGTGCTGAGCACAGCCCAGAGGAACCCTTGATGGGGATGCAGGAACTGGGAATGTCCCAAGCAGGCTTCGCTTTCTAGCTCAGGACCCCTGCGTGGGCTTACTCTCGGTTAACATGCTCTCTGAGAACAAAGGCTGTTATCTCTACCACGCACACACGCGTAGGAGCACACGGGACGAGACCGACTCACCCTGGTGAACGTGCCTTCAAAGCTGTGGATGTCCAGTTGTGGCTTCTGGGCATAAACGTATGCACTGATCGAAAAAAGGTCCTGGAACACAGATCACTGAGATTAGCCTCAATGGCAAAATTAAATTAGTGGGGACTTTACATTCACTAATTAATACTGTCCGCGTGTCATTCATCAAGAGTGCTCGCTGGCCCCGTGGTCCCTGTGAGGTCACTGAGGGAGGGCGGAGGGCCTGAAGACCAGGGTCGGGCTCAGCAGGCCTGGCGATGTCTCCTGGCTGGAGCAGACCCTGTGCCGTAATGGCAGTGTGCACCAAAACCTCGGACAAAATGCCTGGGGCTGCCCCATGCCAAAATGACATTTATTTCTTCAATTGCCAGAGTGTAGGCACTCACCAGAGAATGATGGGGGGACGCCCCCAAATAGGGCATGCTCATGTCAGGACCTGTTCTCCATTTCTCCAACCTGCTGGAATTTCAGGCAAGCACATACATGTGCATGGCATGTTTTTAAAGACTCTGGCCAGGATTTGACCCAAGGTCAGCCATGTGGGAACTGGCTCCTCTAACTAGGCCACAGGGCCGGCTGGAGAGTGAAGTCTGGACGCGGCCATGATGACCCGCACTCCACAGAAAGGAAGGCTGGGGGAACGGGGCTTACTGCCCTCTGCCTTATGCCGGTACTGCCACCACCACTGTGCGGGACGCTGGCACACACAGGACCCGTGCCTCCACGGCGCTGCCTGTCCAGCTCCTCTGCTCCGGTCAGGACGGAGCTGAGGGTACACTCCACCACCTGAGGGCTGTCAGGGCGAGCATAAGCCACTGGGCAGCCCGCGTAACTAAACCACTCAACCTGAGACTGAAGAAGAGTCCTTGAGCAAAAATCGCGTGATATGAATGGAAGGTTAAATCAACCATCTCATAAAAACTAACGAAATTAATGGGAGAAAGAGTAATGACTGAAAAGGAGGGCAGGCCAGACTCCAGCCGGCTGAGAGCATGGAGAGGAGATGCAGGATGAAGGCGGGGGGGGGGGGCGGCAAATGGAGGCCGCACAGCCTTCTCAGCAGGGAGACGCTCCTGGCCGTCAGCCGTCAGGCCGCCCCCGTCCTCGACGCCTTTAGTGCTCGTCTGCCAGGGCCTACCCAGAGGGATGGGGTGCTCAGTGAGAGCACGGGGCGGGAGGGGCTTGCGCCCAGTAAATGGCCGATGGGTGGCAGGCACCCTGGCCCTGAGCACGTGGAGCCCGCACTCCACCCTGAAGTGCCTGGACCAGACGGGGCTCTGCACTGCGCCCTGCCGAGCACAGGGTCAGAGACCCACCAGATTCGGGCCTGGACAGCGGGCAGATCCCACTGTCCAAAACGGGTATGGCTTCCGACGTTTCTACAGAAGTTACCACTTTGTTGTTGCATTTCATTATTTTCTATTATAGTACGAGGGAGCCGGAAACAAGTAAGTTTGTAAACTGCTTAGAGCTCCTTGAAGAGTAAGTGGGAAGCGCGTGATGCTAATGAACACGGTCCCCAGAGCAGCAGTTTAAAGGCAGCACCTGACCTCATGACAACAGGCCCCCGCGGACCTCAGGGCCCGCTGTGCAGCGCCCCCTGTGGGTAGGCAGGAGAACAGGGAGGACGGTCACTTGAGCAAGCCAGTGAAGAACAGGAGCGGGGAAAGAAGGCAATCTCGGTGCCACGCGTGGCGGCAGTGCAAGGAGAGTGGGTCCTGGAGCTCTCCGTCCGACTCCTGCAGACACTGGGACCCATCGCTTACTGAAAATGACAAAGCATCAGCCCAAAACCAACTTCCTCTGGGCTGTGAAGGGAGGGAGAAGAAACGTCTCTCTTGATTTGGGGTGTCACTCATCAAGTTTGAAAACAGAAAACAGACACCCCTCCGGGCCCTACAGCAGATCAAGTGGATACACCGCTCACAGCCTTCTAGAATTGGGCAGGGGCTCCAGGCTGCATCTTCAGTGCCACCTTCGGAATGCTGCCGAAATGGTCCTCTGAGGGAGATGACCTGGGGAGGACCCAGGTGGAGACGCGCCACTGGGGCTGTGACCCAGGGCGTGCAGCCCACCCCCACGTGGCAGCCCCATGCCGGCCTGAGGCTGAGGAGACCAGGCCGCAGAAGGCACCAGCAGGCAGAGAGACGCCATCTCCTACACAGGCCCTGCAGGGCCGGGACCGTCACACCTCCCCCAGGCTCTGGGCGGACACCGAGCCTAGCCTTCAGGAGTCTGGAGTCGAGCTTGGAGGCCGGAACGGGTGGGACAGAGGCCAGGCCCGGCAGTGCCCACTGTGGGGCTGCGGCCGTGGCTGGGGCTCCAGTAGCCCACAAAGTCAGGCTACCCCACCCGAGGGGACACACTGCGTGGTGACGGCCGCAAACGCTCCCAGTCACTGGCTCAACGCCGAGCGTCCCCAGGGGAAGGCCAGCTCGGGGCCGCGCAGCGCCCACACACTACGCTGTGGCAGCAACCGCGGGCCTCGTGGTACGTGAGGACAAAGAACAGCCTGGCGAGCCTCGGTTCTACACCCGCATGAACATTCAGAGGGACGCGCTTCGTCTGGTCTCAGACATCAAACGGCTGAGTAATGGCACAATAATGAGAATGTCATTTGAAGCTTTTCACGATAATTTAAAAATCATTCTCAAGTTTCCAATAATGCAGGAAAGCCTGTGCTGTTAGGTCAAGGACAACATTTGTTCGCATTACTTAAAGGTCATTAAAATACATCCTTAATCATAACATGTGGTTCATTACAGAGAAAACTGCCTGCCGTTCAATAAAACTAATTAAATGTAAATGGTATTGTTTACTGCTATATGGATCTTTTGAAATAAATCAGCAAGTCATGATTTATGGGAATTACTGTGGCCGCCTGGTTGTTAACACACAGACTTCATCACAAAAGCAGAGCCTTACTTCCCCAAGTCTCTGCTGGCTGAAAGCCGGCCCTGCCCAGGGCCGCGAGCAATGTGAGGCTGTCTGGAACTGCAGGGTTCGCGGAGCAGCCGGCACTGTGTAGCCTGGACATTTTAATCCCCGGCCACGGCGTCTGAGCCCTGCTCTGCCCACTGCGCCCCGGGGCTCCGAGGCCTGCAGGCCGGTGTGCCCCAAGGCCCGTGTGGACACAGCAGAGCCCAGCTCGGACAGGCAAGCCCGTCGCAGCGCAGGCACTGGGGACACATGAGCTACCGGGTGGGACGCATGAGCGACGGCCAAGGCCTGGAGGGCTGCCCTCTCTGCGGAAAAGAGCGAGCGTCCTAATTGAGGCTCAGTAAGTGGCCACAAACCCAGTGCAGTGTCTTCTGTCTCCTGGGGTGTACTGTGCTTACTTTTATGGGCTACCAGGCTTGAAATGTCTTCACTGAGCCTACAGCCACGTCGCACTCCTGATCGCAGTGTCTGGGCCACAGAATTTAGGGGTGTTACAGTAGTTATGTAACTGTAAATAGTCTGAAATACACAGACACAAGGCATCTTCAGATAGTACATGGAAAACACGTATTATGAGAAAACTGCACGGATTTCAAAAAATTTCTGCTACAAAAGAAACGAGGACTCTGATTCCACGTTTCCATGAACTATCTCAAGTCCACATACATAAAGAAACACACGTACGTGCGTGCCTGTCATAAAGACGACGGCGGCCCCCTTGTACCGCGGACACGACAAAGCGCACTTCCTGTGATCACTGTCATGGGTGGCAGCACGGAGGGACCCGCCTACTCTGCAAGGGCAGGACCCTGTGCGACACGCCGCACGCACTCCCCCGGCACTCGGATCTCATGCGCCTCACACCATGGTCCCCATGTTCTGATGTTACATACTCACTCTCGTTCTCACGTGTGACACACGACAGTCCTCATGTGATCAGAATGCCAAACGTTTCTGTCAACCCCACTACCCCTGTGCCCTTCACTCTGAGACTCCCTCACCTCTGGTCCTTTCATGGAATTTTCTATCAGCGAGTCATACACTACACACACTGGTGTGGCCGGCCTGTGTCTGGCTTTTTTGCAGCCAACTCTCCTCTCCATTCTGTGGGCCCTGCACCTTCTTTCCCTCCCAGAGCTAAGCCATGCCAGGCTGCCCTGTGTACCTGGAACTGGCTGGGAGTTGTGGAGGACGCAGGTGCCATCCAAGGACGGCAGAAGAAGCTCCTCTCGGGCACTTGGGGCTTCAGTTTGTACCTCGCCCTTTAATCCCGGGGAGATTCCTGGAGGAGCTACACAGAAAATCAAAGGATGCAAGGAGAGATACTAACCGAGAAATAGCGCTCACCCAGCAACTGTTTCACATTCCCTTAGAAAGTCCACAGGCAGGGACCGGCAGGTAGTGTGTGGTTGGGGCTCTGGACTCCCACATGGTAAATGGCAGTTCAAGACCTGGATCTGGCGGCTTGCTCTCTCACTTTCCCTTTCTCTCTGTGTGTGTTTCTCTCTCTGGTCAAATTTAAAATAGTAACAAATAGAATTTAATTAATTAATTAATTTTAAAAAACAAAGTCCTCAGGTAGCAAGTATGTCTTGATGGCGAGAATCTATTCTAACAGACGGTGTGAGAACGAGCAGCAGGTTGGTGAGCCAGCCAGAACGGCATAGCTCCACTTAGCCAAGAAGGACGCAAAGCAGACAGGAGACCCTGGGCAGCAGAGCCAGGACGGGAGAGGGCCAACGGAGGAGACCTGGCCAGGGACGGCCAGGCCGAGGGCAGGCCGGGATGGCGTCCCGGCCAAGAGCAGAGCCAGCCCGGACCTTCCTTCCCCTCCAGCATGAGGAACGGCAGGGAACAGGGTTTTACTATTCACAGTAAGGAATGCTCATAGCACCTCTCCAGTTACCTCGGCTGCCACCCGCTGACAGACATGGCAGTGGCTAAAGCAGTAGGTGAGCACGGCGGGCAAGCAGCCTCCGAGCACAGCACAGAACGCTGGGTATGGGGAGGGCGCCTGTGGGCCTGCTACCTGCAGGCTGGGGCAGGGACTCAACTGCCAAGTAACGAGACCTGATCAAAAACACCTCTCATAGCAATGCATTAAAAAAAAAACAAAACTGTAAGGGTGAAAGAAAACAAACAGAGCCAGTAGTGGCATGGTTAAGATGTGGCTGACCGCATGGTTCAAGTCCTGGACCCGGCAGCTTGAAAAACACGACAGGCACATGTGTGCGTGTGTACCCCAAATCCCGAGAGGACAAGGAGAAGGGACTCGGCAGGACCACACCCACTGAGGTCCCTCTGTCTCTGATGGGCAGCTGCACGTGGGCGCTGGCGGTCAGAGAACATTGCCTACCTCCACATTCACCAGTATAGTTACGGGATTGTAACATGCCAGAAACTACGTAGCTAGTAAAACAACAGCAGAGATGCACAACTTCCGACATGAAAAGACAATTCAAAATACGTGGTTGACTGGAATGCCGTATCTGAAGACTGACCGGAAAACTACAGAACTAACGTGGATCTCAAGAAGCCAAGAGAAGCTCCTGGAAAGCTGGCCTGGCACCATGAACAGTTCTGCCTACGGAGAGGGTTAGAGACGCCATAGGAGAGAATTCGCACCATAAAGTAACCTGGACTTTTCCAGCCCAGCACTGTATCAGGAGAGATTGCCGAGAAGCAGCCCCCGGAGGGTTCCCTCGAGGAAGGCTGGGAAGGAAGAAGAGCCCGATCTTTGCTAGCAGGTGGCAGGGCTGAGCGGGGAAGGCCACGTGCGACTTGTGTGCTGGTGTCTGCTTTTCAACAGCTAGGTAGTTGACATGTAAGTATTTTTTCAAAAATATTTAAAGCTATATTGTCTCTGTTACAGAGTCACAAGCAAAATTATAACATTTCAAACATCTTTAAAATTCAGTTTTTGAAATTTTGAAAGTTGTTTATTAACTGTCAAGAACTATGGAGTCTGAGCAAAAGCTTTTTGATATGTAAAGTAAATGTGGGAAAACGTAAAAATAAATAAATCAATGAAATAAATACATAAAAAGATAAAAGATGAGGAAAAACAAACGAAACAAAATATGTGGCTTAGGGGGACAAGGAGGCCCAGGCGTGGCTGCAGCCCACCCTGAGAAGCTGGGTGACAGGGCACAGGCTGGCAGCCCAGTGACTGGGAGGCTGAGGCTGGAGAGCCGTGACAGCAAGGCCTGTCTGAAACACCGTACACACCAACGCCACCAACATATGTACCTCTGAATAGATGTCCGACTGGAGAGGAAACCGCGTCGAGCTCGCCATCACCTGCGCAAGCACGCGGCCAGGGCGGCAGGTGCAGAAGCACGGACGGGGCCAGGGCAAATGCTCGCGATGCCAGTGCTGGGGCGAAGTCACGAGGTCCTGCCCTCTGCTTATGCCGTGCGTTATTTTCCATAAACGTATTATTGTTATTATTTTTTTTGAGAGGTTTTCACTATAGGGCACGTGTGCTCGCCTGATAGAGAGAGACAGAGAGACAGAAAGCGAGAAATCACCCCCCAGGGGGGATGGCCACGCCACAATCCCTTCTCCTCCATTCTCCTCTCGGGATCTTGGGCACGCACGCACACGCGCCCAGCGTGAGTTTTAAGCCACCGGGTCCGGGACGCGAACCGCACTCGACTACGTGGGAGTCCAGCGACACAGCCATTACGCTAACTGCTGGTTCCCATGAGTGTATCATTCTTAAGGTGAGGGAAGTTAACCCCGTCTCTCCTGGAGCCGTGGCTGCAGAGCAAGGAAGCCCGGCAGCCCGAGGGAGAAGGTGCCCCCTCTGCCGGTCCCCACTGCCGAACGAGCTCCACCCAGCTAACACCTGCCTGTCTGCTCACACTTGCTTCCGGTCGTGTGTGAAGTCACAGGTCTGCCTAGCCCGGGAGCGCTTCATTTTCACATTAAAGGTGAATCGAGGACGTCTTCCAGAAACCGTGCGGTAGGGGCTGGTATGCGACCTATGTTCCCACCAAAACAATGGGAAATGGACAGAGGACGTGAGACAGTCACTTCAGACAGCACACACCTGACCGCAGGGGGACTGTGTCCTACAGCAGGGTTGACCTGCCACCACGTGACAACAGAGGAGGCGACAGGCCCACTCTATCAGACCAGAGCAAGCCTGAGCCCCAAGTCCTAAATTAAGAAAGTAAAGATCAGGAGGACGGGACCAGCAGTTAGCGTAATGGCTATGTCGCTGGACTTCCACGTAGTCGACCGCGGTTCGCGTCCCGGACTCAGTGGCTTAAAAAAACTCACGCCGGGCACGTGTGCGTGCGTGCCCAAGATCCCGAGAGGAGAATGGATTGCAGCGTGGCCATCCCCCCTGGGGGTGATTTCTCGTTTTCTGTCTCTGTATCTCTCTCTGTCTGTCTGGCGAGCGCACGCGCCCTATAGCAAAAAAAAAAAAAAAAAAAAAAAACCTCCAAAAAAAAAAAAAAAAGAAAGTAAAGATTAGGAGGATTTGAAGACAGAAAACAACTCTCAAACACTGAACGCAACATTCGTGATATCCAGCACCCAACGTAGAACACCGGATAGGCCAAGAAGCGAGCGGGGCAGTGTGGCCTACCACAAGGCGGGCATTTCAAACACATACTGACAGATGATAACAGGCAAGGTCTCATAAAATGCTTAAAGACTGAAATGAAACTAAGGACACATTAGGAGAAAAAATGTGCCACTTGAACCACTGCAGCGGGCTGGCTGCTGGGGTGCAGCAGTGCGCGAGTGCCCTGCAATGCCGGGAACCAGTGGCTGCTGACCCCCAGGCCGGCCTGAAAACACGCAGGGCAGCAGGACCCTGAGGAGCCACCGTGGAGGGCCGAGGACGGGACTGGGGGGGCGGGGAGGAACTACTGTGGAGGGTGATGATGTCTCTCTTGCACAAGCGAACGTTACCACTTTTAAAGAGACAGAGAACATCTACAGATTAGAAGTGCAACACTGGGTCGGCCCCGCGCTCAGGGGCTGGTCGCACACGGGCACCGAGAGCCAGATCCCAGCTGGCGGCTCTGAGCCTGAGGCTGAGACAGGCTGGGCACACATGTGCATGCCAGGTGGCCAAGGAGGGAGAGCGGGAGAAGGGGGTGGTGTGGGACCCGCCAGCAGCACTTCTCCCTCTCTGCTTCTGGAAAGCACACACACCCTCTGGTAGCAAAAGAAAACAATATTTGAGATAAAAATTTTCGGGGTGAGCTTAACAGAAGACTAGATGCTGCAGAAGATAAAATGAGTGAATTTAAAGACAAAGCAACAGAACCTATCCAAACTGAATCACAAAAGCAGCAGCAGACAGAAGCAAAGATAAAAGGCAGATCCAGCGAGGAGCCTCCAGCACCCAGCCCTCACCTGTGCCCCCCGCCCCTGCGCAGCCTGTGTCCCGCCCACCCCTGCGCAGCCTGTGTCCCACGGCCAGTCTGGGCAGAAGGAAGGTGTGAAAACAAAGGTTGAAAAGCAACACCCATAAACCTCCAGATCCAAGCCCAACAAACCCTTGCAAGACACATCAAACACAATTGTAGGGACCAGCAGTTAGCCGAATGGCTATGCTGCTAGACTCCCACATAGTCGACCGCGGTTCAAGTCCCGGACTCGGTGGCTTAAACTCATGCCAGGCGCGTGTGCGTGCGTGCCCAAGATTCTGAGAGAAGAATGGAGGAGAAGGGATTGCGGCAAGGCCATTCCCCCGGGGAGTGATTTCTCACTATCTGTCTCTCTGGCGAGCGCACGCACCCTATAGCAAAAGCATTTCCCCCCCAAAAAAACCCCAATTCTAAGAGCCAGTCAAAACGGAAAAGTCCTCAGCAGTCCAAAGAAAAGCACAGGATGAGGGTGTGGGTGTACACGCAGGGGACGTGCCTCAGGACGGGCGGGAATGACTGCTGGAGGGGTGGACTGTCCAGGCTGGTCTTGAAAACACTTTTCAGAAATGAGGTGTAAAATGAAGACAACTTTCAAACAAATGAAAACAGGCACAACTGGCCTCTAGTAGACTCTACGAGACATGTTCAAATTCTGAGTCGCGGGAAAGGGCATTAAATGGAAAGCTGAATCCGTACTCAGGAAAAAGGAATCAGGGTTAGTGAAATGCATGGGTAAATAGAAAAGCTTCATGTTTTTCATTTGTTAATAACTGACGACTTGAAACAAAACCCTGCCCAGTGCCGTGTGGTTTAACAGGTGGAGTAACACAGGCACACGCGAAGGCCAGGCCGGCAGAGGAAACCTACGGGCTGAGGTCACCACGCGGGGGACATGGTGGCGGCACCCAGAACCACGGCAACGACGGAGCTGTGCAGAGCCAGTGGGTCGCAAACCCAGACGAGCGGGCGTGCTACCTCAGCATGTCAGCGAGCACGGCCAGTGCACACCCACGCGGTAGCAACGTAAAGGAAAAAGCAGTAGCTATCAGCGGCCTGTCAACAGGAAATGCACTTCAAATAAAAAGAAATAAGCGTAGGAAACATGAAAGGACGGACGGGAAATCAGGAAACACGAGGGACGGAGAGCGGGTCACATGCTCCATCAGTCCCACAGGTGGGGGCCTCAGCAAACCCTACCGGACGTGACGAGAAAGAAGGTGCCCAAAGTGCATGTCCCAAGAACATGCTTCCGTAGGCGAGACCGACAGCTGAGGGGACCACAGGGGACGCCGACATCGCCGAGACACAGAGAGCAAAGGCAGAACGGAGGGCAGGGTAAAGGGTCTCGGCAGCTGCCCCGCCCTGCCTGGGGGACACGCACAGGACTCCTCACAGCAGCAGGGGCGACCAAGGAGCACACCCCCGAAGGCTCTGGGATAGGACGGCCACGAGAGGAGCAAGGACAGGTAAGTGACAAGGCGTCGAGGAGAGCCCTCTACAGCGAGTTAGCAGCCTCCCAAATAACCGCGGGTGGGAGAAATCACAAGGAACTGGAAAATATTTTTAGCGAAATAACCATCAAAAAGCAGTACATTTATCCAAATTACGGTGGCACAGGTTAAAGAATGCTTAGAAGGGACCAGCAGTTAGCGCAATGGCTATGTCGCTGGACTCCCACGTAGTCGACCGCGGTTTGCATCCCGGACCCGGTGGCTTAAAACTCACGCCGGGCGCGTGTGCGTGTGTGCCCAAGATCCCGAGAGGAGAATGGAGAAGGGATTGTAGCATGGCCATCCCCCCTGGGGGGTGATTTCTCGCTTTCTGTCTGTCTCTCTCTGTCAGGCGAGTGCACGCACCCAATAGCAAAAACCTCTCAAAAAAAAAAAAAAAAAAAAAAAAAAAAAAAAGAATGCTTAGAAAACTGACTGCTATAAAAGCTTAAGAAGGGCCCAAGGGTGGCATGGTGGTTAAAGCACTGAACTGCCACATTGCTGAATCTAGTTCAAGCCTCGGACCTGGCAGCTTGCTTTCTTACTTTCTCTTTCACTCTCTATTTAAGTTTTAAAAATAGCAATAAACAAAATTAAATAAATATATTTTTTTTGGGGGGGAGAGGTTTTCACTATAGGGAGCGTGCACTCGCCAGACAGACAGAGACATACAGACAGAAAGTGAGAAATCACCCCCCAGGGGGGATGGTCACACCGCAATCCCTTCTCCATTCTCGTCTCAGAATCTTGGGCATGCACGCACATGAGCCCAGCGTGAGTTTTAAGCCACCGGGTCCGGGATGTGAACCGCAGTCGACTACATTGGAGTCCAGCGACATAGCCATTACGCTAACTGCTGGTTCCCCTAAATAAATAATTTTTTAAAAAAAGCATATAAGATAAAAAAAAAAAAAACATTTAATTCTTAAGAAATTTTTAAAAGAAAACGCAAACAAAATAGAATGAAGAAAATAAAGAGCAAAAATCAATTACATGGAATATGAACAGACAACACCTAAGGAAGTTCTTTGAAATGATCAATAAAATAGATGAACCTCTGGCTAGACTGGGAGGAAAAGAACATGTGAAATACCAGTATGGGAAATGAAGGAGGGGGTCTTGCAGCCACCAAAACATAATACTAGAATATCATCAACTGTATTATTAATTTGTCAACTTACATGAAATCAAATCTTTGAAAAATACGTTCTTTTTTGTTTTAGGTTTTGCCATAGAGCATGTGTGTTCACCAGAGAGAGAAAGGGAAATATCACCCCCTGAGGGGAAGGCCACACCACAATCCCTTCTCCTCCATTCACCTCTGGAGATTTTGGGCACCATGCACATATGCCTGGTGTGATTTTAAAGCCACCAGGTCTGAGACTCAAACTGGAGACAGCCATGTGGGTGTCTAGTGCCTTAGCTACCACGCCACCTACTGCTTCCCACAAATTTTCAATGAACAGAAAATCTGACTAGCTCTACTAAAGAAACTCAATTCACAATTAGATACTTCCCCTAGAAGT
Source organism: Tupaia tana (assembly GCA_026018925.1). NCBI lineage: Eukaryota > Metazoa > Chordata > Mammalia > Scandentia > Tupaiidae > Tupaia > Tupaia tana. Next base: position 791,245 of record JAKSZU010000007.1, read on the forward strand.
AAAACCCCTACACCAGATGGTTGCAAGGGGAAATTTGTTCAATGCTTAGGAAAGACCAACTTTACGCCAACTACTTACAGAATACAGGAGAGTGGGCCAGCAGGTGCTGTAGCAATTAAGGTGATGGATTCCCGCCTGGCTGACCAAGGTTCCAGTCTTGGACCCGGTGGCTTAAATGTTTGTGTGTCCCCCAAATCCCAGCAGAAGTGAGAAAAGGTAGTTGCAAGGTCATCCCTATGGGGAATGGCTTCTCACTCTGCCACCCGTCCTTCCTTCCTCTCTCCCTCCCTCCCTCTCTTTCCAGTAAACACATATGACCAATGGCAAAAAAAATAAATAAATAAAATAAAACAAAAACAACAACAAAAAAAAACAGGAGGCAGAAAGATTCCCCAACTCATTTTATGAGGCAGCAGGCCCCAGACGCCAGACTAAAGATCCTGAACCAAGGCGTGCAGACCAACGGCCTTGGAGATCCCTGAGAGGGACACCCTGGGCACGGCATTGGCGCGGCCAACGAGGACGCTCACATGGCACACAGGGCTCGTCCAGGGCCTGCCTGGTGGGGCGGGATCAAAGCAGCCCCTGCACTAGTAATTCCTTACACTGGGAAACAGACAAGAACAGACGCGTAAGATCATGGGTCTGTGAAAACTCGATGCCGACTCATGACAAACCTTTACACAAACTAAGAGAAGACTGAACTTTCTCCCAAGGGCGAAGGCTGAATGCTTCCCCCAAGAGCAGAGATAAGTATGAATAAACACAGCTCTTTCTCTCTCTCTCTCTCTCTCTCTCTCTCTCTTTCTTTCTTTCCTTTCTTTTGTGCTAGAGGGCATATGTGCCCTCCAGAGGGAGACAGACAGGGAAATGAGAAAGCACCCTGCAGGGAACGGAGACTGCAATCCCTTCTCCCACCTCTCCCTCCTTCTGGGATTTTGATCACATAGGCACACATGTCCCGTTTGTTCCTCAAGTCACCCGGTCTGGGACCCAAACTGCCACGTGGGACCCAGTTCCCTTAACTACCAGGCTACAGAGCCAGCTCAGCACGTACGGTCAGCCCTGCATTAGAGATCTCAGCCCACGCAATACCACAAGCACAGACAGGCTGTACTCACGGCGTGGCCAATGCAGCTGAGGTGACTTCTCTGCAGGCATATCACGTCACAGAAAACTCAGGGTCCTACAGAGAAGTCACTAAAAAAGCTGACGATGCACGGGCAGCACACAAGAGCCTGAGATAAGGGCCAGCACCCTGTCCCCACGCACCTGTCAGGGTGACGCCAATAGAGGAGAGAGCAGAACGCTGGTGAAGACAGAGACACTGGACCTCAGCCCCTGCTGGGCAGGCCATCGGGGAGTGCGGGTTGGTGCTTTCCTTCAACACTGTCCCGTGACCAGGACCAGCTGTGCACACATGTTCCCGTGCCCCAGAGGGAAAGTGCTGCGCCCAGACACATGGCCTCAGGAGCTGATGGTGCCTGCTGGTCAGGCCACTGTGGAGACCAAAGTCAGCAGGGCCACAGGGAGGAGAGGAGCCACGCCCAGCGCCCCGCCCCTCATCCGCGGCCCAGTGGGGACCCCACCCCTCACTCATCACAACAGGTAAGAGTGCGGGGACCAAACAGAATTAAAGCCGCCCGTGCGGAACACACAGCCGACTGAGCCTGGGCTAAGTCCCCTGACTGTGCGGCCTGGTTCCAGCTGAGAACCCAGACCCAGAACGGCAGTGCGACCTGGGGACAGATGAGGCCACAGGGTGGACAGAGACCAAACTAAGAAGAAACATGCCGCGGCGTGTCCGCCACGGCACGGACGCCGGCCACACCTGCCGTCATCTAAATCTGCAGGGGGAGATGTGAAGTAAGGAATGCGACTTGTCCTCTCACTGGGGCACAGAGATGGCATGGTTTTCCAGTCTCCGGGGATGGCACGCAGACCCCAGGTGGCCACGTGGGAACTTGCTTCCTCTGCGCACTGCATAACCCTGTGCTACGAGGCGGGCCCACGACATGCACGTTTCCCGTAATATGTGCTGGGAATTCCCATCCTGGGAGTAAATCAAAGGAGTACAAGCTAGAACAATAAGCTCCTTACCTTTCCTCTCTCAAAATGAGATTTCTTACAATATTTACGTATTTTAAAAGATACTGCCAAGTACTCACACACTGCTAGTTAGACATGTCCTGGCATAACTCTTCTGTGATGACTTGGGAATACCAGAAGCTTTTCTAAAACTGTGACATCCTTCTACTGCACAATTCTACCACTAAGATTTATCTGAAGGGAAATGGCTGCCATCTGGACACCTGCTCCCAAGGCTTCCTATTTTCAGGACACGGACTAGTCTCACCCTAAGGGCACATGGGGTCCCACTCCACTAAACTGTGGCCAGATCCAGCCGGGGACAGACCCTTACATGGCCCGCACTGTTAGGAGTTGAAGAATAAAAGGATGAAGGAGAAGTAGGCAAACTCTCATTAGTGCCCCATTGGCTTTAGTAAAGACGCTCACACACGTAAAGAAGTGGATTTCGACCTGGGGGCGGCACAGAACACACGCAACACTGAAATGCCTGCCAGCGTCCTGGCCTCCCTCACGCCAGGCGTACCTAGTTTCCGGAAAGTCCATGATAAATGAGAAAAGGAGGGTCCGGCCGCGCACGGTGCTGAGCTGTGAACCATACCGCTGCCCTAATTAGCCAAACTAAGGAAAGCGGCACAGACGAGCATCCCCAGCTGCCCTTCCCTCCACACAGCTGCTGCAGTCAGAGCTCAGTCTCACCTCTCCTCACCCCCCGGACAGACGCAGAGCACGTAAAACTCAAGCTTCTCACACTCGAATCACTGTAACAACATAGAAACGGGCACAAAACAAACGGCACATGGGCCAGCAAGGGGGTTAAGGCGGATCGTGGATCCCACATGGCCAACTGCACAGTTCAAGATCTGGGCCCACCAACTTAAACACACCAGGTGCATGTGCGTTAAGTGCCCAGAATCCCAAAAGGGGAAATGGAGAAGGGCTGTGGCGTGGCTGTGTTTTCTGTTTCCTCTCTGCCCCTCTCTCCCTCTCTCCCTCTCTCTCTCTCTCTCTCTCTCTCTCTCTCTCTCCCCAGGGAACATGAGCACATGCATGCTAACAAGTTTTTAAAAATAAATAAATAAATAAATAAGCACCGAATGGCCACAACCATAGCCGTGTGCCTATGATGTGCATCAGATCAGTTTGGGAGATCCCACACTGGCGACAGCACCGTTCTAGAGATCAGATGCACACAGATACTGTTCTAGTCTGACCCCTGCACATAGCCCAGGTACAAGAGCCTAGCAAAGGAGAAGTGAGAAGGCGGCAGCGTCCTCCCCTCCCCGGGTCTGAGAGGCTCAGAGACACTGCACACCTCCTGAGCCAAGATGGCTCTCTGCCCTGAGAGAGAGCAGGCGTCGCAGTCCCCGGGCAAGGCTGACGCACTGCCAGAACCCCACAGCCTCCCAAAACAGGGCCTCACTGGTCCGCTGGAGAGCAAACGGGTTACCAGTAACCAACACATCAACTCCAAAAGATATTTAAGCGAGAAAAGTTTTAAATTCTAAAAACAAAAGGAAGAAAATCTCAGCGTCGAGAGAACAGGAGTGTGCACAGTTCCCTGAGCAGGCTGGGTGCTGGACCCCATGGGCCCTGCTGTGAGGTCATCCCCAGTGGCCGTCCATCAGGAAGGGGGAGGGGGCAGAAGGGGCCTCCACGCGCCCAACAATTCCTGGCACAGACACAGATGCACGTTCCATCTAGAAATGCCCAGAAAGCAAGACTGGAGATGCGTGCTCACCCCCAGAGCTGGCAGCCGCTGGGTGCAGTTCACGGCCACTTTCAGCTTCCAGTCGGTTTCCCCGTCCAGCTGGTCAGTCCGGATAAAGCAGGAACCTGGAAGTAGAGAAGAAAAATCCAGCACTTGAGAGCTGCATTAGCATAGGCTGCTCCCAACCGGCAGGGGTCACCATGCAGGACTCAGAAACCAGGTATCTGGGTACTCCAGAGGACAGAGGCCCTTCACAGTCGTTATTTAGATTATATTACTTGACTTGCAGAACAAGAGAGCTAGAAACAAACAGATTATTGGAACCAGCAGTTGGCGTAATGGCTATGTCATTGGACTCCAATGTAGTCAACCACAGTTCGAGTCCCGGACCCAGTGGCTTAAACTCACTCTGGGCGCGTGTACATGTGTACCCAAGATCCTGAGAGGAGAATGGAGGAGAAAGGGATTGTGGCGTGGCCATCGCCCTGGGAGGTGATTTCTCGCTTTCTGTCTCTGTCTCTGTCTTTCTGGCAAGTGCACACTCCCTATAGCAAAAACCTCTCCAAAAAAAAGATACAGGTCACTAAGTTTTTTTAAATCACTTATTTTCTTACATGGTGTCTAGACTACTGACGTTTAATGCAAATTATTGCTTTATTTTAAAAGACTACATTGTGGGACCAGCAGATCATGTAATGGTCATGTCACTGGACTCCCATGAACTTAACCATGGTCCAAGTCCCAGATCAGGCGGCTAAAAACTCAGGCTGGGCACATGTGCATTTGTGCCCAAGATCCCAAGAGGAGAATAGAGGAGAAAGGATTGTGGCAAGGCCAACCTCCCTGGGGGTGATTTCTCACTTGTCTTTCTCTCCTTTTGTCTCTCTGGTGAGCATACATGCCCTATAGCAAACATCTCTCTAAGAAAAAAAAAAAGACAACATTGATTATTTCTACCCTTAATCCATGTCTTAGTAATGACAACATTTTAAGTATATACACAAAAATATCAGATTGTATGATATTATTTTGCTAGTACAAGATCAGGCATACTACCATGAAAATCTGTGTTCAGTAGCAAAAGCACACCTAAATTCTAAAGTCAGGTGAGCGTTAACGTGCCTGGTGTGTCAGATTTTAAACCTACACTGAGACAGACCTCCCCACCACTAGCCATGCTATCACCCCACTTCTCAGTACTCTGAAGACAGAACAGCAAAGCACAACACTCACGGAGCACTGTTTACGGTGACAAGAGGTTGGGGACGGGTGATCAGAGACACTAAATACAACAGAGGTGCACGCTGCAAGGCAGGGATGGGAACAGCACGACGGACGAGACACCTCATGACGCTCCGACGGGAAGGGCTGCTAGATGAGAGCACCGCGTGCAAACACGACATAGGAGGAACACCTTAGAGTTCGTAACAAGGAAGGGGGGGGACAGTGTGTGTGACTGCGTGTTCACATGGACTTCTGTTTTTTTGAGAGGTTTTTGCTATAGGGCTCCTCCTTTCTCCTCTCGGGATCCTGGGCACGCACACACACACATGCCTGGTAAGTTTAAGCCACCGGCTCCGGGACTCAAACTGCAGTCGACCACATGGGAGTCTAGCGACATAGCCATTACGCCAACTGCTGGTCCCACACATGCATTTCTATATCTGCATATCGTGTGTGCACGCACATCTCTGTATGTTTGTATCTACACGTGTACGTAAGTACCTGCACATGTATCTGTGCATGTGCATACATGACTATCTTTACATGTGTAAATTGTGTGCATGTGCACATGTCTCTGTGTGTACACATGTATCTGCATACATGTGCATGGAAGTGTGTGGACATGTATCTACGTGCACATTCATGTGTACCTGTGTGTGCCACATGTATGGGTACCTGTGCCTGTGTGTACATGTACACACATCTGTGGGTGTATGCGTCTCTGTGTGTGTGAACCTTCTCCACACTGTCACTGTCATGCTTCCAAACACACAGGCCCTGACGGATGCCACTCCTCCTGGAGGCGTACCAAGCCCCCTGGCTCCCTGCAGAGTGCGGAGGGCGCCACAAGTTTCTGCCTGCTGCACGCGCTGCCACTCCCTGACTCTAGGCTCAGGTTTTCACAGTATGCTTTCTGACGTGCCTCTTGGAAAACTGGGCCCTGGAAGCTACGTGGTCACCAGTTAGACATGGCAGGTCCAAGAGCACACCTACATAGCGGACGTTGGGAGTTGCGGTGAGACTCTAGCACATTGGTAGATTAACGTCAGTGAATTTTTTAAGACAAAACAACACGGGCTGGCCAGCTCCACGATCTGTGGGTTAAGGTAGCCAGATCCCACGTGGCCGGCCATGCGGTACAAGTCCTGCTGTAGAGTGCCACCAAATGAGCGACCACCAAGGCCAGATTAAGGCTAGAGGGAGTCTTTATTAGCTGGCCAGCGACTAGAGCCTGAGGCTCGGGGTGGGGGGACCTAGAGTCAGAACTGCAGCCCCATCTGAAGTTGGAGTGGTCTTTTTATAGGGGGTCAGTTACCGGGCATTTCTATGCAAGCAGTTACAGAAGCTGAATCAAACAGGTTAATGATTTCTGAGGGGAGTGGGGTTTCCGTGTAAGCAGTTCCATTGCAGAACAAAAGGGTTTCGGGCTAGTTAGCAAAGACAGTAGCAGGTACAGGATGTCGCCCAGGTACGGTTTTCTGTATGGCTGGCACGAGCTATTTTCTCATGGGAAGAGCAAGCAGGTTTACAGAAGCAGACAGCCATGTCAGGGTAAGGGTACAAAATGGACAAACAGTTGTTCATATGCAAGATCCAATATGCGGCCTTCCACATTCCCCCCTTCTGATTTGGAGAATCAAATCATTGACTGAGAGAAGGGGAGCGGCTCATAGCAGGAGAGGAGAACCACGAGCTTGACAGGTGAGATCCGGTTTTGAACAAAGTTAATGGGAAAACGGAGGACGTAAGGGCCAAAGAGAAGGGCAAGGAGGAGAAGCGGGGCAGAAAAACAACGCAGGGGTCCCTGCCCCAGACAGAAAGGCAAAGGCTGTAAGAACGGCCACCCTCCCAGGTGCCAACCCAGTCCGAGAACAGCAGCTTGAAAACACACCAGGTGTGCGTGCTCATCCCCAAATGCCAAGAGAAAGAAGAGATGGAGAAGGGATTGTGGTGTGATCACACTCCATGGTGGGGAGAGGACAGAGCTTTCACACACGCTGTACCAGTGTCAGCGTGCTCCCTGACGGTGACAGCACAGGTCTCTGCACACACGCTGTGCCAGTGTCACTGTCCTCCCTGATGGTGACAGCACAGGTCCTGCACACACGCTGACCAGTGTCAGCGTGCTCCCTGACGGTGACAGCACAGGTCTCTGCACACACGCTGTACCAGTGTCAGCTGTCCTCCCTGACGGTGACAGCACAGGTCTCTGCACACACGCTGTACCAGTGTCAGCGTCTCCCTGACGGTGACAGCACAGGTCTCTGCACACACGCTGTGCCAGTGTCAGCGTCCTCCCTGACGGTGACAGCACAGGTCTCTGCACACACGGTGTACCAGTGTCAGCGTCTCCTGACGGTGACAGCACAGGTCTCTGCACACACGCTGTACCAGTGTCACTGTCCTCCCTGATGTGTCTCTGCACACACGCTGTACCAGTCAGCGTCCTCCCTGACGGTGACAGCACAGGTCTCTGCACACACGCTGCGCCAGTGTCAGCGTCCTCCCTGACGGTGACAGCACAGGTCTCTGCACACACGGTGTACCAGTGTCAGCGTCCTCCCTGACGGTGACAGCACAGGTCTCTGCACACACGGTGTACCAGTGTCAGCGTCCTCCCTGACGGTGACAGCACAGGTCTCTGCACACACGCTGTACTAGTGTCAGCGTCCTCCCTGACGGTGACAGCACAGGTCTCTGCACACACGCTGTACCAGTGTCAGCGTCCTCCCTGACGGTGACAGCACAGGTCTCTGCACACACGCTGTACCAGTGTCAGCGTCCTCCCTGACGGTGACAGCACAGGTCTCTGCACACACGCTGTACCAGTGTCAGCGTCCTCCCTGACGGTGACAGCACAGGTCTCTGCATAGACGGTGTGCCAGTGTCAGTGTGCTCCCTGATGGTGACAGCACAGGTCTCTGCACACACGGTGTACCAGTATTGCTGTCCTCCCTGATGGTGACAGGCACACATGCCGTACCAGTGTCACTGTCATTGATTCAGCAGAAGTGCTAAATCCAGCTCAGAGTGAGCTGCGCTGTCCTAGCCCCCAAAGCCAGGGGTGAATGCTTTTTAAAACACGCAGGGATCCAGATGACAGGGAGCTGCCACAGGTACTAGAAGACGCCCACTCGCAGTGAAACAAGGCAGTAACGGAGCAGCAGAGACAGACACAGATGGAGCGTGAGGACTACACAAAGCCAGGCCGGTGGTGGTTCAGCGGGTAAGGCAGCCGGGACTCCCATGGCCAGCTGTGTGGCTCGAGTCCCAGACCCACAGCCTGAGAAACACACGAGGCACCAGCGCACGCATCCCAAACGTAAGAAAGGGGAGAGACGGGGGGGGGGGGGGGGGGGGGGGGGACACGGGACACAGGGCTGCGACATGATCGTGCCCAGCGGGAAGTGCATTCTCACCCCATGTGTATGCATGCCTCTACTGGGCAGATGAGCCTCTGGCAAAAAAGGGACAAAAATACGCAAAATAAGCAGCAAAATGGTACCTGAAACCCGCCCCCCATCTGTAATTACATTAAACAGAAATGGACGGAGGCCTCGGGTCCACAGCAGGAGGGACTGAGCTGCGTCTCATGAAAGCCTTGGAGCCGGCACCTGCCCTCCTCCAGGCCCTGCAGGGGCTCGGCGTGTGGTGCCAACAACAGCCAGGGAAGAGACCTGGAGGAGCAGGCGGGGCAGAGCCTCGGGCGGGCACAGCCTGGCCTCACGGCAGGGAGACCACTCAGACTCCACGCTCAGGAAGAGGGTGCGGGGCGTGGCTATGATAACAAACCTCTTGTTCAAGAGGTTTGGCTGCTAAGCAAAGAGGGGCTGGCGGCTACGAAGGGGCGGGGTGCAGGGCAGACATGCTGCAAAGCCTGTAGGAAGAGGCCACGGGGCTGGAGACTGTGAAGTGACCAGACGGCTTATGGAGAACCTCGCTGACTTGCCTGGGGTGGGCGGGAAGGCAGATCTGAGAAGCACTTGCCGAGGCTCAAAGGCTGCTTTGTGAAGGAGCTGGGGGCTAGACAGAGACGCAGCCACAAATGCAACGCAGACAGACCCACGTGGGAGTGTTCCAGGGTCAGGCGTAGGCCCCTTGTTCCTCAGGCTCGTGTGCCCAGGCCCAGGCTGGCTCTGGCTGGGATGCACTGTGGCACCAGGACTCCGCTGGAGCCGCTCGCGCGCACTCTCGGGGAAGAGATAAACAGCTCAAGCTCAGGAGCAGGGGCACGTGCCTGGCAACAGCAGGCCAGCCACACGGCAGGCCCTGCCAGCGCACTGCCAGCACATGGTTGTGGCCTGCTCAGCCCAACTCTGCAGACAGGTGTGCAAGGGAAAGGACGTGAGGGACGGACAGGGCGGGGACGCACACCAGGGCGACAGGACGTCTGCTGGGGACAGAAGTCATACAGGGGTGCCTTTGCTAAGGCCCTTTATGGGACTGCTCCGAATGGGTGCCTCCTGCAGTGTGTGAAAGCTCTGGGATGCAAGAGCATGATGTGCTGTGTCCAGGTGTCCAGTCGGCAGGCAGGAGTGTGCGTGCTGGCCACTGGGACGCCTCGTCTCACACGGAGACAGCCAGCTACTGGGAAAGAGGAACAATTTTTTCTTTTTCATGACTTAGAAAAATGTCCCCTTTAAAAGTATCCTGTTTGTCAGGACCAGTAGGTGGCGTAGTGGTTAAAGTGCTGGATTCCCACATGGTCAATTGCAGTTCGAGTCCCAGACCTGGCAGCTTGAAACTCAAGCCAGGCATGTGGTATATGCCTGCCCAAAACCCAGAGAGTAGAATGGAGGAGAAGGGCCTGTGGCATGGCCATCCCCCTGGGGAGTGATTTTTCCCTTTCTCTCACCAGAGAGACAGAAACAGGCAGAAAGTGAGAAATCACCAAAATCCCTTCTCCTCCATTCTCCTCCTGGGATCTTGGGCATCCACGTACATGTGCCCAGTGTGATTTTCAAGTCCCTGAGTCCAGGACTCAAACCACAACTTGCCATGTGGAAGTCCAGCGACATAACCACTATGCCATCTGAACAACTACGCCATCTGCTCCCCCTCTCGCTGTGGAGAGCCCCAGCCAACGCATAGCGCTTTCCTAGGGACACCCGGCCCAAGCGGTCTCTGCCCCCCGAGCCCTCCTGTCTGTCGCCATGACACACAGTGCAAGTGCAGTGAGTGGGGTTGTCACCAGTTTTCAATGGATGAACTCCCAAATGACAGACTGTGCTCCTTGAAGACTGTGACTGCGCCCTGCCCCTCTGTGTCCTAAGCAGCCATGCAGCACCTGGGGCACAGCAAGTGCTGGAGTGCCCTCAGCTGGACTGACGAGGAGAACCGCAGTGCAGACAGTGCTGCAACGCCGACACGGTCTCATTCACTCCATCTTACTATGAGCTCACAGAACCGCAGTGCAGACAGTGCTGAACGCCGACACGGTCTCATCCACTCCATCTTACTATGAGCTCACAGAACCACAGTGCAGACAGTGCTGCAACGCTGACACGGTCTCATCCACTCCATCTTACTACGAGCTGGTAGAACCACAGTGCAGACAGTGCTGAACGCTGACACGGTCTCATCCACTCCATCTTACTATGAGCTCACAGAACCGCAGTGCAGACAGTGCTGAACGCCGACACGGTCTCATCCACTCCATCTTACTACGAGCTGGTAGAACCGCAGTGCAGACTGTGCTGCAACGCCGACACGGTCTCATCCACTCCATCTTACTATGAGCTCACAGAACCGCAGTGCAGACAGTGCTGCAACACCAATCACGGTCTCATCCACTCCATCTTACTATGAGCTCACAGAACCGCAGTGCAGACAGTGCTGCAACACCAACACGGTCTCATCCACTCCATCTTACTATGATCTCACAGAACCGCAGTGCAGACAGTGCTGAACGCCGACACGGTCTCATCCACTCCATCTTACTATGAGCTCACAGAACCGCAGTGCAGACAGTGCTGCAACGCCGACACGGTCTCATCCACTCCATCTTACTACGAGCTGGTAGAACCACAGTGCAGACAGTGCTGAACGCTGACACGGTCTCATCCACTTACTACGAACTGGGTGAGCTCACTCACTGGTCACAGAGCTCCTCATGGGATCTTTTCCTTCTTTGCCAGAGGGCAGATGCACTTACCAGAGAGAGATGGGGAGCCTGAGCACCCTCAATGGGGTGTGGCCACACCACCATCCCTTCTCCATTTCTCCATCCTGTCGGGATCTGAGGCATGCACATACAAGTACCGTGCAAGTTTTTCAAGCCTCCAGGGGCAGATTTGAACTGTGCCATCAGCATGTGAGATCCAGCTCCCATGACTACCATGTCCTAGGGCCACCCAAGATTGTTTTCTTTAAGAAACAGTGCATATGACACTAAAATGTGATTCGGAAATTAATAAACTCAATGTATTATTATTTAAAGTGGAATTTTTATAAGCATAAATTATACTTTTATCTTTTAAAATGAAAAGTAAACTGTCAAACTACTAAATTATCAGGAACAAAGAAAATATAAAAATGAAAATACCTGCTTTTTCTGAAGTTCTAAGAAACACCATGTCTGATGGAATTCTTTGATTCTGCAAAGAGTAACATATTAATTATCTATATGCAGGCTTATAAATTATAACAATTCCATTCCAAAGTAGAAATAGCTAGTAAAACCAATGAAGGTAATTTCATAATTTAAATTTTGCTAAAGTAACATTTATAATTGATATACTAAAAGTATTTTAATTGAAAACCTAAGACTTTCTTCCCCACTAGTAAGCCACGTAAATGCACTTCACGATGACTTCACAGACATTTCGTGTGTGAAGAGTGCAGCTGCAACACTGCCCCCGCCGTGGCCTAAGCGTGCCCGAACCCGCATGTGACACAGCAGCACTGACCCCTCTCCCGCAACAGCCTGCCGCGAGTCCCTAGAAGACACGAGCCCACAGACCGGTAAGAAAGAAGGGGTGATGTGAAGAAAAGCGGCGAGATACTTGAACAGGCAGCTCACAAAAAAGAGACACCCCAAACCACGTGAGAGGTGTCCAGTCACACCAGACTGTACGGAAATGCACACTAGAACCATAGCTTGTACACACACCGGAAATGCTCTACGAGGCTGAGCACCGGGGTCCGCTGCCCACCAAGACCCTCCGTCAGATCAAGTACGATTCCATTCACTGCTCTGCCAAAGCACCTGCAGATCTACTCCAGGGAACTCACAAATACCCTGGACCCGGCAGCTGCACACCTAGGTACACATGCAACAGCAGTGTGCCCACGTGTGCACCGAGACGTGCTCGAAGGACGTAGAAGCACATTCGAAGCAGGCAGCAGAGCTTACACACAGTCCCCACAGCCGGAGTGGGGCGCGGGTAAAGCCACACCATGCAGCAAAACGGACGAATGACAGGCAGCACAACAACACGGGCCCCAGAAAAGTGCCTGCCTAAGCTCCCGCCCACCGATTCTCAGGCATCCTTGACAAAAACAGTGACCCATCGATTTCAACCATCAGGCTGTATTTCTGGACTCTAAATTCTGAATGCACACTAGTGCCACTGTCTGTATACTACAACTGTGATACGTTTTAAATGAAGGAGTGTGATAATCAAAATTAGTTCATCTTTTGCCAACCTGTGCCAGCCACTCTGGGTCCCTTGCCCTTGTGTTTTAGAATCAGCCTGTCAGTTTCTGCACAGTCAGCCAGGACTCTGAGTGGGATACCGCTGCGTCTGTCCATCAATTTGGGAAGGACTGCTATTTAGTAATCACTAATTCTTCTGCCCATGAGCACAGGCTGCATTTCTATTCATTCAGGCATTCTTTTATTTGTTTGTTTTAATTTATTCCATGAGCAAGAGACACAGTTACAGACACAGCACCCGAACAGGGTCCTGAGGCCACCACCCACTCCCACCTTCAATGAGCCCACATCATACACATGCTCCAGAACCAACTGGCACCTCTTGGGGTCTTCTTGACTGTGTTTTGACGATGTCTTGCAGTTGTCAAAATACAAGTTCTGTACTTGCTTTGTTAAGCTTACTCGTAAGTATTTTATTATTATTGCTATGACTTTTCTATTATCTTGATTTTCAGGTCATTACTCTTTATCCTCTTGTCTTATTCAGACATTCGTAAATGAACTAGACGGTTTCAAATCTTAATTGGGTCCTGTGTATTCCCCCCCTTAAGGCTTGAGCACACACACAGGGACCTGCATTCTCCCCACACGTGTGCCCGGTGTGGGTGCCCTACAGCTTCTCTGAGCGCGGCCCACTCATGTCTCAGGACACCCTGCTTGTCGGTGTTAGGAGAACTATGACTAGGCACGTCTCTGAAGTTAACACTTCCGAGCCGGGTCATAAGACTGTTGCATATTTGTGTTTTCAAAAGACTGCACCATTTTGTGTTTCCAAAGCACATGAATGAGCCACTCTCTTCACACTCCTGCCAACAACTGCTGTGCTTTTCCTTTTAGCCATTCTGATGCTTCTGGGGCAATCCTTCACGGTGTTTTCATCTCATTTCTTGATGACTAACAGTGCTGGAGTCTGCTCTCGTGCTCATTTTATAACTGTAAACCTGGCAAAATGTCCCTTTCAAGCCTTTGCCCATTTTCTAATTTGAAGTTTTTCCTAGCTACTGAGTTCTAGATACAAATCTTTGTCTAATACATGGTTTTCAAAGAGCTTCTCTCAGTCTGTAGCTTGTTTTTTCACTAAACATAGACTTTTTATTTTAGTGAGATATAACTGCTCCATTTGCTTCTAGGCATTGACCTTCTGGTGTCAGGTCTTAGTACGGCCTTTGTATCCCTTGATTCTAGACATTCTGGTGCTTTTCCCTACCAGGTTCACATTTCACACGAAACCCATGTTTTCTTTCCCTATGAATGCTCCAGTCCCACCTGTTGAAAGGCTATCCTCTTCTCCACTTCACTGTTTTGGTACCTTTGTCAAAATGTCACTTGAGCATGGGCCAGCCTCATAGACGATCAGTAAGGGACCTTGGATCCCACTTGGCTGACTGTGGTTCAAGTCACAGCCCTGGCAGCTTGAAAAACACTGGGCACATGCCTGGGCATCCAATGGGAAGAAACGGAGGAATGCGAGGACTCCGCCCCACTGGGTGCTTTCTCCCTGTCCCTCTCTCGCTTTTTCTCTCTGGCAAGCACACAGGTCCTATGGCAATTTTTAAAAAATCACTTGAACATGTGTAGGAGGGTCTACTTCCAGCTCCTCTACAGTTCCCTCCACCTCTTTCTCTCCTTTCGCATGTTATGTTGATATACATGGCTACGCGGTACGCCTTAATCTCAAGAAGTGATTCTTTCACTTTATTCCCTACAATGTTTCAGCTCTTCTAGGGCCTGGGCCCATGTGAATGAACTAGACGACTTCATTTCATAAGAACCAACACCATCCAGGGGTCCTCCACTGTCCCTGCCCATGTTGTAAACTTCGCTAATCCCAAGCAGGAATCTTTGATTGAGATAAGATATCTACAGGGTCAGCCCTGTGGCCCAGTAGTTCAGGGAGTTGAATCCCGGACAGGTGGCTTGCAAACAAGCCAGGCAAGTGTATGTGCGTGACCAAAATCCCAACAGGCTAGAGTCAGGAGGAGGTGAGTGCAGTGCGACCACACCCCATGACTGGGGTGCTTCTCCCTCTCTGCCTTCTAGGTACATTAAAAAAAAAGGAAAAGGAGAGACCTATGTCCCTCGCTGTGCAGCTGGCCATTGTTTGGACAAGATGAATGATTTCAAGACGCTCAGGACAAACACATCCAAACTAGTTGGCTTGCTCCCCCCAGAAGGGGCTTTTGTTCACCCCTTTCGCTTTCCCTTTAAGAACTCAGGGCCAGCCTCATGGCACAGTGGGTGGCACACCCAGCTGCAGTGGCTCAGATGACTGGGTGGCCTGCAGACACTTCACAAGGGCACAGGGAACGCGAGGGCCTGGAGAGCTGCAGTGAGGAGACCACGGCGTGAGCAGACCCTGCTGAGAGGGCTCCTCTCCTCCTCTCTCCCTTTTGTGCATGCGCCCACTATAATAAATAAAATACAAATATAGATAAAAGTAACACGAAAAACTCCAGCTTGTGGACCAGCAGATGGCGTGGCAGTTACGTTGCTGGTCTCCCACATGGCTGACCACGGTTCGAACACTGGGCCAGGTGGTTTGAAACTCCGGCCAGGTGCGTGTGAGTGCATGCCCAAGATCCCAGGAGGAGAACGGAGGAGAGGGGATTGCTGCGTGGCCATCCCCACCAGGGAGTGATTTCTTACTTTCACTCTCACTGTCTCACTCCTCTCCAGTGAGCAAGTGAGCGCACGTGCCTTAAGGCAAACCTCTACAAAAACAAAAACAACTTGGGCTTGCTTCCAAGTGGTGCGATGTACAGCTCTGAATGCTCCGGGCTGCCAACTGCCTGCCCCTCCTGTCTGTACGTCACCTCCTAGTAAACGCGGTCAGAGCTCTACAGAGCTGCTCGCCTTCTTCTTCCTTCTAGAAGTTCCTTCTTTTGGGGGCCCCCATGTACCGACCTCATCCTCTAACAGTGCCTTTCCAATCGTTTTAAAGGAGGATAATCTCTTAAAAACTTGCTGGCATCTTGATAGAAATTATATTAAATTTATAACATCAATTTTAGGTAAATATTGGAGTATGAAACATTCCAGTCCAAGTACATAATTTCTTAGGCCTTCTTTGATCACCTTCACCAACATGTGGTCATTGTCAGCACTGCCTGAAATCTCTTTCACAGAAATGGCTGAGGATGTGCTGTGTCTGGTTTCTGCTTCCATGTGCTCGCTGGTATGCAGAAATGGGCTTCCCACAGCCGGCCCTGGAGCACGTGGTGCGCTTACGTGTAGACTCCTCTGACGGACATCGGAGAACAAGCTGCAGTCCTCCCGTTTTCCCTTCCTTATGGTTTCCCAAGGAGCCTTTTATTTTCCTGGGCTTTACCTTACCCTTCAAATCCCGTATGCACTCCCTGTAACAGGAGACAGATGTGAGGCTGTTCATGCCGTTGGTAGGGCTTTCCAGTCTACCACGGGCTACCAGCACAGCTCGTGGGAGTGCAAAGTCCCATGCAGGTGGAGGACTGGCAGCCCTAAGCCGAGGCCATCCCCAAGCGTAGCTGCACGATGACACGGTGCCTCGTTGCCTCGTTCACTGGGCGGAATAGTCCAGGTGCTGCTCACAGCCCACATCACGTGTCGACTCCAACATGAGCACTGCACGTCTGTCCTCCAATCCACACGCCCTCCTCCTCCTCCTGCTTTTCTCGGAGCAGAGAACTGCCAACTGGGTATGAGAAAGGAGCAAAGCCCTGTTGTCCCCAGCTCAGGGAAGAGCCACACGGACTTGCAGCACCTGCAAGTGATGGCACCTGCAGGTTGTCGGTAGAAGCTTTTTGTTTTCCTTAAGGTTTTTGCCACAGGGCAGGTGTGTGTGCACCAGAGAGAGACAGGGAGAGGGAAAGTGAGAAATCACTTTTGCCACACCACAATCCCCTCTTCTCCATTCTCCTCTCAGGAGTTTGGGCATTCACACGCAAGCACGAAGCATGACTTTCAAGCGTCCAGGTCCGGGATTTGAACCGTGGTCGGCCATGAGGGAGTCTAGCACCTTAACCACCATGCCCCAACACTGACCCCCAGCAAAAGTTTTTAATAAGATAATGTTATTCTCTAACCCAACTGCTCAGACTTAGCGTGATGGGTGCTGGGTTGTCAAATGTTTTCCCACACCCACCGACATGACGCTACGACTCCCCTTCCTTAGTTTAGTGGTGGGTAGAGCACCGGTTGGTTTCAGGTGCTGAATTAGGTACCTGCCTGGAACACTCCCCACTCGGTCAAGGTGCATCTCACTCACCTAGAGCACCCGAGAGCACGTCTCTCCGCAGTTCTTAGAAGGTCTACACTGGGTATTATAAGGTACACTGGGATACTTAATCAACTGCTTGACCTCAGGAAAGTAAGATAAGGAAAACGCCCTCTGACCCAACTGTAGGAGAAGCAGACAATGCCCTCCTGAAGCCACCGGAGCACCAGTGTCCCCCGAAAGCCCTTCCCACACTCGGCCACAGAGGCTGGCGCTGTCTCCTGCGAGCGCATGCCTTTAGTGGAGCCACCCACGTGGCACGCAGCTGCTGCACACCACCACACCAAGTCTGCCCCCTTCCTCGCAGACACTGTCTCAAAGGCTGATGGGCCTGGGAGGGTGAACAGAAGACGGGAGGCTCACACGCCCCTCCCACCGTGCGGAATCCCTCTTCACCCTGCCCTGCCTTCAGGACGTGCCTCCACCCTGACACACAGGACAGCTTGTCGCCAACAACCTGTCAGTGGTTCCTGACCTGCTAGGCCTCCTCCCCTCACTGCACTACCCCACAGTTAAAGTGCCACAAAAGGCACTCAGAGTAAGGGCCGGCAGTTCAGCAGCTCACAGCAAACGCGCGAGCAGACAGCCTCTGTACCTCCGCCTCCCGTCAGGGCCCTCCTGTCCCGGCACAGAGGCCAGTTCCAAACCTCGTTAAGTACCCACATCACCTTGGTTGTCATGCACATGCCCCTCGCGGGGTCACACGCAGTGCTGCTGGCACGCTGGGCAGTCCCGGGAATGCCACCGTAGCACACACGCCCCTCTGCAATGCCCGTTACTCCATATGCTGAGCAGGAGGGCTCAGTTTGGAGCCGCTGAAAACCAAAACTCCTTCTCTGCCCACAGCCATGCTGCAGGAAGCTGCGGGCAGGTGTGGACGCCGCCCGGCACCCTGGGCAGCTGAGTTGGTGTCTGAGTGACTATGGCAGCACCTATCCGTGCTGGGGCCTTGCCTGTGCTCAGCCCACAGAGGGGAGGGCACTCACGCCCGAGGCACACGTAAGCTGGCAGTCGCGGCCTGTCAGGGGTGACCAGAGCCGCACTGACGCGCACTGGGACCTCTGACTGTGGGCAGGGCTGGGCCCTCTCCCACGCGTGTCAGTGAGCAAAGGGCCCTTCCATGGAGCGCTGCTCATGCTCCGCCCTGACTCCGGAAGGACTTAAAAGGGCCCTCCATGCCGGACACCGCTGACTGGGCGACGACACAGCGCAGTGCGTCCTCCCGCCCGCCTCTGGCTGTGGCCATGAGTGCCCCCTAGTGCAGAGGGCTGCACACGTGCTCAGGCACGTCTCTCACCATGTGTCCCTGGGAACCCTCACAGCCCCAGACGCTTCCCTGCACGCAGCGTGCGAAGCCCCTCCCTGCCGCACGTGCCTGTACGGGTTGTCAGTCCTCCATCTACGCCCGGCTGCCGCTGAGCGCTGTACCGGAGCAGACCGCTCAGGCCTCGTCCTGCTGCAGACCAATGTTCCGAGAAGCACTGGGCCCAGACCTCCACGCCCCACCAGACAGCTTCCATGCTTGAGGAGTGTCCTCAAGGGACTGCCTGGCTGACTGAGGGACGGTGGCTGGTCAAGCCCACACAGGCCAGCAAGTCTGGGGCTCGGGCTCGGGCCCCTCGAGCTGCTGAGTCGTCATCCCTTCTCGCCCTCCACGTCAGTCCTGGGCCTACCCACCGCACTGGCGCTTAACCGTGGGCGGTCCTGGCGTGGAATGTCATTTCCCAGCTTGCGCCCAGGCAGCTGCGGGCACAGAGCACACCAGCCCCTGGGAGCACCGGAAGGCCCCGGTGGTGCTCGCCACTCCCTTGGCCGGAGGCTGGCCGCTGGCACTGGGGACCTGAGCCTACCAGCTGCCAGAGAGCTACCAGGAAGGTACTGCTGAAAACTGGCTTCGCGGTCGTTACTGCCAACAAAGTACTACACTTCCGAACTCCGCTTTTAGGTTAAGCAGGACGTGGACATTCACACAAGGGGGGTGTGAACGGGCAGTAAAGAGACGGCGTCAGTTAGAGGCGCCAGCCGTGAGTGGGGGAGGGCAACGGAGGGCAGCGTCAACCTCTCCAGCTCACCACCAAGCCCGCCTCCACGGGGCAGGTGGTCGCCTGCACACACACGCATACGTGGTTGAGGTTAATCCTGGCCGCCTGCACCGGGCTGTCCACCAGAGCATGAAACCACAAACAAAATGAAGAGGCGCAAAGGCCGTAGAAGCCACGCTGGCCTGGGGGACATGAAGGCCCACCACGCCCACGCCTTTGTCACTGACTGACTACACCCTGAGGATGGTGGTGCTGAGGGAAGAGCAGGGCGAGCAGCGCAGGCTCGCACCACGGCCATCCAGCCGCAGATGTCTGCGGAGCTGGCAGGCAGGGGCCAGGTCACGGGAGCGCACCCATGGGCCTGGCGACGCAGAAAAGGCAGGGCGAGGCACCGGGAGACCCTGCTGAGGGCGCCTGTTTCTCCTAGAATAAAACACAGCCGTGAAGGACGCACAGCTGTCTAGTACGGATGGGAGGCCCGAGGAGAGAGGACTGCAATGGCCGGGAGCTCAGACCCACAGCAAGGGCAGGGAGAGGCCGGGCACAGGCCAAGGGGGCGGACCCGGGGTGAAGGGACGGAAAGGCCACACAGCACCGTCTGGCCCCCAGACCCCACCGCACACACCTGCAACAGAGGGTGGCAGGTGGCCGTGCCAGACGAGGTCCTGCCGCTCGCTCTCCTGCCTTCGGCCTCACTGCTTAGGAGCACGCTGCCCTGCGCTGAAGCCCTCATGGCCAGGGAAGAGGGAGGGCAAGGGCCAGTGACAAGCTCTGCCGACAACTCACCCCAGGGGGGCTGCGGCCCCCCGAGGGCCCCAGACTCCTGGACGGAGGAACTGGGAGGTAATGTGAACGTGTGTAGAGACCCGCATCAGAGCTCAGGTGCCCAGAGGGTCAGAAGTAGGGAAATATATACATATATGAAACTAGAACGGAAAATTACTGACAATAACATGCATGATTAAGCCACTATGCAGTATATTCTGGATGGGAAATCACATTTTGTACGTCGTGATGGTGCTTAGGGAATGAATGCAAATTAATTAATTTTTTAAAAATGTTTCAGAAAAAAAAAACCCACAAAAACTGTTTTTCTTGTAATTAAAAAAAATGCATTAAAAATACCTATTTGAGGGAACCAGCAGTTAGCGTAATGGCTGTCGCTGGACTCCCACGTGGTCGACCGTGGTTCGCATCCCGGACCCGGTGGCTTAAAACTCACGCCGGGCACCTGTGCGTGCATGCCCAAGATCCCAAGAGGACAATGGAGGAGAAGGGATTGTGGTGTGACCATCCCCCCTGGGGGGTGATTTCTCGCTTTCTATCTCTTTGTCTCTCTCTGTCTGTTTGGTGAGCGCACGCGCCCTATAGCGAAAACCTCTAAAAAAAAAAAAAATACCTATTTGATGACTGCAGTAAGCTATATAGCCCCAGCTAGGTGCTACCTTATAGCATGTTCATTCCACTCATCGAGGTTTATGCCTAAAGTCAGACTTGTGTTCAGGGATATATATATATCAGCTGTGCTTGCTACCGAAAATATTCAGGTTAATTAAGATCTTTAGTGAATCAATAAAATGTGGGGGGCAAGGGCATAGAGAGCAACCATGGATACCACAGACAGTGTGGGAGGAGGGTGTGAGATGGCAGAGGGTGAGAGACAGGGAATCAAGGATGGGAAAAAGGCAAAATATACAGGAAACAAGAAATGGAAAATTATTTGTTGACAATAACACATATGTTGACGTGCTTGACTGAGCCAATATACAGTGTATTCTGGAAGGAAAATCTCATTTTGTATGCTACAATGAATGCATTTAAGTAAGTAAATTTAAATAAAAATAAATAAATAAATAAAACGGATTCAGGTGCCCAGGACGGGGGTTGGCCGCCTCTCGTCAGAAACTACGCTATGAACGTGGGCAGACTTGGGTGTGAGGTGCCCGTTGTGGCATCAGCAACAGCAAGCAAGAGAGACGCCACCTGAAACTGCCTGGGTAGAAGTCCTGGTCTCTGATGGCACCTGACAGCCAATACCGTGCTCTGTGCACAGGGCGCTGAGAGGGCCGTCCTGTACTGAGAAAGGAAGGCGCTCTGCAGAAATGACCCCACGGCATGCCCTGGTCTGGGCTGTCGCCTCTGTGCCTCGAAACTCCTCTGCAGGAAGCCTCCCAGGACCTGCTTCACACCTATTCAAAAAGTCACCCTAGAGCCCTAAAAGAGGTCAACCAGGAGGATGGAGTAGCAAATCAGGCCGTGTCTAGTTGCAATAACCCCACAGCCCTGACGTTCAGACACAGACACTTGCAGTGTGCACAGCCTTCACACGGCCGCGGGGGAGGGTGGGGGAGGCGCAGGTGCGGACCCGCCCACAGCAGACAAGTGCAGTGTGCATGGCACTTTTTTTCCTAGTGCTCTTTTATTTCCATTCAACTTTTCCTCTTTAAACTTTATTCCACAGTAAGTGTAGCCAATAACCATGCATAAGGTAATTAATAACCTGTAAAAGGAAACTCTGAAAACTGAGGTCATATATTATAAATAGCTCCTAGTGCAACTCTGCGGTCAAATGAAATCACTCTCATAATGCAGTGCTATACAGCTAGCGCAGGCCTCACTTCAGATGGAACATGGCTTTTCCTACATGCGCTGAAGTATACTCTTAACAGAGACAAAGTACACAAAAATCTTAGTTTCTTCTCCACATGCTTCAGATCATACACAAGGATATGAGAATTTAAAATATCTCTCAATTTCCTTCGGATTTAAAAGTTACTTGCAATCATACTAAACACCAGCAACTAGCGTACGTGGGTCTGAAGTGTGTTAAGAGCGCACTGACCTTCTCCACTACGATGAGGTCTCCGACCTGAATGTCTGAGCTCTTCACTTGCACTTTACCTTAGAGGAAAGAAGAGGTGATCAATACAGTGAAACAGCAGCCACCAAGGGTCAACTTCCAACTGATAATTACTTTACAGATAACTTTTGGGCAAGAAAAAAATTCACAGCTTTCTCTATACTTGTACAAAATACATTTCCAATAACACGTTCACTGCCCACTAACTTCTCTTAGTAAACTATCACTTAAATAACTAACGATGTCCCAAAGCAGAGCAGGCGTGACGTGGGTCGTTTTTATGGGGATGGTCTCCCCGTGCTCCGTCACTGTTCCCATTCTCAGCCTGGCCATGAATGACCAGAAGTGATACTAAATAAGATAACTTGATAACTAATTATACTCAGTAACATGGAGCTGTGTAATTCCTAAAATGAAGACTGCATGTCATTAGCATATAACTAATAAGAAAAAGTAGAGTTAATGATATATAAAATTACCCTCCAGTAGTAGCTTTGCTAACACAGACAAGGCCGGAAACTGTTACCTGAAGTTTCATCACTAGTAGTGACTCACCTACGTAATATGCTGAATAAGCTCTTAAGTTATCTACATAATACCAAATGTAGAATAACCATCTACTGTTTCACATGCAATATACTTAAATGTCTACAAAACATAATGCACATTTTAAAAAATCATTTTATTTAATTTTATTAACTATCTTGTTTGTTTTGTTTTGTAGTTGACCAGAGAGACAGAGCGAAGAAAACTGCTAGGTCTGGTACTCGAACCATGGTCCACCATCTGGGAGTCCAGCCATCTTAACCACCACACAACCTACCAGCTCCCATAATGCACTTCATAAGTTATGATGCTCCTGAAACTTAGTGGCAGGGAATACCTGTTGCTAAAAGATGATTTAATGAAAAGATTTCAACGAGAGGAAAGTACTAGTGTTCTCTTATTTGGTAATATCCACTAATAATTATTACGTAAAAAATGAAAGACAGGGGCGAGCAGGTTGTGGAGGTGAAGACACTGGATTCCAGCATGACCAACCGAAGGAGCCCTGGACCTGGTGACATGAGAATCATGCCAGGCACGTGTGTGTGAACGCCCCAAATCCCAGGAGAATGGACCAGAAGGGACTGAAGTATGGCCATCTCCCCACCCCACCATGTCTGGGGTGATTTCTCACTTCACTTCCCCTCTCACTGTTTCTGTCTCTGGTGAGCATATAAATCTCATGACATAAATTAAGACAGATGATCACGATCACATCCTGAGTAGATACCTGAGAGTAAACTGCACAGAATGCTTTTAGGACAAGAGCATTTCTGTGGAAGTATCTGCTACTGGAGGCGTGACACAAGACTCAGTGGCCCCTCTGCCCTGGGGGGCCAGTCCCGTCCTTGGGCTTCCGTTCGTGAGGCTCCTCTGTCCTCAGTTCTCCAGTGTGGACTCGTGTGTAGCCTGCAGGTCTGCCTGCATTCCTCAGGCAGGAAGGACACTTCCAAGTCTTGGCCTTCAGTAGGAGCAGGGAAGGAACTGCACAGACGAGCGGCTGTGTGCCCAGGCAGCAGCAAGGCTAATCGACATGGGCTCATGGTGGGCTCCCTGCTGTGACCACGCTGCAAGACCATCTCCCACTCTCCCCTCCTACCTGTCTTCTGGGGACGTACAGCATCGCGCCCCACCCCTAAGAGCGTAATTATGGGTCCCAAGACTAAGAGAGCTTCTAGACAGGAACGGGGGAAGCACTGCAAACACCGAGTCCCCGAACTAGGCAGAGCCCTCAGAGACCGATGACAGTGTACAAGACAAACTGGACAAAGAGCTTCATCGAGCAAGATCAAGGGCGAGGACAGTGAAGGGCTGGAGCAGGGCTGGAGCCTGGGAGCCGGTGTGAGAGAGCAGGGACAGGAAGCCCCACCCCGCATTACAAGGGGCAGGGCCCAGGCTGGGAATATGGACCCTCAACGAGCCACATTTCCTAAGAGCAACAAGTGTCCCAGAGGTGACCACAGACAGAAGGATAGGTGACGAAGGAAGTAGGGCTCCCCAGGCAAGCACAGGGAAGGGCAGGGTGAGAGCAGGAGGTGAAGCCTTTCCCGGCAACGGCACCACGGTCTGGAGGACACAACAGCGCCGAAGCCTGAGCTTCCCGTGTCAAGCGATACAGATGAAGAGAAAATTCACTGAGATGGGAGCTCCAGGAGGGCCTGCTGTGTACCCAAAGTCCCTGGGTTCCACTGGGCGCCGCTGATGGGGGTAGGGTCCAGACCATCCTCAGAGCTCTGGGCCTCCTGACCAGTGCTGGCGGGCCGAGGGGGGTCTGGAGGTGGGCGGTGGGCTGCAGTAGCTCGCACGGTCCCTCCTCTCTCACGGGTTGGGGACACAAGGACACCCTAATCTCGTGAAACTGCCACAACAATGTAACTGATTAAGGCACGGTGAGACACAACTGCATCCACAGGGAGACTACGAACGAGTCACAGACACGGACAGGGAAAGCAGCACGGTGTCTGGGCAGGAAGGCTGCAAAGCACCTTGCACGAAGTACCAGACTGCACTCCTCAACACCCCTTAGCAGTAACTGTCCCCCACTGCTGTGACCACCGCTAGGGCTGTCCCCCACTGCCGTGACCACCGCTAGGGCTGTCCCCCACTGCCGTGACCACCGCTAGGGCTGTCCCCCACTGCCGTGACCACCGCTAGGGCTGTCCCCCACTGCCGTGACCACCGCTAGGGCTGTCCCCCACTGCCGTGACCACCGCTAGGGCTGTCCCCCACTGCCGTGACCACCGCTAGGGCTGTCCCCCACTGCTGTGACCACCGCTAGGGCTGTCCCCCACTGCTGTGACCACCGCTAGGGCTGTCCCCTGCTGCCATGACCAGGGCTGGCACGCGGGCTGTCCCCCGTTACTGTGACCAGGTCTGGCACGACATGGGAACTAGCTGCTTGAGCCTTTGTCTTAAATTTTACGTGAAACTATTTGTGAAACTGCAGAACTGTTTTCCACAGCCACAGAAGCACTTCCCAGACCCCGAGCGATGGACGGGAAGCAGACCCCCGTACCCTCTCCATTGCTCACTTTATGTTCTCAACGACAGCCACGCAGGCGGGTGGAGCACAGTTCACTGCGCTGTGGATTTGCATTTCCCTAGGAAGTAATGATGCTGCAGGAGGGGTAGCCCTGATGGAACCTGGTCACACTGTAATTCTTCTTCTCCAATTCTCCACCCCTCAGGACCCACGGCATACAAACGCACGCACACACGCACGTCTGGCGTGTTTTTAAAGCCAGAAGGGCTGGGACCGGAACACCGTCAGCCGGTGGGCGCGAGCTCCCTCTGCACAGCACTTAACTACTGTGCCTTGGGCCAGCCCTCTCCTCCAGTTCTCAGTAAGTTTTACCGCACACAGAATTCTTGGTTCACAGGTGTTTTTCTTTAATAATTTTTTTAAATGTCACCATAGTCCCTTCAGACCTCAGAGATGAAACCTTATTAAGAACTGCGTGGGCCCAGCCAGAGTGGTGTAGACAGCTGGACCCTGCTGCAGGAAACTGGAGCCCAGGGAGGCCCAGGGGCCAGGTCTTAGACTGCCTTCAACGGGAATGGCTGGCTGGAAGGTGGCGGTGCAAAGTGAGACCAAAGCACCTAAGACCTGCCAAGGGGACCCATCTCTCTGTCTCTCTCAAAAAACAAATAAAAATTTCATTGCAAAGAAAAAAAGAAAAAGGAGGGAGGGGAGGGGAGGGGAGGGGAGGGAAGGGAAGGGGTCTTGTCCGTGGCTGGGTGTTTCCCTGCTGACTTCAAGATGTTCTCTCAGGCACACCAGGAAGGCCCTAAGTTTGCTTCTGGGGCCTCCCGGCGACCTAGGCGCCCACACGGACTTCCCACAGCCCAGGCTGAAGCTGGTGCAGATTGCGCCACAGGGCCCTGCCAGGGTGCCCCCTCCCTCTCTGTCTTATTCATGAAGAAGTGGCGGGGATTAAATAATTTTTAAAAAAATGTTCCCTTGGACTCTGGGATTTTAAGAATGACCACATGTCTCAGTACCCAGCTCTTTGCGTTCACACTTCCTGAACTCACGGAACCTCCTCCACATACAGACTCACGCCTTTCATCAAACGGAGGGCGTTTCGGACACTGCACTTTAAGCCTCCCCTGCTCACCCTGGCCCCTTCTCAGTCAGCACTCGACATGTACATGCTGGTACCCTCAGTGGGCCACGGGCCCTTCAGGAGGCGATCAGTTTTCTTCTCTCTTTCTTCACCTCGAACTAGAAATTTTCAACTCAGGTTTTCTTTTCTTTCTTTCTTTCTTTCTTTCTTTTTTTTTTTTTTTTATTAAGAGAGGTTTTTGCTATAGGGCGCATGCGCTCACCAGAAAGAGAGAGCGACAGAGAAACAGAAAGCGAGAAATCACTCCCCGGGGGGATGGCCACACCACAATCCCTTCTCCTCCATTCTCCTCTCCAGATCTTGGGCACGCACGCACACGCGCCCAGCGTGAGTTTAAGCCACCAGGTCCGGGACTCGAACCGCAGTTGACTACATGGGAGTCCAGCAACACAGTCATTACTAACTGCTGGTCCCATCAACTCAGGTTTAATAATCCTTTCTTCGGCTTTCTTAAATTTGCTATGAAACCCTCTAGTGAGTTTTTTTCATTTATAATGCTTTCAGCTCCAGGACCTGTTTCCCCCTTTCTGTAATTTCTATTCCTGCACTGAGACGCTCTGCTTGTTCAGCCCTCATTCCTGATAGCTTTCAGTGGTTTCTCCGGCTGCCTTTGCTCCTTCAGTATATTTACGACAACTCACTTAACCTCCATCTATTAAGCCCATTATCTGGGCTTCCTCAGAGACAGTCCCCACTAATTTATTAGTATTCCGACTAATGTTTAAGTGTGAATGGGTCACATTTAATTTCTTGGCAGGCTTTTTGTTAAGAGAGATTTTTGCTATAGAGTGTGTGTGCTTGCCAGAGAAAAAGAAAGCGAGAAATAACCAGGGATGGCCACATCGCAATTCCTTCTCCTCCATTCTCCTCTCAGGATTTTGGGGACATACACAAATGTCCAGTTTGAGTTTTCAGTCACGGGGTTGGGGACTCAAACTGCAGTCGACTATGTGGGAGTCCAGCGCCATAACCATTATGTCACCTACTGGTCCCCATGCTTCTTAAATTCTTGTGGCAAACTGAACACAGTGTTTGTTATACTCTGAAAATCCTGGCAATCAGATGGTTCTCCCTTTTCTCTGATGGCTTTGTTGCCACCATGTGCTGTAGCTGTGTTTACCTGGTGATCTTTCTAAGCCATTTCTGCAAAGTACAACCCTATACTGGCTAAGCTGAAGGAGAAGGAAGGTGCGATGTCGCTCAGGCCACACGAGACCACAGTACTTGTTTCCGGTGCTCAAAGGCCCTTCTGCTCAAGTGCAATTTAACACCGGGGCAATGACCTTCATGAATATGTCTGAACTACTGTAATAGACAGATTTTTAGAAAAAGTAATCTTATGCTTCACAGAAAATGTGCATACACCAGGTGGGTTTCACATGTATGAAGTACTGTAATAGAGCACTTTATATATTAATTCAAATAAATCGCATTTGTTTCTGTGTTCATGTGTTGTGTGTGTCTATGTGCATGTGTGTAAAAGTATAAATAAAAATATATGTGCACACACATATGTAAACATACAAATATATACACACGTATATCCAAGCATCTAGAGAATGAATAAAAATCTGCTGTAAAACTGCATGCATTTGATACAAAAAAACGAACTAGATAATATATAATTGCTTTTTAATAACAGAATCAGGATATTTCTTTCATCTGTTAACTCTAAATTGATAATTACAATAATAATTGGCAGCATCTCACTAACCTCTTACTGTAAGCTTGGTGTATAATTGCGAATTCACTTCCTTGTCTCGTTGAAAACGCCGAAATTCATCAATTGCCTCCCTAATGACAGTAACAGCCAAGACAAATCCCTATGAGACAAAATAAAATGTGGTATTTTAGGAAACTGAACAAAAACAGAAAAATTTTCATTATATATATATAGTTTCACTTTTTAACTTCAATTTAACTACATTCTTAAACATAAAAAAAAAGAAATGAAAATGAGATTAAAAAGTACCAATGAGGGACCAGCAGTTAGCATAGTGGCTATGTCACTGGACTCCCATGTAGTTGACCGTGGTTTGAGACCCGGACTCAGTGGCTTAAACTCACGCCAGGTGCATATGCAGGCGTGCCCAAGATCCTGAGAGGACCTGACAAATATTTTCTCCCATTCTATTATCTTAATTTTCTTGACTGTGTCCTCTGATGTACAAAATTATTCAATTTTGATAAAATATAATTCACCCATTTTTTTGCTTGCCACTTACACTTTTGGTGTACAAAGATTTGCTCCATTTTTAAAGGAGTGTTATAGTTACAGCTATTGCATTGAACTATATGATCCTTTTTTTTTTTTTTTGGAGAGATTTTTGCTATTCGGCACGTGCGTGCGCCAGAAAGACAGAGAGAGACAGGGAGACAGAAAGCGAGAAATCACCCCCCAGGGGGGATGGCCACGCCACAATCCCTCCTCTTCCATTCTCCTCTCCGGATCTTGGGCATGCACACACACACACACCCGGTGTGTGTTTAAGCCACCAGGTCTGGAACTCAACCACAGTCAACTACATGGGAGTCCAGTTACGTAGCCATTACACTAACTGCTGGTTCCATATATCATCCATTTTCATTTACTTTGCATGTACACTGTGACATAGGGATCCTAATTCTCTCTTCTGCATGTACATATGCGAGTTATTCGAGTATCATTTGTGCATGTGTACACACGATTTTTTTTAAGCCACCCATGCCAGGACTCTTACCACAGTTGGCCACATGGGATCCAGCTCCCTTAACCATCAGGCTACAAAACTGGCCCATCCAATAATTATTTCCTGAAGACTATTCTTTCTCCATCAAACTGTCCTGGTACCCATGTTGAAAATCAATTTGTCATAATTGAAGATTTTAAAATTATATTCCATTGATCACATTCCTGTATTTGTCAATACCATACTGTCTTGACTACAGTTTTCAAATGGGGTCATGTGAGTCCTCTTTGAAAGTCCAACTATGATCTATTTTTTCTACGATATATGGACTAATCTGGGTCCCCTGACTTTTCATACCAGGTTTAGAAGGAGCTTGTCAATTTCTGCAGAAAAAAAATAAATAAAGCCAGCTGGGACTTGATAGGAATTGAATTGAATGTGTAGATCAATTTGAACAGGACTGATGTCTTAACAATACTAAGTCTTTAACCTCAAGAACAAGAAAGTTCCCATTTATTCTGATATTCTTCTGATTTTTACATACAGTCATTCTAATAAGAATACTGGTAGGCTAGTGTGATTTTTCTCAAAGCATGATTACAGTGTGTAATAATCAAATCAAAGACACTGACACACTCATCTTATTTGACACTGAATGCTACATTGCATGCATTTGGTAATGATTCTACTAGTCTTTTCTTATTTAGGGGGAACTGTCACTGTGCTACACCACTCCATAACTCGCTCCACTCATTTCTATGCATTAATGAGTCTGTTAATCATTTCCTCCTAAACCCACTCTAACACCAACTGCTCTCTCCCTGCTCCCCTGCCCAGCAGCTTCTGTATCTATCACCTCTCTCTGCTCTACACCACTGAGCTCTTCGGTTTCGGCCACAAACTGAAGATCATCAGTATCTATTAAGTGGACCCGTTGTCTTTCATACCTGGCTTATTTCGTCCTGCATTATATCCTACAGTTCAACCATGTTGTGTCAAATGACAGAATATCATTGTTGTTTATGGCTAAGTCGCATTCTACTGTGTATATGTGACACATTTTCTTAATCCATTCATTGACTATTGGGTGCATACACCGATTCCACATCTTGGCTATTGAATAATGATGCAATAAACATGGATGTACAAATATCTCTGCCTGAGTGATTTCCTATCCTTTGGATAAATACCCAAGAGAGGAATGACTGGGTCACCAACGATCTAAAGATTTTTGACGGAACTCCAGTGTTTTCCATAGTGACTGTACTAAATTATATTCCCAACAGCAGTGCGTGGGGTTTCTCTTTACTCCACAACCTTGGCAGCACTTCTGCATTTTTTTTTATAACAGCCATTCTAACTACAGTTAGGTGATACCTCACTGTGGCTCTGATCTTTATTTCTCCTATGATAAAAGATGTTGAACATTTTCGTAAATGCTTTTTAGCCATTTGTATGTTTTCCTTTAAGAGCTGACTTATCAGATTGTCCATTTTAAAATTACTTATAAGACTGTTTTGTAGGTCGGATTCTGAGTTCCACTTTTATTCTGATAATTTATTCATTATTTGAAGTATTGTTCACAAATATTTTTCTTCCATCCTATGGGTGGTATCTATTTATTGTTTCCTTTGCTATGCAAAAGCTTAATTTTTAGTTTCATGGAAGCCCGTGCTTCAGAAATAGTGTTCAAGAAGTCTTTGCCTACTCCAGTATCTTGAACATTTCCCCACGTTTACATGTGTTTGCAGCTATGCAGCTTTACATTTAGGTATTTAACCTTTTGAGTTGATCATATTAAGTAGTATGATACAGGGTTCTAGTTCCATTCTTTTGTAAGTGGATATCCAGCTTTCCCAGCACCATTTTTTTACAAAGCTGTCTTTTCTCCACTGGATTGTCTTTTGACCTTTGTAAAAAATCATATGGCTGTATGCTGCTGGGTTTACTTCGGGATTCCCTATTACATTCCATAGGTCTAGTGTCTCTTTCTGTGATAGTACCACGTTTTTTGTTTTGTGTATGTGTGCTAGTTTTCTGGTTTTTTTTTTTAATTTATTGGTTATTATTGCTTTGTACTACAATGAAGACAGGTAGTGAGTTTCTGACTTTACTCTTCTTACACAGAATTCTTCTGGTGATATGGAGTCTTCTGTGATTCTAGAATTTTTATTGCTTTGGTTTTTGTTGATTCTTTTTTTCTATTTCTGTGAAGAACTTCACTGGTATTTTGATAAGAAATGCACAGAATTTATCAATCACTTTGGGTAGTACTGTTGGTTTACCTATATTGATTCTTCCAATCCATGAATGAGGGACATCTTTCCCTTAACACTTTGTCTTTTTTTTTTAATTTCTTTATTCAGTTTTATGCAATTTTCATAGTAGAAATCGTTTACTTCCTTAGATATATTTCTAGATAATTTGTGTATGGGTGGGTACTATGAGATTGCTTTCATTTGTTTCAGTCAGTTCACTGGTATTATACAAAAAAAAATGCTATAGATCTTTGGATGTTGGTTTTCTATTCTGCAACTTTCATGAATTTGTTCATCACATTTCACTTTCTGGATCTACTCTTTACATTTTTCTACTTATATAATCACGTCACCTGCAAATAGAGACAAATTAACTTCTTTCTTTACAATCTGGATTCTTTTTAAAACATTCTCGCCTGATTGAGGTGACTAGGATTTCCAGTACTACATCAAATACAAATGGAGAAACTGGACACCACTTTCCTGGTCAAGTTTGCAACGAAAAAGCTTTTCCCATTCGGTACTGTCAGCTGCTGGTTAGTCATATGGCATTTGTTCTAGGAAATGTACCTTCTATGCCTATTTTTGAGAGTCTTAAATGTGAAGGCATGCTGTGTTTTATCAAATGCTTTTTCTATGTCAACAGATACAACAAGCAGTATGATTTCTGTCTTTCCTTTGGCTAATGTGATAGATTGCATTTATTATTTTGTGTATGTTGAACTGTTCTACATCAACTCTGGGGTAGAACTCATTACTTGATATCAATCTATTTGGCCTTTCTGTTTCTTCCTGGTTCAATCTAGGTACACTGTAAGGTCCAGAAATTTGCCCATCTCTTCGAGATTTTTCCAGCTTGTTGGCATATAGCTATTCATAGCATTCATGAATGACCTTTTTTTTTTGGGGGGGGGGGGGGTTGCTATAGAGTACATGCGCTCGCCAGAAAGATAAAGACAGAAAGCAAGAAATCACCTCCCAGGGGGGATGGCCATGCCGCAATCCCTTCTCCTCTCCGGATCTTGGGCACACACGCACACACACCTGGTGTGTGTTTAAGCAACCGGGTTCAGGACTCGAACCGCGGTCGACTACATGGGAGTCCAGCGACATAGCCATGACGCCAACTGCTGGTCCTATGAATGACCTTCTTGTTCTGCTGATTTTTTGCAAAACTTTTTTTCCTGCATTTCTTTTACTTCTGCTATGATTTTACTATTTCTTTTACTTCTGCTACTTTTGAATGACACTTGTGTTAGCTTTCAGTTCCTTGAGAAGAACTGATAGGTTGTTCACTTGCTGTATCTTCCTATTTTATTCTTTTTTTTTAACATCCCAACATTGTTTATTATGTGAAGCTTTTATAATACAAATACAGAAATGCAAAACATAGTCAAATGTGGAATGGTGATTTTTTTTCTCTTGCAAGTGGCCAGGACTTCTGTTTCTAGTAAAATGGACTGCATACAGGTAGAAACACATTGTTTGTGTCACGATCTGTCTAGAAATGAACTATAAATGCATTTCCCCTAGCCCCCACTACCTACCATAAAGTGCAGAAAGGGAGTTAAAGTGAAGTTTCCTTGTTGGTTCCTACCATATTAAAAGACACTACATTCTATCTTAGCAGAGCCAATATGTGGAAAATATCTAAATACTAAAAATGTTATAAAAAAATGAAACAGCAGGACCAGCAGATGGTGTAATGGTTCCGTCACTGAACTCTCATGTAGTTGACTGTGACTGGCTTAAAACTCAAGTCGGGTGTGTGCCCAAAATCTTGAGAGAAGGGGTTGCAGCGTAGCCACTCTCCCAGTGAGGAGATTTCTCACTTTCTGTCTCTCTGTCTCTGTCTACATCTTTGGCAAGAGAAAAAAATCTCTCTTTAAAAAATAAAAAAAAAAAAAGGGACCAGCAGTTAGCGTAATGGCTATGTCGCTGGACTCCCATGTAGTCGACCACAGTTTGAGTTCTGGACCCGGTTGGTGGCTTAAACTCACGAGGGGTGCATGTGCATGCATGCCCAAGATCCCGAGAGAAAAATGGAGAAGGGATTGCAGCGTGGCCATCTCCCTGGAGGGTGATTTCTCGATTTCTGTCTCTCTCTGTCTTTCTGGCAAGTGTGCGCACCCTATAGCGAAAACCTCTCCAAAATAAATAAATTAATTAATTAATTTAAAAAAAACAGCAATGAGATTCTGGCTAAAGGGCACTAAATGAGAATAATATATATGTAAAGAATCCAAAACAAGCAAATAAAAAAGATTGTTATATTGGGTCCTCAGGCAAGTCATGACATATTTTCTGTTTTTCTATGTAAAAATGTGTTACTACTTTTCTGACAACCGAATAAAATTTCTAAGTGCACTGCAAGCATATAGGTTTTTTCCATGTGTATTTTTAAACAACGGAAGTGTCAAAAAATAGGGCCAACTGCGTTAGACTAAATTCCATCACTGCACGTGTACACGTAACGGAACCGCCGTCTCCTAGTGCGCAGACGGAGGCAGAGTCTGCGTCACAGTATGGAGTGGACGTTCCAGAGCCCTTGGTTCTGGAATACCCTGTAAACGAATCACCAGAACATGACTGTGTGGCAGTAAAGTGTTCTTCTGCATTAAATTGAAGACATCTGTTTACTAAAAATAAATGACATTTTTAAAAGCATGTAGGAAAGGTAATTAGAGCTGTTACTTTCTAAGTACACAATGCCCTAGACAATTCGAGGTATCTTAATCTCCATCAAGAACAACTTTGTTGTTGTTGTTGTTATGCTGTTAAATCCATCATTATGGACAGAACTGGTGCAAACTGGTCAAACAGATCCCACACACAGACGTCCCAGCTTGCCCACCGGCCACTAATACGTAACCGGTGGGCAACAGGGAATTTAAAGACCTTCTTTTACTTCTTGTCCCCCCGCAAGGCTCTCAAAGTCCTACTGTTCCCAGGCACGTGGCTAAGCTTCCCAGTTTACCCTGTGGCCCCCGGACTGCCCACGTTTCCCCTCTACTTCTCCGTGCTGTGCTTCCACACTGTTTCCACTTGCTCGTGGCACCGCAGGAGCTCAGCTCCAGAGCCCTTCAGGTTTTGAACTTTTTCTGTGACCTCTGTCTCAAACACCGGCTCCTGCTCCATCTCCATCCCCCTGACCTCAGCTACACACGCCCTTCTTTCTACTTGCACCTGTGCCAGTGGGCGCTCAGCGAGCTGCCCTGTGCTCGTGCCGTTACGGACACAGCTGGGAGTCACAGCCACACTTGTTGCTCCTACGGCTCTCATGCTGCACACTGGGGCGTCGTCCACGTCTTGCACGTGTGTCCTTCTAAACACACTTCCTAGAATAGCCACATTAGAGCGCTCGCCATTTTCAACCGTAGCCGCTAAGGATACTGCCTTCCTCTGCCGCTTTTGCCATTAACGTCAATGACAGTATTACTACCTACCACAGCAAGAGCCAAATGGTCTTTTATTTATTTATTTATTTTACAAAGATTTTTGCTATAGGCACATGTGCTCACCAGAGTGACAGTAAGCGAGAAATTACCCTCCCCCAGGGGGATGGCTAGGTCGCAGTCCCTTCTCCATTCTCTCCTCAGGATGTTGGTCACACATGTACACACGTCCAGCATGAATTTTAAGCTGCTAGGTCCGGGGCTTTGAACTGCAGTCAACTACATGGGAGATCAGTGACATTAACCATGACACCATCTGCTGGCCCCAGTCCTTTATCTTTTAAAGAAACTTTTCTTCGTTGTCTGTTTCTGAAAATTCATGTATTTTAATTCTATGTTCTAGATTTATCTTTTTTTATTTAAAAAAAAAAAAAACAAAAACTTTTGTTTATTTATTTTAATTTGACCAGAGAGGGACAGAGTGAGAGCAAGTGTGTGAGAGAGAGAGATGGAGAGGGAAAGGGAAAGTGAGGAAGCAAGCCACCAAGTCTGGGACTCGAATCATGGTCGGCCATGTGGGAGTCCAGCATCCTTAACCACCACGCCACCTGCCAGACCCTCGTTATCTGTTTTTAAACTACTGGCATTCCTCTGATGTGACTGTGTCTGCTCTAGCAGAAAGTGGGATGAGAAATCACTTTCTCATGTAAATTCAACATCTGATGGTTTAAGCCCATGTCCTGAAGGAGCACTGCACCAAATACCGGGCTCCTGACGGCTGCCCACTCACAGTTCTGCATTTAGGTAGTCTTCAGATTTACTACGGGTGTAGTCAATACAGGCTGCCAGCATTATGCATTTGGATTTGCATCCCCAAATCCTGGGGTGCCCATTAGCATGAGCAGCTGCTGAACCCCACTTTATTTTGCTGATACTTTGGACTGTTCCACCTTTACAGTCTATTTCATTCTATGGGAAGGACATAGGTACAGTGGAGAACAAATCTGTGAAAAACAGTTGATTAATGTTGACTTTCCAGTCCAGATTCACCTATTAACATAAACGTGAATTAAACACTCTCTTCACTGAGCTTTCTATACCCTTGATT
The DNA here is from genome assembly GCA_026018925.1 of Tupaia tana. Taxonomy (NCBI): domain Eukaryota; kingdom Metazoa; phylum Chordata; class Mammalia; order Scandentia; family Tupaiidae; genus Tupaia; species Tupaia tana. The sequence goes on from JAKSZU010000007.1 coordinate 826,681, forward strand.
TGGGTGACTGGCAACTCCCACAGAGCCCTCAACGTTCTTCTGTTGATCGATTTCTTATTCTCAAAGGACACTAAGGCTCCATGGTGCTGCAACTGATGCTCCCCTATTTTTTCCTTATGAGCACTAAGTGTTACAAGTTTCCTTCTTAATATTGCTCTTGCCTTATCTGATGTTTTGCAATGCAGCATTTTCAATATTATTTGTTTCATGGAATTCCTTAATTACATCTTTAATTTCTTTGGTAGCTACGAATTCATTCTGGAGCGTATTGTTTATTTCCAGGTATTACTGTACTTACCAAAGTTCTTTCGTTGTTGATTTCAAATTTAATTCCATGTGGTAAAGAGGTTAGGTATGTCGTGTCTTTTAAATCTGCAGAAGCTTACTGGATCCGAACACGGAGGCCATCTTTGAGAATGCCCCTGTGCAGCAGGGAGAACGTGTGTGCTATACACCTGCTGAGGAAAACGCTCTGACGGTCCCACAGGCCCATTTACTTCACGGTACTGTCCACCTCCCGTCTCTGTGCTTACTTCCCTCTGGATGACCATCAAATGGTGCGAGCTGTACGTTAGAGTTCCCAGCAATTAATGTGTAATAGTCCCTCTCTTCTTTTAGGTCTAGCAACTTTCATTTCATGTATTTGTGTGCTCTGATATTTATTTAATTATACATGCTTATAATAATTCTTTCTCTTAGGTGAGTTGATTCCTTTAACACTGTTTAATGACCTTCTTTGGCTCTTTTTACAAATTTTAGCTTATAGCTTGTTTAATTAGTTAAGATGGCCACATTTGCCCTTTTTTGGTTTCCATTTGCATGGAATGACTTTTTCCAACCTTTCATTCTCAATCTAGTTTTATCTTTATCAATGAAATATGCCTCTTATAAGCAGCTGTTGTTAACTGTTCAGCCAGCCTCGAGAGAAAGAGAGAGAGAGAGAGAGAGACGAAAAGCGAGAAATCACCCCCCGGGGGGATGGCCACGCCACAATCCCTTTTCCTTCAGTCTCCTCTCGGGATCTTGGGCATGCACGCACAAAAGCCCGGCATGAGTTTTAAGCCACCGGGTCCCGGACGCAAACCGCGATCGACAGCCTATATGTATTTTTTACCGGGGAATTTAATCCAATTATATTCAATGATATTGTTAGGTACAGATTTACACCTGCCATTTTGTTGGTTGGTTCCTGATTGTTATGATTTTTTTCTCTTTTCTCTTCTGTTGTTTCTCTTTGCTGTCGGGAAGATGTCTGTAGTGGTAGAAACTGAACCGTTTCTCTGTCTTCTCTCTGTATATACACCACCTGTCATTTCACACTCTACACGTTCTCACAGTGAGATTTACCTCCCACTCATTCCCAGGTACACGACTCTCTTAGGAATCCCTTCAAAAGCTGGTCTGGTATTAGTGAATTCCTTCGGCTTTTATTTCTCTAGGCACAATTTTATTGCTCTTTCACACCTGAAGGACAGGTTTCTTCTGAGTAGTCCAAGTTTAATCTGATGGGTATCCCTTATAGGTAACTTAGTGCTTTTTTCTTGCCATTTTTACAATATTATCCTAGACTTTTGACATTTAGGCTGTAATGTCCTTAGAGAGGATCTTCTAATGTTGAATCTGTTTGGTACCCTTTGGATTTCCAGGCTCTACACGTGTGTATCTCTGTTCAGATTTTTGAAGGTTATGGTTAGTCCTTTGTAAAACAGATCCTGCACTGTACTTCCTGTCTCGTTGCCCTCTGGAATACCCACTACGTGGCTATCTGGTTGTTTTAACAGTATAAACTTCTCATATGTTATCATGACTTTTGACAGTTAATTTTCTCATATGTTATCATGACTTTTGACAGTTAATTTTCTTTCTTTCCCTTCCTTCCTCTTTATTTCCCTTCCTTCTCCTTCCTTCCCTCTTTCCCTTCTTACTTTCTGGCTCAGGCTGCTTTAAGGTTGGTGCTTCCAAGTTCAATGATTGTCTCTTCTACATGGCCTAGCCTGTCGTTGATGTTTTTTTGAGAATTTTCTAATTTTATGTTTTATATTCAACATCTCCAGAGCTTGATTATTTTTAAAGATAGCTATCTCTCACCCATGTCATGAATTGTATTAATCTCTGGGATTGTCTGTATTCTCCTGCATCTCACTGAGATGTGTTATGACCAATATTCTAAAATCCACTTACAGAATTTCTGGATTTGCTTCATTTTGTCCATTGTTGGTGGGGAATGTTTTGATCCTATGTAGGAGCTACACCCTTGTTTTGTATGGATATTTGTGTGTGTCCTTTTTTTGATATTTAAGACTCTGGTGGAATATTCACTTTTTCCTGTAGCAGACGTGGATTCCTTCGTGCCAAAGACAACTACCAGCCTGTAGTTGTGGGGTGATTAGCTGAACTCTCGAACCATATGTGGAGTGTGGGGACCCTCTTCCTAGCAAGGTAGCCAAGCAGAGGTATCAGCTGAAAGTAAGTAATATCCTCTGTCTTGAATGAATTGCACACAAGGATGAGGGCACTAGCTGAGTCGTGACTCTGAGGGTAGCTAACTATTTTCATTTCCGTTTGTTTACACTCCCTGTAGACAGGGGAAGCTGTCCTGCCCAGCGTCTGAGTCTCTCTCCAGCCGTGTCACACTCCTGCAGCCAGGTCACTGCAGAAAGGAAGTTGGAGCTTTCAGCTCATGTTAGGGCTCTAGGAAGACCTCTGAAGAGCTGGTGGTGCCGGCAGGTGTGGCAGAAGCTCTCTGCGGCCTCCCAGTGTTAGCACGTGTGCACGAATGCACAGGAGATGCTGGGGGGCTGCCACTGCATACCCAGTTCCTTCGCTCTACCCGTAACGGAAGACCCCCAACTCCCCCTTCTCCATCGGCAGCGCCTCTGCTCCCCTTACTCAGACTCACAGTTCAGGGAGACCCAAACAAGCTGTGGTGCCAATGGAGACTGGGGGGAAGAGAGCTACTTCTGGATGGTCATGCCTGGGGGACGGGGGTAAGGCAAGTGTAGGCCTGCCAATCTGCTGGGGGAGTATCTGGTTTCCTTGGTCTCTTCTACAGGTTGTGTGGGGGACGGACTCACTCACGTGCCACATCTTGTTCTTGGAGCAGTCTTCCTGCAGCACCGGCCCATCTATGTCCCAGAGCATATAACCCTGCATGGGCTTCTTTGCAGTTCATGGCCTCATTATTGCTCAGTCTAGCTGGGGTAGCCACGGCAGCCACCCGTGCAGACCTGGCAGAACTCTGATAGGTTTTCAGGAATGTGAAATTCTGCCAGCCATTGGTCTTTGGCGGAAGTTTCATTTCATCAGTTGCTGTGTTCTCAAAGTGACACTGCTCTGCAGCTACCTGGGCCCTGAGAGCTGAGACCAGACAGGGTGAAATGCTTCCCTGGAGGTACGCAGCTCTGTGGATCTCAGGGGGTTCCCCTTCACTGGATCTGGGACCATGCTAAACTCCCAGTCAGCCAGGAATGCTGTCCACAGTGGTATTAGAGGATGCCAGGCTCTCTCTCTTACCCTTTACCAGCAAAGGGCATTTGCTGCTGACCCAGCCTGCAGACCCCAGGTGGTGCTATCATCCTGCAGACCCCAGGTGCTGACCCAGGCTTAGAATTTCTAGTCATATGTGAGTAATTATTTTACATCTTGATGACAGAGGAATTAAGTGTTGGGTGCTTCCCAGTGGACATCTTGATGTTACGCCCTAGGTCTGTAAGTTTTTAGAAAAATTGTTTATACTTCAGTATATAATCTCATACTTTGGCTAATTTGATTCTTAAGTATTAGTTATGCTATTATTATAAATTAAATTATTACCCTAATTTTAAACCTGAAAGGTCATTAGCAACATATAGGAATATAAATAGTTTATATATTTATTTATTTATATATTTATTTTGCATTTTGCAACCTTGCTTAATGATTTTTTAGTTCCAATGTTTTACGTATGTTCATTCCTTAAGTAATCCTACGGACAAGATCAGGCCATCTCTAAGCAGAGACAGCTTTTCTTCTTCAATAGGGATTCTTTTATTTTTTAAGGTTGTTTTCTCATTTCTTCCACATGAGCGAGAGATGACAGCGCCCTCAACAGGTTTTGACAGCATGATCAAACCCCAGCCTCAGCCAGCCCCAGGTCACAAGCATGGGACCAGCATACTCGGGATGGCCTCTGAACATGAACACACACCTTCTCACATGGGTGAGCCTCAGAATGCCACGTTTAGTGGCCATGACACTGGCTTCATATGTCTTTCAGTTCTTGCCTGAATACACTATTCACTTTATTCCCAATACAGGCTGAATAGTAAGAGTGGGAGTGTGTGATCTCAAACTTTAGCTAACTTTATTCCTCAGCTTTTTTATGCTATAGCACACCAGCAGCTGGCATAATGGCTATTAGTCCAGTCTCTGGACTCCCCCATAGTTGACCATGGTTCGAGTCCCGGACCCGGTGTCTTAGACTCACACCGGGCACGTGTGCGTGTGTACCCAGAATCCCAAGAGGAGAAAGGAGGAGAAGAGACTGTAGTGTGGCCATCCCCCCTGGGGAGGGTGATTTCTTGCTTTCTGTCTCTCTGTCTCTCTCTGTCTTTCTGGCGAGCGCACGCACCCTATAGCTAAAACCTCTCAAAAAAACCATTTTTTAAAAAAAATTTTTTAAATCCTTATCATAAGGGGAAACCACTCAGTCTTTTACCATTAAAAATTATGTTAGTATTGTGATATACAAGATTTTAAGAGCAAAGCATTGTTACAGTACGATCGAACATCTCCGTAAGAGAGAAGAACGTACTGCAGTGCACTGTAGCCGGCTTCTCCACAGCTGGTGACTTTATATAAAGCAGGGCTAAAGTCCACGTGGTCACAACAAAAGAACCTCTTACAGACAAACAAACAAAAAAGAACTTGAATATAAATTCACTGTTTTTGTGTAACTAAATTTAGCCAAAGCAAATAGACATGAAAGGCCAGAGCACCAAATCTCTAAGGAAGACATACGAACAGCCAAAAGGCATTATGAAAAAATGCTCAACATCCCTCATTGTAAGGAAGATGCAGATCAAAGCCACAATGAGATATCACCTAACCCCAGTCAGAATGGCAAAGACTAAAAGAACAAATAATGATAAGTGCTGGCGGGGATGTGGTGAAAGGGGAACACTCCTACACTCTTGGTGGGAATGTAAATTGGTCCAGCCACTGTGGAGAATGATATGGAGATTGCTCAAAAACCTTCAAATAGAACTACCGTATGATTCAGCAATTCCACTCCTGGGTATCTACCCAAAGGACAGGAGAGCACTCAGTCGGAAAAGCACTAGCACATCTATATTCATTGCAGCCTTATTCACGATTGCTAAGACATGGAATCAACCCAAATGTCCACAAACTGATGAATGGATTGAAAAATTGTGGCACATATACTCCATGGAATACTATTCAGCGATAAAAAACAACAAGGCCCTGGCATTTGATAGAAAGTGGATGAACATGGAAGATCTATTGCTGAGTGAAGCAACTCAGGCTCTGAAAGAGAGACATTGCATGTCTCCACTTAATGTATAATGACTGTCTGCACTCTATGGTAGAGACGGAAAGATTGGAGAACATAAAAGTATTAAAAATTGTAATGGACACTAGAGACAAAGTGGAAAGAGAGTGTGAGAGGGGAAGAGCGTAGGAAATTTGGGGGAAATGGAGAGGTAAGACACTTGTGGAACACAGATAAGATTTATCCTGTTGACGAGGATGTATATGGTGATCTCAACTGGGCTGGACTGAGGTGTGTATCATGCTGGGTAAAGTCTCTTCACAATCTAATTGATGTATAGCAATTTAATGTATGAATAACAATAAAAATGTACATTAAAAAATACCTTTCACCAAAAAAAGAGAAAAAAAGTAGGAAATCTGGTATTTTCAAAAGCCTTAAAAGTTACGCATATTTAACAAAGTAGTTTTAATCCTAGACACTTATCCTGAAAGGAGGAGGGAGGAAAAATTAAAGATCTCTGTGTAAATATGACTAGAAATACCCTGAGTATATTTAAATAAGAAATTCATAGTAGACTCATATGATACACTATATTTCCTTGACTCAATAGATGCCAGTGGTTTTAAGATATATCATTGTTATTTCAGTAATCATCTTGAAACGGGAAAACAATATCAACTGTTACGTAAGTCATAGCTCAACTTCATTAACATGAGAAATGTGTACCTTTGAGTCCAGAAAATAAATTTGTATGTCACCATTTCCACGTAGGAGAATATTAACTGTTACAGACTCATGTTTATGATGTAGAAGTAGCTTTTTTAAAAATACTATCTGGAGCTGCCCGGTAAGGAAGCAGTTGAGTGGTGTGCTGAAGGAGCCAGATCCTGCACAGCCAACTGCAGCTCGAATCCCGGCCCCAGCGGCCACGCCCAGCACATGCATACACCTGCACATCCTGACGGGATGGAGAAATGGAGGGAGAGGATCACAGTGTAACTAGGCCCCACCGGGGAGTAAGCGCGTGGACCGGTGACGTTAAAAATCATCATCCCTGTGACTGCCTCATCTTGAGAGACAAGAATAAGACACACGAATGAGGCCAAAGGTATGTGATTTATGTATTATAAACGGTATTTGAAAGACTGATTCTTAATGAGTTATACCTCATAATCACCTGGGAAGATTTTCTGGCAACACAGATCTGTCCAGGCCCTATCTGAAAAGTGTAACTTTCACCTCTAATCTCCAGAGATACATATGGGACTCAAGCTCTCCAGGTGACTGTTTTACACCCTTTAAGCCTACAGCCTAAAAAGAGCAAGAGTGAACTCTGCATTCATTAAATAAACTCTACAAGTGTGCTAGTTCCCAGTGCTTCTAAGAAGTCGAGAGTCAGCAGAAATAAACTCCCCACTTCTAAGGAAGTGACATTAGGAAAGGCAGAATCAAGAGGGCTAGGTCCCGACTTGCACTTCTGAAACAGGAGTGAAAACTCCTGGAAGACACCCAATCCAGGCACAGCAAGGACAGCTAGGGTATAAAAGCCCTCAACCAGACATCTCTAATCTAAGATCTTGTCAGCAGGAACCGCATGCAGGGCCAGCAACCACCAAGGGAGTCACCACCACCACCAACACGTCCACGTCCACCAACACGCCCACGCCCACCAACACGCCCACGTCCGCCATCACGCCCACGTCCGCCATCACGCCCACGTCCGCCATCACGCCCACATCCACCAACACACCACGTCCACCATCACACCCACGTCCACGCACCTACCCTGAGAAAGCCCTGTGGCCAGCCCAGGAAGGGAACGGAAGCTGAGGCCACTACTTCCTCCTTCACCACCAGAGTCTAACCGTAAATAGCCCCCTTCCTCCCAGGCTCAGCTCTGCCAGTTGTGGACTGGATCACAGAGACCGTGGTGTGTGGAAGCCTGGGTAAACGAGTCAGTATAGGAGCGGCTGGGTCTCCCTAGGTCATCAGATAAACCAAGTCAGAGACAGAAGGCATAGCACTGCTCCCGGGGAAAAACAGAGCTGGAAACAAGAAAGGCCACTGTGAAATGCTGTCACCTGGAGCAACAGCACCATGTACAAGCCCACTGGTCACACTGGACAGCACAGTGTCACCTGTGACCTGTCCACAGCCCTCTTCCTCTTCCTCAAATAACCAGCACCTACATGGAGCGAATACCAAAACCGCATACGTTTCTGTAAAAGAGACAAAGACCCACTGCTATGTCACTGTTCTACCTCAGAGGGTTTATCATATGCCTTTCTGGCAATCTTAAAGGACTTGCTTTCTTTGCCTGTCACAAACACCTCAGAAGATGTGTCCCTTTACCTCTAACTTACAGATAAGGCAACTTAAGAGACACAAGTGAGTAAGTAACTGTGCCAAAGTCACACGGCTCCCTGACAGTAGTTGTCGCTGGATGGTAGGAATTTCAAGTAATTGGGTTTGGGTTTTTTTGTTTTGTTTTCATACTTCAGTCACAACTCCAGTACAGAAATACTCACCAAAAAAGGGTGGAGAGAAGGAAAGAGTTTAAATTCAGACTGAAAGTCAGGTCTTCATAGATTGATTTCTCAACTATATTGTCTATCTAATGGTCAATAAAGTATTAATGAAGTAGCAGGAAGATATTTTAAGCAGAAGTTATAGTATTAAAAAATATACAGTATCACATATTTATTTATCCAAAAACCTTCTGCACAGATACATTCAATCTTATTAATTTTAATAGAAGGATTACAATCTATTATATTTCTATGCTGTTACTCCAATTATAACAGATTTGCCTCAAAGGATTGTTCTGAAAATGAACAATATAAAAGGAAATCTTTATACTGACATCATAATATAACAAAATCACTTTCTTTCCAGTTTACTCCTCTCTTACATGGGAAAGTGTAAGAAAAGTTAGTTCAGCGAGAGGACTAGTAAACAATACCGCCAGGAATAACTGAAGAAGAAAAAATACTAATTAAGCGATCACTGTTTTCATAACATGCCTATTTTAGCTGAGGAACACAGGAATAAATGTCAAATAGCTTGCTTTCATTGAAATTAGTAGACAACAAAAATAAGATTTTTGCAAACAGCTGCTGTAAGATGGTCTCATGTTTTTAGTGGCTGGCTTTTGGCTAGGAGAGATCTAGAAGTCTTGCTCTTGAATCTCAGAGAACAGGCAGAGAAAAGACATGAAAATACAAACGTACATATAAAGATTACAGGGGCTATTATACACCCTGGAAAAACAGAGCTAAAATGAGCTGGTACTGGAGTCAGCAGGTACTATGGTGGTTAAGGCACTGGAACCCCACATAGCCAGACACAGTGTGAATCCCAGACCTGGCAGCTTGAACATCATGCCAGGCATGTGTGTGTGCATGCCTCAAATCCCAGGAGGAGAACGAAGAGAATGGATTGTGACATGGCCATCTCCCATCGGGGGCACAATTTCTCACTTTATTTCTCTCTGTCTCTCTCCAGCAAGCATATGTACTCGATAGCAAATCCTTTAAAAAAAAAAAAAAAAAAAAAAAAAGCTGGTATAGAAAGAGCTGGCAGCCAGGAGCTTAGGGGAACACCCTGCAGGGGCACACTCCCTCAGTTAAGGAGGAAGCTTACATAAGAGATGCCTATATGTATTTCTGAACTGGCATTCTTTTAAATTGTTTCCATTAAAGAGGTTTACTTAGATTTAACAGATATTTAAAGGTTCTTTAACTTTGTCTAGATTAGGAAAAAGACCCTCTAATTTAACGTCTGCAAATTTCCAATGATCGTCAAAGTTGTCAGAGATGAGTTCAAATCAAAGAATCAATACACAGTAAGCTTGTGCCTGGGATTTGAGGGCTAGGCTGAACGCACATCACCTTTTTATGATTTCTGCTGTACCAAATGCCTAAAATAAAACACCACAAACTAGGTAAGCACGGACACTAACTGTATTCATCACGTGTTATCTGGGAAAAGGTAATAACTGTGGCTGCTGCCAGACCAGGGACTGGAAGAAAGTCATTTTAAAAAGTGGACTGATTCTGAAACTGACCAGTACAGAATTCAGGCTGTAGGAAACTCATCTATGTGTGTCAGATGGCAACATTGAGCACTGCCCAAATTGTTCTCTTTGTAACATTAAAAACACAATCAGAATAGAGTAACTGTTAACCCTTGAATTAATCAGGAAATAGTTTCTTTTTGTGAGAGGTTTTCGCTTTAGGGCCCGTGTGCTCGCCAGAAAGACAGAGAGAGACAGAAAGCAAGAAATCACTCACCAGGAGGGATGGCCACTCCGCAATCCCTTCTCCTCCACTCTCCTCTCAGGATCTTGGGCATGCACGCACACACGCCCAGCATGAGTTTAAGCCACCGGGCCCAGGACTCAAACCGCAGTCGACTACATGGGAGTCCAGTGACGTAGTCATTATGTGAACTGCTGGTCCCAGGAAATAGTTTCTTATTGAAGTACTTATCTAACTGCAATTAAAGTTCATTCTTACATGTCAAAAAAAAAAGTCATAAAGTACTCTTAGCAACCTGAGGCTGAAAACTGAAGCTAAAGACTTAAAAATGAAGAGCTCATCAGAGAACAAAAGAAGCAGAGAAACGTTTGCTGTCATGGCGAATACCCCATGTTTGCATATGCACACACACACAAAACTACTCAGATATTGTCAAGATGATGTTGAGAACAAATTAAATCTTTGGAAGAATTCATCAAAAAAAAACCATTTTTTAAAAGTGAAAACCTAGTTTATTTTGTTAAAGAATTTTTAAATTTAACTTTATTAATTTATCCATTTATTTTATTTTAATTTGACCAGAGAGGGACAGAGAGAAACACAGAAAGTAAGAAAGCAAGCTGTCAGGGTCAGGAATCGAACAGCACCCTACAATAGGACACAGAGTAAGACAGCCTTTGCAGACACATGAAGCAGGAGAATATACTGCCACTGTCACCAAGACACACTCGAAAGAGCAGGGTCATCCAGAGGTACACAGCAATTACAATCTCACACTCACAGCAGAGGTTACCTCTAAGGGAGAAAGCAGAAAGAAAGAAGAAACGGCCACTTGCACCCCTCTCCACAGCTACCCAGCTTCAGACAGCAGCTGCTACAGCTCGGCCGTGCACACGTGGCCTTCCATCCTAGGTGAGCACGCACAGCACTCGCACTCACACACACCCCTTTCCTGTCCCACCGAGGGGAAAATCCGAAGAGTCCTGGAGAAGCCTGTGACCTCCTTCCCAACCACTGTCCCCTCCTCCTCACCCCTGGAGCCTGCAGCTATGGCTCCCGCTGCAGGCCCGCCTTCCCAGTCGCCATACCGGCCATGATCCCCTCTTCTCCTCCCCAACCAACGTGGCTGGCTGCCAGGACTGTGGGGTGGCCCACGCAGACTCCAACCGCAGTGCCAGCTCTACTAGGCAGGGCTGTGTCTGTCTTACCCACTGCGACATGGACACCGCCGAGGCTAGAGCTGGACAGAGCCGCCAGTATCGGCTCACCAGAGCTGTGTCTCCCATTCTAACACACTTCAACACACCTTCAACCAGGTATTCCAACTCAGAGACCTTCACTGTTATTAATACTCTTTTTATCTATCATTTTTTAAAGCTACACATTACCCTAACGTGTACAGGACACAGCATAAACAATTCATTGCTAGACATTTAGCCTTTAAAACATCTATCATCAGATTTAATAGATGTTCTTTAGACTTTATGATCAATCATTATTCCTTTCTTTTTTTTAAGAGAGATTTTTACTATAGGGCACGTGCACTCGCCAGAGAGACAAGGGGATGGCCACGCCACAATCCCTTCTCCTCCATTCTCCTCTCAGGATTTTGGACAGGCATGTACACATGCCTGGTGTGAGTTTTATTTTTTTTAAATTTTTTTAAATAATTCTTTTTTTTATTTAACTTTATTCATTTATTTTTAATTTGACCAGGGAGAGACAGACAGAGAGAGAGAGAGAGAGAGAGAGAAAGCCGCCAGGTCCGGGGCTCGAACCATGGTCGGCCATGTGGGAGTCCAGCATCCTTAACCACCACACCACCTGCTGGCCCCCCTGGTGTGAGTTTTAAGCCACCTGGTCTGGGACTCGAACTAAAGTCAACCATGTGTGAGTCCAGTGATATATCCATTACACCATCTGCTAGTCCCAATCATTATTTCTTTAGAATAAATTCTTCTAAGGGACCAGCAGACGGCATAATGGTTACATTGCTGCACTCCCACATAATCGATCACAATTCAAGTCCCAGACCTGGTGGCTTAAACTCATGCGGGGCACACGTGTGTGCGGGCCCAAAATCCCGAGAGGAGAATGGAGGAGAAGGGACTGTGGCACGGTCATTGCCCCTGAGGGGTGATTTCTCACCTTCTGTCTGCCTCTCCAGGGAGCACATGCACCCTGTAGCAAAAATCTCTCTTAAAAAAAGAAAAAGAATACATTCTTAAAATAAAAATTCCGAGTCCGTGTTTCAAGTCTTTGATAAATGTCACAGAATGACACCCAAACAGGCCAGGCAGACTTGCCCCCACAGGCAAATGAGCGCACAGAGCTATGGTCTCATCCTGGCATGGTACCTAAGTCTTTCGATGTCATTAACTCAAAAAGCGAAACACATGTTGACGTGCCCAAGTAATTTTGTGTTCAAGTACACAAGGCATGACCTTCACTCCTCAAATCTACTGTTCCACAAAGTCTGTGAGAACAGGGAGTTGCAAAACATTCCTCAGCATGACTTTACTAAGAGAGAAGAGGGTGATGACCAGGCCTGTAAACAGGGCTCTAGCCCTCCCCTTTCCTAGGCCCCACCCTTCATCTGGGAAGTCTCTAGTTCGGGGAGGAGCCAGGCAAACAGAACGGAGACTGTGACAGCAGACCACAGATCTGCAAGTCTGAAGCTGAGGCAACGCAGGCATCCGAGCCTGGCACTCTGCCCCACAGGAAGCACTTCGTGCACTCTTCCCTCTGGTCATCTGCCCAAAGGGGAGACCCGGTAAGTGAAAGGAAGAAAGGAAACACAGAGCTGTCCACACCGAAACATGAAAGCCATCACCGTCAGCATAAAACTATCAGCACAGCACGGGTCCGGAATGGAGACCCTCGATGCCAACTATCACGGCCGTCGAGGATGCCACACACCAGGCTGCTGACTGAGTAGAAAGTACTGGGACCACAGCCAGATCCTTCAGTACGCTCGCCATGGGTCAGGATGTCCAGGTAACTGAGCAGACTCCCCCAGCGCCGTTTCCACCTGCTCTGTCAGCACAGGGGGGAGCTGCACTGGGGGACCTGCTCCCCAGGACAGGTGCAGAATGCCGACAGCAGGCCCGCACTGTGCCCCACGTCCTGCAGGGCTCAGCAGGCTGTCACCACAGAACCCGGGAATGCCTTTCAACAGAATCCTGATGACACACAGCAATAACACTGTGTTTTAAAAATCTGGTCAACCCATCACGAACATTTACGACTATGTCCTTAGTATGTAAAATGTAATTGAAGGAAGTTTCAAAGTTTCTTCTTTTACCAGAGGAGCCCAGTAGGTGTAGAGGTAGCCTATTTTCAATGCCGGTGCAAACTGTGAGCAGGATACTACCAGAAAATAGAGGTTCAAGAAAAACTTGAACTGTGCGTATAAAACCTAAAAAGGAAAAGAGAAAATTAACAATCCTTTCAATAAAAGCTTTTAATACCTCAATTAAATAAAATCAGCACAAAATGCAACCTCATTTCCATCAAGCATTAAGAATGTGCCCTGACTCACTGTAACTTTATTTTGACGTTAGTTTTCCAAAAGCTGTAACACATAGAGATCAGGCCACCCTCAAGTTATAGTTTAATGTATGTTTTAAACTGAAAAAAAGAGAAAATTAAAACTTTCAGCCATGATGAAAGTATCCTCTAGAAGTTTTGGATTTTTCTTGTATAAAATGGTTGTTTCCCACTGCTGAGCTACAAACCTGACATATGCATCAAAGCAAAAGCCACAGCAAAAACGTCCCAACGTCAGTCACTCAGCACATAGCCCAATGTATATCTTGGTAATAATTCAGAAACTCTTACAATGGGAAGTTCGCATTAACCACATATTTATAAATGGTAAATAAACAAAATATAAGAGCCATGTTTTCATAACATGGCTGTCTGCGTAGCTTTACAAAGAGTGAGTGAACAAGCACACAGAAGTGACTTTATAAGATCAATAGCCTTAGTCTCTTGTTAGAACTAACTTTCTCAAGAAATAGAAATGAGGGGCCAGCGGTTAGCGTAATGGCTATGTCGCTGGACTCCCACGTAGTCGACCGTGGTTCGAGTCCCGGACCCAGTGGCTTAAACTCATGCCGGGCACGTGTGCGTGCGTGCCCAAGATCCCGAGAGGAGAATGGAGGAGAAGGGACTGCGGGGTGGCCATCCCCCCTGAGGGGTGATTTCTCGCTTTCTGTCTCTCTGTCTCTCTCTGTCTGTGTGTCTGTGTGGCGAGCGCACGTGCCCTATAGCAAAATCCTCTCCAAAAAAAAAAAAAAAAAAAAGATACAGAAATGATAAAATACATAAATTTGTAAACTACAGACCAATTTTCAGTACGACAACTACCTACATACTTTTTATAGTGTTTGGTAGTTGATCTTTAACAGTAGTTTCAAATATAAAATTAATTTCATCATTCAATAAAATTTTAGGGATACTAATATTGAAAGTTTCTGGTTTTCTGTTTTAATTCAAATATTGGGTTTTCAGAAAAGTCATGACATTTTCTCCTATGCAAAAATGCATCACGACTTTTCCCAAAATCCAATAGTAATCTTTAAGAAAAAAACACAAGATGTAGCATACCATTAGACCTCTATTTGTGAATGTCTCTAATTATTAGATTTAAATGGGAAATCAAAATGGAACAAAATATGTTCACAGATGAGAATGATGGAAATAGTACACTATGCTCACAATCCTACTTGCACACCTGCACCTCGCACGCCCTGGTCTGCCACCACTTGGAAGGCGCGGGGACTGCAGAGCGAGCAGGACAGGGCTGAGCACTCAGGCTGACACCACGCTCTTACATGACGTGTGGGCCGAAACGTCACTTATGTTGGTGACACATTTATATTCATCATCATGTCCAACTGCTGTCTAAGACGTTTTGAATTATTTCATAAATTAATCTCAGCAGGAAAGAAAACACTTTTTCCTTGGTGATTTCTTTAAAATCTCAGCATAAATTATATCTATTAGCAATTCAGAAATTGCCATTCATGCTACAAACGGCATAGAATTCCTACTGTGTAATTACCAAATGTTTCTAAAATACCACATTTGAGTTGAAAAGACTGATTTCAGAGACAATCTAAGAGAAAAATGACACACACGGCAATCACCGTGCAGACCCGTCGACAGGTATCTTCAGGGCACAGTGATCCGGGCAGCCCGGAAGGACCTGCACCGAGCAGGGTGAAGCTGCGCTGTGGGCTCTACACCACAGTGATCAAGACTCTGCCGTCTACGGAGTGAGCCTGGGGCCTTTTAGGAGAGCGGACGGCGTTAGCCAGTACATGAGTAGCTAACAATCTACACCGAGGGGGAAAACAGGGGCTTCCTGAAACAAAGAGGAGAGTATTTATCTGCCAGGAAGATAGCGTCCATTTCACTGTCCTGACGAAAGGTCAGTCATTTACTTAGGAAACTATTGGTCTGTGTGTTTTCATAAAGCAGCACATTAGAGATTCAGTTTGTACTGTCACGGGACGGTTGGGGCCATCGGTGCAGGACACACGGCCATGCGATGGTCACCATCAGAACACATGCAAGACAGAGAAGCTCTCGCTCACCTAGTCAAGAGCGTTTCTTGCAAAACAGAAAACAAGCGATCCCTAGAACGGGTCAAAAACTTTGATTTTGAAACATAATCAGTACCAGTCTATTTTGCCTTTAGAAAAAGAAATCTCCCTGTTAAGATAGGGAATGACATATAAAAAGCAAAAATTATTCAACTATTCTAAACACACATGTTTTTTAAGCCAGAAATACTACTAACAAAATGCATTTAACTTCAGTGTTCAAATTGAGCATGGTACCTAATTAGAGACAGCTAACGATCTAACAATATAATAAGGCCTAAGCTCACAGTGCGAAGAGCGGCAACACCCACATAAAATACGCTGCAGGTATTGTGTTACTGAGTCTCTTCTGTGTGTAAAAACTGTTTTATTTTCTTTGTGAAATTCCTTGGCACAGGGCTTTAAATGTTATGTTCTGCTTTTCCCCAAAACGAATCCCCAACCAGATAAAGCCCATGACTTTTCTTACACTTTCATTTACTTCACTGTTTCCTCCCTTACATCTCCACAATCCTAGAACACGATGTTTATCAAGAACTGAAGGCAATAATCAGATTACGTTTTCTTGGGTTGAACTTAGTGATGTAGGCATTAAAAGTGCATAGAATGACTCAGCAATTACTTGAAACACGACGGTTTTAAAGCAAAAAGACACTGATTTGGATCTGACACAATAAATAACAGTGCAAGTCTCAATAGTTTTATCCATAAAACAAAGGAAGCTAGCTAGCACTCTCTTCAGACACTCGTCTTCAAGAATGTAAGGTCTTACCCCAGGTATAAAGGTAAACACGTTGTATTTTTGGTTTTTTATAGTATTCCTGGGGTGTTTTTCTTCACACTTCTCAGGACATCCCAGCCACACAGTGCGAGCTTTCAGCTCGTTTTTTCGTTGGCAGATATGTATCAGCCAGTCACAGCAACTGCGTGGAGCAAAAGATACACGTTATATTTGCATGGAACAAAAGACACGCATCTATCTGCAGGTTTAAACTAACTCTGCCTAGTGAGAGCCAACACTGGTCACCTCGGCACCTACCACATGCTAGTAACAGCATATCTCATGTCCATCTACACAGTTCTTCTTTAAATAAATCAGTATACAAACGTTTCTAAATTTGTTATAGGGCACATGCTCTGGCCAGAGAGAGGCAGAGAGAACAAAGGGAAGTACACCCTGGGGTGAGAGCCACGCCATAATCCCTTCTCCTCCGTTCTCTCAGGATTTGAGGCATGCGCAACCCCCAAAGCCACCAGGTCCAGGACTTGAGCCGCACAATCAGCCATGACAGAGTCAGGCATCTTTTTTTTTCTTTTTTAGAGAGACTTTTGCTATCGGATGGTGTACACTTGCCAGAGATAAAGACAGAAAGCGAGAAATTACCCCGGGGGGCATGGCCACACCGCAATCTCCTCCATCCTCCTCTTGGGATTTTGGGCACACACACACACACACACACACACACACACACATGCCCGGCATGAGTTTTAAGCCTCCAGGTACGGGACTCAAACCACGGTCGACTACATGGGAGTCCAGCAACGTAACCATTATGTTATCTGCTGGTCCCAGGATACAGGATCCAGGCATCTTAACCACCACACCAGCAGCTGGTCCCAGTTATACCGAATAATACTTGATACAGAAATACTGAAAGTCTCATATAAATATACCATGGCTTCTAAAGCCCTGAAGAATTATCTCCCCTGTGCCTGTCTAAACACTCTTATTGACAAAGTAAAACCATTCATGTTCTAAAGCAAATACTGCACATGCGCAGAGAAGGTATGAACCGCAGAGTGTTGGACATCTTCAACACAGCACTTGGTGAAACGACGGCAAAGGTCCGTAGATATCACTCAACCCAAGACGTGGCTCCTCTCGTCTCTTAAACAGCCACATTTTCCCCTCTTGAAAAATAAAACTTTCCAGTAAAGTTAACTAATATAATATTAAGACTATGGTTTTTTTGTTTGTTTGTTTGTTTGTTTTGAGAGAGGTTTTTGCTACAGGAGGCATGCACTTGCTGGACAGACAGACAAAGAGACAAAAAGAAGGAAATCACCCCCTGGTGGGATGGCCCTGTCACAATTCTTTTTCCTTCATTCTCCTCTCGGGATTTTGAGTACACACTCAATTCAGTACTTAAAAAGGATATTAACATATAACGTGATGTTCTAAAAATGATAAAAATTTGATAGTCCTATTTTTTAATTGCCAGAGAACGCGCATGTACACTCACCAGAGAGAGAAAGGCAGAAAGAGGAGAAAGCACCCCCCATGGGGCGTGACCGTGCTCACAATCCTTCTCCTTCCCTTTCTCCTTCCTGTCAGAATGTGGGGCACACATGTACATGCACCCAGTGTTTTTTTCAAGCTACCTGCACCAGGATTCAAACGGCAGCTGGCCGTATACGCTCCTGCATAGCAGTTAAGAGCTTGACTGCTGTGCTACAAGGCCAGACCAATAGTTTTTCCACACAGCTATCTTCATCTATGCAATAAGTATTTTAATCCTAAATTGACCCTACTCCAATAAGGTCAGGGTTCCCAGAGCAAAACTTCTACTTCCTGGCCTTCCAACCATTATTTTGGCACGGAGAGTGTAACGTTTCCAGTGGAATAACTTTCCTTAGAATACCTCGGAAAGGGCCAGCAGGTAAAGGGCAGGTTAAGGCAGCTGGATCCCACAGGATCACCCGGTTCCAATCCCAGACCTGGTAGCTTGAAAATCACACAAATGCATGTGCATGCCTGCCCAAATCTGAAGAGGAGACTGGAGGAAAAGGGACCACTGTGTGGTTATCTCCCCAAGAGGTGATGTTCCACTTTCCCTCCCTGCCGCTCTCTGTCAAGTGTAATGTGTGGCAAAAACCTAAAACAAACAAACTCAGAAAATGATAAAAGGTATTGTGGCCTTTAAATTGAAGTTAAAATTTCTTTTTTGGTTAGTGGTGTGGTAGTTAAAGCAGGTAGATCCCATAAAGTCTACTGCATGGTTCAAGTCCTGGGCCAAGTGGCTTGAAGAACATGCTGGAAATACGTGTGGAGGTGCCCAAGATCCTGAAAGAACAGAGGTGAAGAGAATGCGGCATGGGCATCCCCCTTTGGTGGTGGTCTTTCACTTTCTCTTCTGCAAAAGCATGCACCCTATGGTCAGACTTTAAAAAAAAAAAGAAAGATAGAAAAAGATTTAAAATGTATCAAAATCATCACCCTTAAGCACAAAACAACCATAAATTGAAACTTTAGTGTTAAAACTTTGGCTTATTTCAGATTGCAAGATTGCAGAAGACTCAGTGCTGTACTGAGAGAAGCTGTTACAGTCCGTCTTCTTTTTTTTTTTTTTGGAGAGGTTTTTCACTATAGGGCGCGTGCGCTCGCCAGACAGACAGAGAGAGACATAGAGACAGAAAGCGAGAAATCACCCCCCAGGGGGGATGGTCACGCCGCAATCCCTTCTCCTCCATTCTCTCGGGATCTTGGGCACGCACGCACACGCGCCCGGCGTGAGTTGTAAGCCACCGGGTCCAAGACGCGAACCGCGGTCGACTACGTGGGAGTCCAGCGACATAGCCATTACGCTAACTGCTGGTTCCCACAGTCCGTCTTCTGAAGGCACTCAAAGGCTGCCACAGAAGCCGGCCGCACGCCAGAAACCCTTTCCTGCCCGCTGGAAACGACAGGACAAGGTGTGGGCGCATGAGGAGGCCGACGGTCCGCACCCACACCTCAGTGCCCCTGCGTCCTGCACACCGAGGTTCCAACCACGCCAAGACCTCTCCACAGATCACCTACCGCACAGGCATGAAGACTCTGCTGTGTCCCCTCCACCTGCCCCCAGGCTCGTGAGGGACACGCACACAAGCGACCCCACTGAACAGCCACCCTGTTCTTGCTGTGCTCAGGAGAGCTCCTCTCTGGGGGTGGAGGCTGGCTCTTCGGACGCAGCTAGTGGCTCACAGCGTGGACACTGGCCACGCACCTGCAGGTGGACCCAGCGCTGCCACCTGGAGCAGCTGTCCCAGAGGATAGCCAAGCTGGCCAATGCCAGCCTCACCTTCACTGGAGCAAAGAAAAAAACAACTCTGCCAGCAGGAAGGTTCTCAGGGCTGCCCACCCTCACTCTCAACCAAAACCGAACGTCTCCACATCTAAAGCAACTGGCCAGTGCCCAGGAGTTCTACATCAGGGGTCGCTAAGGCGGCTGCAGTGGCCCAAGTGCTGCCACCCTGCTGCTTCCCGGAGGGGAGGGAAGGGGACTGTGTGAGGGTTATGTCGCCGTCAAAGTCGTGATGTATTTTCCTATGCAAAGACATGTCATGACACTCCCCATGACCCAACAGATTCCAGTAAGTCGTGGATAATATTTTCTCTTAACTATGGTTAACTAAGACTAAAATTAAATACGGCTCCAATTAAATAGAAGCTTGCAGTGACTCCTTGGCAGCTTCCTGCTGTCTGTGCAGGACACCCAGCCCCCTCTGGCCCCTCTCCTAGGCCCCTGCTGTCACATGCTCCCAGGCCTCCTGGCCACTGCTTTCCACGCAGCCTCCAGTCAGCTCAGAGTGATAAAACCCTACACGTGCGATACACAGGCTATGAGAGAACTTCCTCGAACTTCAGAGCTGACCTGCCGCAGACATCTGCCACTACAGTCAAGGTGCTCAACTCCCATGTGCTCGGTGAGAAAACCAGAGGTCACAGGGAGTGACCGCTCCAAGACTAACCCACTAGCAAGGCAGAGCTGAAGCCAGAGCCCAGGAGTTGGCCACAGGTCGGTGCATGCTGCCCCCCACGCCGTGGTCAAGCTGCTGGCTCAAAGGCTGCTCTGGCTCACCTGGGACAGGACAGGCGAGTCAGCAAGGACCACTGTGAGCAGGCCGCCAAGCTCAGCGGGAGCCCCCAGCCTCAGGGCGCATCTTCAGAGACGGCGCCAGCAGGTGGCGCTGGGGAGCTGCCTCGGATTGCACCTGTGTATCCTGCCTATTTATACCAAGAGCCAGCAACCCCTTGCAGTTGTGACAGCCAGGCCACCTCCCACACAGGCTCAGAGCAAGGCCTTCCGCCACACCCTCCCCCAGGCATGCAGACACGCCGCCTGACATGGCCCCACTGGCTGCCTGTGGCTACGTGCATTTGAAAGAGTTAAGATCAAGAAAAATCAAAAACCCAGTTCCTCAGTGCCCCAGCCAAACGGAAGGGTGCGACAGCCACCTTGGTGAGGGGTGACCATCCTGGGCCACCTGGTCGATGATGCTCACGTGGTCACAGTGAGAGCCACTGAGCCACAGCGGTGTCTCCCAAGCACACCAGGAGCGGCTGCTGCAGGGACACAAGCATGGCAGGGGCACGGCGCTCTCCAGCTTTTCTGGCGAAGTAAAGCCTTCCAGGGTAGCGCAGAAGTTCTGCTGGGTCACACAAGCTCGCCTACCCGGGGGCCGTAATACGAGAAAGCATGCAAGTCTCAGACATGACATGTGTGAAGTCTGGGGTCGTGGGCCCTACAGTGGGCCTCCCGGTACACATCCGCTGCCAGGTCTGGCCCTCCTACAGACCAGGGCCTATGACTGCAGAACCAGTAGGGCTATGAGCACGGGCACCGCACCCCAGCTGAATGGAAACCTGCACCTGCCTCAGGCTGGCAGTCATGTGAACAAAACCGTATGGTGTCGCCAAATAAAACACCAACGCTGAGAGCACTCAGTCACCCTCTTACTCACCTGCTCTGTACAACCCTAAATAACTCCATGAGTTTGAGACTTCCCAGGTGTGACTGCTCTACCACTGGGTTACCAATACCCACCAACACGTAAGTGTTCTCCCTGTCGGTGTCGATGTATACAGATGGGACCGGGCTGTGGTTAGGGAGTTACGTGGCACTTCACGAAGCTGAACAAATACATTCACAACGAGCTGTAGGTGTGAAAAGCCTAGAGCTCAACCAGAATTGCCAACGGGTTAGAGACAGAAAATACTGATTTTAACAGAGAGTAAAGGGCATAAACCCCAAAGATAAAGAAAAGAAAGTAATAGCTCTAGGGGAGGAAATAAATTATGTGCAAGCCTTACTGAGTTGTAAAACGAAGGAAGAAAGTAAATTATGAGAAAATGTGGAGGACAAAGTAATGCGACTTAGTAAGCAGATTGGCCAAAGACAGAAAGCAAAGGGAAAAGCAAAGCGCCGCACTGGAAGACGACCGAGGCCTTGCTCAGGAACGCTGCCGTGGTCTAAATGCTCCCTACATCACTGGCCACTCAGAAAGACACCCTCCGTGTGCATACGAGGACGTGCCTCCCACTACTGGGTCCCGTTAAAATAGGCCCACCATTACAGCACTACGCTGGGTCGCCGGAAAAGTCAAGACGCATTTCTGCATAGAAAAAAATAAGGCATGACTTTTCCAACGACCCAGTGCTTTTCTGAGAATATTTAAGGATGAGCAGCTTTTTCTAAGTAGCTCTACAATCAAAGTAATACTCTAATAATAAATAAAACATTTTTATGTATCAAGAATCTGTCTTCTAAAATTTTGATTAGCCATAATTATTTAACTTCCCAAATTGAGATAGCCTCCTTTCTCCGGCCAAAAATGTTCAGACAACGATTCCATGCAACAGGTTCTGCTGGTCACCAAGCCAAAAGCAGCCCAGGCACGCTCCCAACGCACACACATGCCATCTCATGCAGGGCTGGCACACGGCAGGGCTAAGGGCTGTGCACCGGGAGCAGGTCCCGCGCGGCTAAGTGTGCTGCAGGTTCTGGCCCCACAGCCTGGGGAGCAGGCGCTGGGCCATGTGCATGCACACCCAGTCCTGACAGGGTAGCAATGGAGGGCAGAGGACTGCAGCGTGACCGTGACCCGTCCAGGGGGTGCTTTCTCTCTCTTTTTCTCTCCGTCTCTGGTGAGTGCGTGCACGCTCTGGGAATTTAATAAAAGAGAAAGAGAGAGAGAGAATATTCTACAGAGGACGTTACTGGGACAAAGACAATGCTACAAATGGACTTGAAATCACTATGAAGTATCATTTCAAGATTGAGCTTTTTGAGTTTGGTAACCACTATGGTTCTGTAAGAGAACACCTTGTTCTTAAGACAGCAGGTGGCATGGAGGTTAAGGCACAGGATCCCATGGCCAAGTGCGTGGCTGAGTCCTGGACCCAGCATACTGAAAACCCACCTGGGCGCGTGTGCATGCGTGACAGAATCCTGAGAGGAGACTGGAGAAGAAGGGAACGCAGGGTGGCCATCTCCACGGGGGAGGTCATTTCTCACTTTTTTCCTCACTCTCTCTCAGTCTCTCTTAGTCTCTCTTTTTCTTAAGAAATACACCCTGCAGAATTAAGGTATAGGGACCAGCAGATGGCATAATGGTTACATCGCTGGACTCCCATGTAGTCGACCATGGTTCAAGACCTGGACCTGGCAGCTTAAACTCAAGCCAGGCGTGTGTGTGCGTGCATGCCCAAGATCCCAAAAGGAGAATGGAGAAGAAGGGATCGCAGTATGGCCATCCCTCCTGATTTCTCACTTTTTGTTTCTCTGTCTCTGTCTTCCTAGTGAGTGCATGCCCCCTATAGCAAAAGCCTCTCAAAAAAAAGAAAAAAGAGGAATAAAGTAATCAACCTAGTCTGAGATGATAAAAATAAATAAATAAATAATAGGAAGACAGGCAAAGAAAAGTAAAATGAATGTGGCGAAATGTTCAAAATCGGTGAGTCTTGAGTAAATGGTATACAGGGGTTCTCCGTACAATTTTTACCACTTCTCAGTAAGTCTGAATTGATTTCAAGATAAAAGTTTAAGGAACAGCAGATGGTGTAATGGTTAAGTTGCTGGACTCCCACATAGTCAACCACAGTTCAAGTCCTGGATGTGGTAGCCTAAAACTCAGGCCGGGCATGTGTGCGTGCATGCCCAAAATCCTGAGAGGAGAATGGAAGAGAAGGGATTGTGGCGTGGAGATCCTCCCTGGGCAGGAGTGGGGAGGGACGGAGGGTGGGGGGATAATTTGTCATTTCCTCTCTGTTTCTGTCTCTCTAGTGAACACACATGACCTATAGTAACAAAAATCTCTCTTAAAAAAAAAAAACAGTTTAAAAGAAAACAGGTAAGTGACAACATTGAAGGATGGTTCTTATCAAGACTAATGGAAGAGGCCAAACTTGGCACCATGGCGATGCAACTGGACCCACGCGAGAAAGACCTGGGTTGCACCCTGGGACCTCGCCAGTGCCTGGTGCACATGCACACACACGCAAACACGTGCTGATGACCTAGGCTGGCTGAGAGCGGAGGCAGCCCTCAACGTGAAGACCCTGTGGAGATGCTTGTCTTTGTCTCTGTGTCTCGCTTACTCTCTGATCAAAAAACAAAGTTTTATAAAGAGAGAGACACAAATTACTGGTATCAGGAACTTTTCCTCAGAATTACTTACTTCTATTTATTATTTTTTAATTTGCTATAAGGTATGTATGCTCACCAGAAAGAGACAGAGAGAGAAAGAGACACAGAGACAGAAAGTGAAAAAGCCAGAAAGCATGCCACCAGGTCTGAGACTTGAACTGCAGTCGACCATGTGGGAGTCTAGTGCCTTAACCACCACGTTACCTGCTGGCCCCCATATTAGGAATTGTTGAAAGGTGACATCACTACAGACCTGATCACATTAGATCACAGGAAGAAGTTATGAATAATTTATGACAATATTAATTTGAAAACAGAGAAATAACTTGAAAAGCACAAACCATCCTAAAACATAAGAAAAAAAATCTGCAATCCTATATCTTTGAAAGAAATTAACTCTGTAATGAAACATGTATTCACACATAACCTTACAGAAGGCTGGAATACTGGCTATTTAACCTAAGAAATGTTTTTAAATAAACTGCTTATTATTCATCAGTACCATAAGCCATCAATTTTGAAAACATCTAGCCATCAAATTCTGTCTTCATATGAAAGTTTACAACAGATAGCAAAGATAAAGAGCTACACTTTAGGCTAGAATGTGGTGTGGTGGTTAAGGCGCTGGACTCCCACATGGTGGACCACAATTCAAGTCCCAGACTTGGCAGCTTGCTTTCACAACTTACTCTCTCTGTGTCTCTCTCTGGTGAGTGCACATGCCATATAGCAAATTCAAAAATAATAAATAAAATTAAAGAAATAACTATTTTAAAATAGCTATACTTTGAAGCTGCCTAAGAATGACAAACCAAAATCTTGTTCACCCTCATCCCTTTTCTCTAAGTTGGCAATTTCTGAGGGACTCCTCAGAATAACTAGGACTACAAAGAGCACAGCTTAAATGCCGCTTCACAAGAAAATCAAATGGGTTATAAAAACATCTTTTCTGCAAACTTCTAAAGGGATAACGAGAAGGATGATGTACAAGACATTTTTCTACAGATATTTTCCTTCCTTCTGTGAACAAAGGGATACAAATTAGAAATAGCAACAATGCACTGACTATACACTGCAACCTGCAGAATGAACGTACACTCTGGCATCTATCTGGCATTCTCTGCCCGAGTCGTGAGGCTCCCTTCAGCTGCCATCCCTGCCTGCCCGTCCCGTGGGGCACAACAGACCCCAGGTGCACAACGTGCTCTCACCACCAAGAGTCCAGCCAACGGCAAACTGGGCCAGCTCACCTCGGCACCAGCAGGCCTCGACACCAAGGAACTTGTTAAAATATGACTTATCTCGGGACCTTGCTGGTTAAATTAACAGGGGCATGTTATTCCCCAGTGGAAGCACTGAAGCTGCACACTACAGTAACAGTGCTATTAAGTTCAACTGTGTAAGTCCATACCTGCTGAGAAAGGAACGTCGCTCATAAAGGCCGATGCGGTGGCCAGGACTAACTGTCCTGCACGCATGACAGAGTCAGATAAGGCCGATGCGGTGGCCAGGACTAACTGTCATGCACGCATGACAGAGTCAGATAAGGCCGATGCGGTGGCCAAGACTAACTGTCCTGCACGCATGACAGAGTCAGATTTCCTGCAGCTTGCAGCCATTGAAACTCGACATAAAGTACGAACTTGGCTTTTCCTTCTGTTCAGATCAACAGTTTGGTTTTGCCTAATACCGTTCGTATTCTCCATGACACCGCTCAGGGTAGGGTGGCCTCTTTTACCTACATGTCTAATACACACTAGCAGGGAAGCTTTCCAGTAACTGGTGTAGGAGGTAAGGAAGTGGTGGTAACAAACCTGGCGCAGACGGACTTCCACCCGCCACAGACCAGCCCCTGGAGCCCTCTCTTTCTCCGCGTCATCCTCGCGCGCGGCAACGTGTGGTAGTCACTCTCGTCGTTCTCGAAGCCTTCCTCAGACATCATCAGCGGCATTTCATCCAAGTGGGCAGAATCGTCTTCCAACTGGTATCTAGGCAAAGGCAGGAGCAGAGCGCTGAGACAGGCCCGTGGTTCTCGGCATGCACGCAGGACACCTCTAGGGCAGGGCCTGGCCTACCCTTGCTAACCGCAGTCCTCGTTCCCTCCGCCTACGCTGCCCCGAACAGCCGTCCGAGACCCTGCACAGTGGTGCCCTTTTCCCTGGGAGAACAGCTCAGGGGGAGGCTACCACCGACCACCAAAGCCTGCCACGAGCCAAAGCAGCCCGCTAATGCGCTACCGTGGCCCTCATGATGACCATCACTGTGTGGCCAGCTTGACAGGTGACCAACACAGCCAAGGTCTGCTCTCTGCACTGGGCTCGGGGAAGAAGAGCCCACCGCCTGAGCGCGACCCTCCAGGAACACAGCTTGGGCCAGAGCAGGGTCTGCACATGCCTCTGCACCGTTGTCTGTCACAGAGAGCAGCGACGCCAGCCCTGCTTTGCCATTGGAGCAGCCACGTGCCAGAACGAGGCCATGTCCTGTTTGGTCACTGCCTCTGCTACCCCCTGCTGAAACTTTCAGAAAGCAAACCACCCTCAGTATATTACTCATAAAGGTCAACGCGCCCTCCCAGTTCCAACAGTGGCAGCCTAGCCATTACACTGCTCGAGTCACCCTTCCTCATTGTGAGCATGATTTACCTTAAAAAATAAAAACATGGGAACAGCACATGGCGAATAGTTATATCACTGGACTCCCACATGTCTGACCTCAGTTCAAGTCCCAGACTCGGCAGCTTCAAACTCAAGCCGAGTGCATGTGCATAGGTACACAAATCCCAAGAGGAATATGGAAATGAAGGGACTGCGGCATGGCCATCCACCACCACGGAGATGACTTCTCACTTTCTGACTCTGTCGCTCGCTCTCTCTGGCAAATGCATGTGCCCTATAACAAAATCTATAAAAAAAAAAAAAAATAAAACACTTAACTCTTGAAAAAAACTAATTTGTCAGGAACTATAGCGGCAATTCAACAAGTACTATTTCATTTCATTTTACAGCAAGTCTTTGTGGAAAGTATCATCTCGGTATAAAACAAGAGCACAGGGACCTGCAGATGGTGAAATGGTTACGTCGCTAAACTCCCATTAGTCAACCGCAGTTCAAGTCCCAGACCTGCAGCTTAAAACTCACATCGGGGGGACCAGCATTAGCATAATGGCTATGTCACTGAACACCCACGTAGTTGACCGTGGTTCGAGTCCCGGACCCGGTGGCTTAAACTCATACCAGGCGCATGTGCGTAAGCTCCCAAGATCCCAAAAGGAATGGAGAAGGGATTGCAGCGTGGCCATCCCCCCGGGGGGTGATTTCTCGCTTTCTATCTCTGTCTCTCTTTCTCTTTCTGGTGAGCGCATGAGCCTATAGCAAAAACCTCTCTTTAAAAAAAAAAAACTCACGTAGGACACATGTGTGCACATGCCCAAAATCCCGAGGGGAGAATGGAGAAGGAATTGTGGCAAGGCCATCCCCCCTGGGGGGTTCTCACTTTCTCTCTGTCTCTCTGTGTCTCTCTGATGAGCACTCGCACCCTATAGCAAAAATCTCACTTAAAAAACCAAAACAAGAGCACAGACCTCTGGGTCCCTTTGGGATGGTGGCAGCCATTTAGGTGAGATTCCTTCTTACAGTCTCCAGAATCTACACAGAGACAAGGGAGCCGGCCAGAACCCCAGGAGAGACCCAACTGCAGACAGCACAGCACACACCGTCATCCTGAATGGACACGTCTGGAGGAAAGTGAGAATTCTAGCCAGCGGAAGTAGCTCCAGGGCCTGCGTGAACCCTAGCCAAGGTGGTGGGAAAACAAGTAAAACTCCACCACAAAGACTCACACCCAAGGGGCCAGCAGGTGGCATGGTGGTAAAGGTGCTGGATTCCCACACAGCGGAGCAGGGTTCGAGTTCCAAACCTGGTGTATTGAAAATCACCCAGGAACATGTGCGGGCGTGCCCAAATCTCAAGAGGAGAATGGAGGAAAAGGGATTCCACTGCCTGCATTTGAACGGGACCTGCTGAACCTACCCAGGTCAATGAGCTGCTAGAAAAAAACAAAAACCAATACATAAAATACTCTCCAATAAGACTTAACCAGATCCAAAGCTTCACAACACAGTGTTCAAAGTGTCCAAGAACTTATTCCACACGCAAACTAAGAGGAAAGAACTGACGATCAGCAAACAGGCCTGGGAGCAGTGGGGCTGCATATTTAACTCGCTGGAAGGAGAATGGGCAACGCAGAATTCTATACACAGCAGAAAATGCCCTTCGGGAAAAAGGCAGAGAACAAAAAATTCTCAGACCAAGGGAAACAGAATTTGCCGTGAGCAAAGGTGCCGGGAGAGAATGCCGGAGAGAGTTTCAGTATGAGGAAGAGGAGACCAGGAGGAAGCACCACCGAGGGCCTCGAACGTCTCAACACACCTTCGAAGGCACCTAGTGAGATTTCACCTGCCCCTCACTTCAGGGACACTGAAGGAGCTGCGCCTGCCCTCCCGCCCCCAGCACCTGCAATTCCGGCGTGTAAACGTTCCTGTGTGCACGTGGTGGGGCCTGTGCCCGCGTGGGGGTAGTGCCGGTGCCGGGAAGCTGATGCACGCTGGGATTCTGTGGAGAGGGCGGAAGGCAGGAAGATTCCCTGAGACCTCACTGCTGACGCAAGAGCCCAGCAGTCCAGAAACCAAGCAGACGTCCAGGACTGGAGAAGCCTGTCTGAGAGAAACTGAAGAGGGTTCTCCACTGTCTTCTCCACGTGTGATAACCGCAAAACAACGCCTGCGTTGTGTCGGCGAGGACGGTTAGCACTTCCCATTATGAAACAGTATTTCAAAGAAAATACCGAGCCTTTACTGAGTCTTGCTCATACTTTTCCATGAATTTTTTCAGAGATTCTGGAGCTGCGCTTATTTATATAAAGTCACAAACTCTGACACATATCATCAGATGTGAACGTAAATTCCCACCAATATAAGCACTATGAACTATACAAACACAGTAGAAGCCATTTCTTGCATGGTTAAAGTTTTTGTTCTAAAGTGAAATGACTGATTACAGACTAGGAAGAAGAAAAAGGGGTCAAATCAAAGGCTTAACTAACCAAGTCACAAAGGCTAGAGGAGACTGGAGAGGGTCTGAGAGGAAGCTGCAATTATTAGAAAGGTAATTTTACAAAAAGAATTTCATATGTGATCGAGTTGGCTAAACTTTGGCAAAGTTATTTTAAGGTTTTATAAACATCTAGCAAAAAGTTTACTAATAGAAACCAAAATCTGGTCTCCTATATTATATTAAAACGACAAGGTTTTCTTTTTATTTTTAAGTATTTTATTTAACTTTATTAATTATCATTAGTTTCCAATTAGACCAGAGAAAGATAGAAAGAGAGGTGAAAAAGCAAGCCGCCAGGTCCAGGACTTGAACCACAGTCGCCAGCACCTTTAACCACCATGCCACCTGCTGTCACCCAACAAGGTTTTCTTCAAGTACTGATCCACTCTTTGCAAACAACAATCGTACTGCAAGAGGGTTTTCTTCACCTTTTGGGAACTGCTCTGAAAAGAAAAGCAATAGTTTATATGCTTGCTAAGATTATTAGGTTTGGGATTATTTAAGAAAACTGTGCTTTGTGAACCAGCAGATGGCATAATGGTTACGTCCCCGGACTCCCACATGGTCGACTGTGGTTCAAATCCCATACTCGGCAGCCTCAAACTCACACTGGGCGTGTGAATGCATGTCCAAGATCCCAAGAGGAGAATGGAGGAGAAGGGATAGTGGCATGTCCATCCCCCCAGGGGGTGATTTCTCAATTTCTGTCCTTGTGGTGAACACAAGGGCCCTAGAGCAAAAATTTCTCTCTATAAAAAGAAAACTACACTTTAAAGATTTTTTTTGTTTTTTAAATCTATTTAACTTTCTTTACTTGGTATTAAAGTCTTGATTATCACTTTGGCTATAAATGATTTGTTTCTCAGTGACCTGTGATCCTGTTTTGATCAAATGTTCTAAGTTTTTGTTTTGTATATCAAAATAAAGAGATTTTTGCTACAGGGTACACTCAACAGAAACAGAAAGAGACAGAAAGAGAGAAATCATCCCCCCAGGTGGATGGCCATGACACAATCCCTTCCCCTCCATTTTCCTCTCAGGATCTTGGACACGCATGCACATGCGCCCGGCATGAGTTTCAAGCCTCCAGGTCCAGGACTCAAACTGCAGTCGGCCATGTGGGAGTCCAGGGACCATTATGCCATCTGCTGGTCCCCAAATATTCTAAGTTTTCTAACATCTTTGACAGGTTTCTCCAAATCAGAATGTTTAATTTTTTACCTAATTGTCGACTTTGGGATTCTCTAACCAGGTCCCTAGAAAAACCTCAGAGGATGTCTCTCTTGCTTTACAGAGATGTCAACTGATTAGGCATATATGACATACTAATTGACAGGGAAAATAAAGTCAACAAAGCAAGGCTAAATCTTCTTTAAGGCTAAATTTATATACATACATTATTGATACAAATGTTCTTTTTTTGAGAGATTTTTGCTATATGGTGCATGTGCTTACCAGAGACATAGAAATGCAAAAAGTGAGAAATCACCTCTGGGGTAATGGACATGCCACAATCCCTTCTCCATTTTCCCCTTGGGATTTTGGGCATGCACACACACGTGCCCAGCATGAGTTTTAAGCCACCAGGTCCAGGACTTGAAACACGGTCGACCATGAAGGAGTTCAATGCCTTAACCACTATGTCTGCCAGTCCCAATAAAAGTTGTTTTTTTTTTTAATTATTAGGGCTGGCAGGTGGCATGGTGGTTAAGGGTGCTGGATTCCCACATGCCAATCGCGGTTTGAGTCCCAGACCTGGTGGCTTTCTTTTCTCACTTTCTCTCTCTGTTCCTCTCTGGTCAAATTAAAAATAAATAAATATAGTTCAATGGGAAAAAAATTAAGTTAAAAATAATTCACCTTCTTAAAAAAAGATTTAATTACATTTGTTATTATTGGTTTTCTTTTTACAAAAAAAAATAAAGAACAAGAAAACACTCACAGAAACATCAGAATTAAATTTTATTACACATTGATAGAAACGGCGAACATGTTTACATTTCCCCATGTCACAGCACATTTCAACGCAGTAGTTCTTGCTATAAATAAGATCTTGCCGATTTGTACAACTGAAACAAGAGTATGTGCTTCAAGGCAAAGCAAAATGATTCAGTAAATGATTGCTTCCTTATTAACACCCAACATAGTCCATGACTCAGTTTCCATGATCAATCAGCACCCATTTGTAAAGATGCATTCTTAGCACTGTTTTGGTCAGTGGGAATACAGCCGAGAAACTATCACAGCTCAGAAATACGAAGCATACGGCTTTGCTTATATTAAACTGTGTGGTCACTATACCATACTTACGGGTTCTAACTAACTTTTATTATCAACAAATTTCTTTTCAACTAAATTTTACCCATAATCTGGAAATTTTGACTATTTAAAATCAAATGATTACTATTTTAATGTTTGCACAAAAACCTTTTTTTTCTTTTTGAGAGGTTTTCGCTATAGGGCGCGTGCGCTCGTCAGACAGACAGAGAGAGACATAGAGACAGAAAGCGAGAAATCACCCCCCAGGGAGGATGGCCACGCCGCAATCCCTTCTCCTCCATTCTCCTCTCGGGATCTTGGGCACGCACGCACACGTGCCCGGCATGAGTTTTAAGCCACCAGGTCTGGGACACGAACCACGGTCGGCTACATGGGAGTCCAGCGACATAGCCATTACGCTAACTGCTGGTTCCCCACAAAAACTATTTTTTTAAGAAATCACTTGACGAAAGTGAAATTTTCAAGTAAGTCCACCGAAGATAAGAATAAAGCAAAATTTTTCTAATTGGTTGCTTACTTTGTACAGTAGTTGGTTTCAAACATGCACAAAACAAATAAACTCTACGCTATAAGGAGACCAAATCATACCAAATCATCTTAGAAATTACTTTTCAAGAACTACATCTGAATATACTAGAATATGACCTCATTATTCCTTAAGTTGCTTCCAGAAAAATAAAAACACAGAATTATTCGTTTCCTGGATTGAAGAGTCTAATAACTAAAGAAGTCTATAAAGGCAGACTAAGTTACAATTATTAAAAGTAAGTAGTACAGGAAGACTTAAGTAGCGTCTGGTTTCTTTATAAGATATAGATGAATTTAAACTTCCTAAGTCTGTGATTCAGAATGTCAAATTACACCATGTATTGACAGCAGACATCTATGGCAGTCAGGCAATATTTGGTCTGCTATAAAGAAAATTAAGAACAGGTTTTTTTTTCCTTGAGAAGAGGAAAGAATATTAAATAGAAATGATACCAGGGAAAAGACTGGTCCCCAAAATAAAATGGCCATTAATTGAAGAGAGCAATATATTCTTTATTGACACTTAAAAGCATTATCTCTATTAGCAGGAATGATGTAATGCCATTTTGTTCTTATTACATATTATAACCATTATGTATCTAAGGATACACATATAAAATACAGACACCGCATGGTGACCAAGCAATTTGGGAATAAATCCACATACTATGTCATAGTGTGCATAAATTGTTTCTATCTTACCTGCTCACATATACCTGGACAAATTTCCCATTAAGCACACTAGTAATTTTCAAATGATGCAACAAAAAATCTGACTGCAGTATTTAATTATCTTGCTGAGCGACATTTGAGAAGCAGCAGCTAGCAATTGCTTCACTTATTTTACACTAGCATATTCTGGGTCATTCGTCAAATATATGTATAGATATTACAATATCATAAACTTCCCATGAGACATTACTTAGTCTGTGTCACTGGCGTGTATCTGCAAGACACTTTAATGCTGTGATCATCAGAATTTTCTACCTGAGCAAGGGAAAAGATTTACACCCCCACAACGATGCTGGTGTAGCCCTACCCAAGGCCTCCTAGAGACACCGATCACTTGGAGGTGGGCGTTTATCAGCGAACTGCCTGACGGCCAGCACTTCCTGCTGACAACTGCGCACCGAGCCTTCGTAGGTGCCAGGGTTACACTGGCAAGGTTCACCACCCTCTTCAGTTTCAACAGCATAAGAACCAAACAGTAAGGAGACCCAAGGGGCACAGTGTCCACGGCACTGGAGTGGAAGTACCTGCTAACACCGCTGACAGGACCCTGCGAAGACAAAGCCCGAAGGGGAAGCCAGCACCTGAGCGCAGTGGCCCCGCCAACTTCTGCGTGGTGACAGTGTGTACAGGACAGAGCTCCGCCCTGAGAAAATCCTCCCACAATAATTCTGGTAGAAGGAATGCCATTCTTCAGCTCTTAACCTATGGAAGCTTCTACACTTTCTGCTGCCTGTTCAATTCCAGCCTCACCCTCCTGGGAATGTGGGGAAGGCCCCATGAGACCAAACCAAGAAGGCACAGCCATGTGGGTACTGAATGTATCAGGCATGACCGGACTGCAAAGGCTGCTGCCCATCTGTGCCACCCAATCCGTGAAAGGAATCACCAGATGGTCTCCACAGCGGGCCTGGCCTGCGCATGCTCCATGTGGCAGCCCTCGGCACTACAATCCGCTGGGCATCGGCGCCCAGGCAGGTGCTCACGTGGCCTAGCAGGGAGCTGGGTCCTGGATCCTACTGTTTTTTTCATTCGACCAGACAGAGCCAAGGGGAAAGTGAGAAATCAAGCTACCAGGTCTGGGACTTGAACCATGGTTGGCCATGTTGGGGTCCAACACCCGAACCACACCATTTGCCAGCCAACATGTTCTTAAGAGAATGTGAAATTTAGAGAAGTTGATAGTCCACATGTGACACTGCCAGTCAAAAGCTATCTTTAAAGTGCTGTATGTAAGAGAAATAGCTGACTTACTTTGTCAGCTCATTATTACAATAAGCTGTTATCAAATTACTAACTATGGCTACTTGAGTTTTGTCAGACAGTTCCAAAACTGCTTCTCATAAGAAAAAACTTCAACAAGTATTCTCTTTTTTTAAGAATTATTTTATTTAACTTTTATTTATTTTAATTTGACCAGGAAGGGAGGGGGAGGGGGGGAGAGAGAGAGGTGAGAAAGCAAGCTGCCAGGTCTGGGACTCGAACCACAGTCGCCCATGTAGGAATCCAGAGCCCTTAACCATCATGCCACCTGTCAACCTCACCAAGTACTCTTACATAGAGGTTCTTGATAGCTTTAAGAGGAGTAAGCTTTGGGATCAGCAGATGGTGTAATGGCTACATCCCTAGACTCCCAGCTAGCAACATGGTTAGCCTGTGGTTCGAGTCCTGGACCCAGAGGCGTGCGTATGTGCCCAAAATCCTGAAAGAAGAATGAGAAGGGATTGCTACGTGGTCATCCCCCTGGGGAGTGATTTCTCACTTTCTGTCTGTTTCTGTCTCTCTTGTGAGTGCATGCACCCTATAGCAAAAATCTCTCCAAAAATGAAATAAACAAACAAAAAAGCATTAAGCTGGGACCAGCAGTTGGCACAATGGCGGTTGCTTGACTCCCATGTAGTCGACCATGGATCGAGTCCTGGACCCGGTGGCTTAAACTCATGTAGGGCGTGTGAGCATGCATGCCCAAGATCCTGAGAAGAGAATGGAGGAGAAGGGATTGCGGCGTGGCCATCCTCCCCGAGGGGTGATTTCTCACCTTCTGTCTCTCTGTCTCTCTCTGTCTTTCTGGTGAGCACACGTGCACTATAGCAAAAACCTCTTTAAAAAAAAAAAAAAAAAAAAAAAAAAGGCGTTAAGCTTTAGGTAAACTTGGCCTGACAGCCATTCCCTCCAAGCCTTCCAAGCCTTCCTCACGCTCTCTGTGGCAAGGGGTTCTGGACACTTAGTGTTAGTTGCCAGTCACTTTCCTCAAACATGGAACGAGGACAGGTCCATCCTGGCACGAACGAAGGACAACAAAAACCTGATCGATCAGCAATGCTTTCAGAGAAAAACTTTAATAAGAGGGGAAAGTGAAAGGTTTTCAGAATCAAAATGGAGTCATCTGTGTCAATGGCGACTGACTGAGCTAAAACAGAGGGGGAGGGCTTTCTTACACTAATGCCTGGTGACAGACACTGTTACCTGGAGAGCTCACGAAGACCCCTGCAACCTGCCACAGGGACTGCTTCTAAGGGCTCTGCCCAGACTGCCTGTCCAGCCTTGCACTGATGCCCGGTACTGATCCCGGTAGCCAAGGACGGTCTTGTTACTGACCCCAGTAGTCAAGAATGTTACTTGGTTCTGGTAGCCAAGGACAACCATCCCCAAACCAGGGTGTAATACTCTCTTCTCCTCCTCTGGCTTATGGTTTGGGTTTTTAAAGCCTGCTTGAGGGCAGTGATGTCCCGGGAGGCAGCAGGTGGCATGATGCTTAAGCTGCTAAACTCCTATGTGGTCGGCAATGGTTCAAGTCCCAGATCTGGAGGCTTAAAAATCACACCAGGTAAGTGTGTGTGTATGCCCAAAATCCCGGGAGGAGAAGGGATTGTCTTGTGGCCATCCCTCTTGGGGGATGATTTCTCACTTTCTCTCTCCCTCTCTTTCTGACAAGAACACGCACCCTATAGCATAAATAAATAAGTAAAGATTTTACCCCACTTCTCTGTGTAAGGGCACTTTTTTTTTCCTTTTAAGTAGAGATTTTTGCTACATGGCACATGTGCTAGCTGGAAAGACAAAGTGTGATGCAATGACAGAAAGTAAGAAATCACTCCCCAGGAGAGCTGGACACACTACAATCCCTTCTCCTCCATTATCCTCTTCTCTCAGGATTTTGGGTGCATATGTACCCAGCGTGAGTTTTAAGGTGCTAGGTCTGGAACTCAAACCATAGTCAACTACATGGGAATTCAGCAATATAACCATTACACCATCTGCTGGTCCCAGAGCACTTCTTTAAATTAAAAAAAAAAAAAAAAATTGTTTTATTTGTCACTTTTTAAAATTTTTGCTACAGAGCACATGCACTCACCAGAGAGAGAGAGAGACAGAGAGAGAAAAGACAAGGCACCAGGTTCAGGACTCCAACTGTGGTTGGCCAGGTGGGAGTCCAGCGCCTTTACCACCTTGCCACCTGCTGGCCCCAAGAGCAATTCTATGAAAATACTCAAAACAAGAAAATAAATTTCATATAAAATGCAATTAAAATTCAAACACCACTTAATGGGAACCAGCAGTTAGTGTAATGGCTATGTCACTGGACTCCCATGTAGTCGACCGCGGTTCGCGTCCCGGACCCGGTGGCTTACAACTCACGCCAGGCGCGTGTGTGTGCGTGCCCAAGATCCTGAGAGGAGAATGGAGGAGAAGGGATTGCGGCGTGACCATCCCCCCTGGGGGGGTGATTTCTCGCTTTCTGTCTCTCTGTCTCTGTCTGTCTGGCGAGCGCACACGCCCTATAATGAAAAAAACTCTCAAAAAAAAAAATTCAAACACCACTTAAAAATATTGTAATATAATACACAAAATGAAATTTTTATTCTTTTATATTAAGTTCTTTCGAGACTGTATAGCATTTTAGCAAAAGTCACAATCTTATCAAGTTTAATGCTAGAAAAGCAATACAATGAGTTCTGAAAGATAATGAATATAAGCAACATCATGTTTAGTAACCTCAACTTCAGAAATGGAGCCTTTGAACTGGCAAGCAATTTATTCCATTTCCAAAGCAATTTTCCTATTGTATTGAAAATTTTACCTCAGTATTTAAAAACAATAAGATGATGAATAATGGAATTTTCAGAGACAGGATAAGCAGAGAATCTTAAGAGTCTTTGTTGCCTGGTGTCATACACACTTAATTGGTTTGTCACTCAAGAGAAATCAACGTTTCCAGCAATTAAGTGTAATTCTGGAAACATATTTTTAAACCTAGTAGTGTAAAAACAATGTGAACAAAGACGGCAGAACGGATGATGCCAAACCCACAGCACTGCATCACTAAGGGATGAAGACAGCCATCAGAACGGCTGCTGCAGGGAAAAGAAATTGGGAACTTTCAACAAAACACTCAAGGACGGGAAGGTGCATAATTTCCATGCATCTGAGTTAAAGTAGGTCAATACAATAACTCCCTTAACTCACATTTTATCTTAAGTACCTAACCGCCTTATTCTTTCCGTTTTGATGAGAACATCTCTGGAAAGTCAACTGATAAGAGAAAAATACTTTAAACTATAGCTAGTGTTCAAACCGTTAAGAAAAACAAACACTTCCCCTCTGCCTGAGTGTTAATAAAGCAGTAAAATGAAGCAACAGAAGTGCTTGCCATAAAGAGGAGGAAATGGACACGTTTCCTCCATCACATGCAGCTGCCAGCTTGGCTGTGTTTGTACCAGCGGAGGTAAAGTGCATCTTCATGGCCTGAATGCTGGTCTCTCTGGAAGATTAATCCCCTGTAAACTGGGAGGTGGGGCCTAACAGAAGGACTTGTAGGTGTGGGACTGCTGTCACCTGCTCTTGGGCCACATGAGGACACAGAGTTCATCCTCTATTGCCCTTCCGAAGCCTTCAGCTATGTGAGGGCCCAGGGAGAAGGCCCACACCAGAGGCTGGCACCTTGATCTTGGACTGCCCAGCCTCCAGAAGCATGAGAAAACAAATGTCTGTTATTTATAAATTACAAAATCTCAGGTATTCTGTTATAGAAACACAAAATGGACAAAAAGAAATGGTAAAACAGTTGAAATAAACTAAAGGCAGATAAATAACCACATAAAATTAAATGAATGGTGTCTGAAAAACATGCCTTGATCTTAGTAGCAAAAACAAGCAAAAGGACAAGAAAGTCTACCCTTTTATCAGAATGACCTCTGCTACATGACCACATGTGAAGTAACCTTAGGAATAATTTCTAAATTGTTTTGTAAGAAATCTGAATTAACAGTTTCTTGAAATGAAATGTCATGACAAAGCTATACATAAATTAAGGCGAAGTTCTGAATAAGAGTTAACAGTACAACATCCAAATCGGAAACGCGAGCTACTAGTCTTAGGACACATACTCCAGTTCCCTAAAATTGTGATGACCCCCATCATCAGTCTCACCTTCACAATATTGCGAGTTACAGACAAATTAAGGGAAACATTTCTGTGTCATAGGTGCAAAGAAAAAAGTGTCACTCTGCAACTAGTAAATGTTTATTAGATCATCATCATAACTGTAAAATGTTTAAGATTCAGAGAAAACTGTATTCAGACACTTCCCATTCAATGACCAAGTTCCATTCCTACGATAGGTCTTTAAACAAATCGACTGATAAGCAAGGAACGTAAAGGCAGATGTCTTGAGATGTCATGGAGCCACAGAGTATGTTCTTCTCAACAGGTATCACAAGACATCACACTAGAATATGTAAATCCACACAAAAAACACAGATGAGACAAAGGCCAGAGAGTGACAGACACACCACAGCACAGTAACATTAATGTGTATAATCATTTTTATTTCTTCTGAATACTACTATGGGTACACAGAGAGTAAAAATTTATAAACAACATCTGTAACCTTGCATGACTGCAAGTGCTTCATGCAGTGAGTACTAACCAGCTGCAAGAACAAGACATAGACTGAGAAAGGGGAGTCCCTGCACTGGAGCAGTAGTGGTTAAATAGATCAGTTAAGTGAGGAGTGGCTAGACTGAGAAAGACAGGCAAGTTGGCCCAAGGAATATAAGATAAGGTAAAATTGATCGGGGCCAGGAGACAAAGATGGCGCCCAGTCACACACACGAGTCACAACCTCAGAATGCTCACATTTTCCAGCAGTCACAACCATGTGTCTTACTGTCTCCATACGCTAGGATTACCCATGCTGACTCTGATAACCATGCAATCATCCAGTCTCCTAATCAGAGTATTTAACCAATCACTGTTGCACCAGACCTCTTGCTACAGTCCTTCAACCAAGGTGAAGTTTGGAGAGTGGTGTAATTTCCCCTCCCCGTTTGCCATTTTTGTCCTTTGAAATCTGTAAGACCTTGGTGCATATTACAAAGGGAAACTTAAATTGTGATACAAGGAGAGGTGTCTTCTACCTTGGCCCAAATAAACTCTTTTGCTTTATTTATTGCCTCAGTTTTACCCTTGGGTCAACAGTACAGAGCCTCAGAACAAGAAAACTAGCATTTAAAAAAAAAATCTGTGAAGCATTAATGTTTTAGACATTCAGACAATAGCTATCTGTTCCAGCATGAGTCTCCTCTTTTTTTTTTCTTTTTCCCCATAGAGAGGCGATTTGGTTTTATTGTTATGTTTGGACGGGTGCCAAATTGCCCTTCCCACCAGTGGTCACCACTGGCTTCCTGGGAGGAACAGGTAGCAAAGATGGCTCTGTGATGGGCCTTGGGCCTTATCAGATGAGCACAGTGGGCTCCACCTTCCAACAGGAAGTGCAAACTCTTCAGTCGGATCTCACCAGGATGGAGAGGTGGTCAGAGCTGAAGGCACTTTAATCACAGAGCAAGCCTAATGCCTGGGTCCGCCTTCTTCTGGTTACTGGGATAAATTTAGGCACCTGATTGGTGGAGAAGCAGCTGCATTGCAGTGGGGTAGTGTGCTGACTGAGCAGGGCCCACGGCTTGCTCACTGGTAAAACTTCTTGCTTGGGCTGCCGGCGTGGTCCAGGAGCGGCTGGCACGGGGTGAACTGCTTTCCATAGGCAGCCTCATACTTCCAGAGCCAGGCCAAGATCTTCTGAGCACCATATCCACGAAGCAGAAGGGCCCTCCGAGACAAGGGGGGGGAAGCCAAGGCCGAAGGCAGCTCCAATGTCTCTCTGCAGGCGTGGCCAGGATCCCTTCCTATAGGCACATGACTGCCTCGTTCACAAGCCTTGTCACCAGGTAGTATTGGATGTCCTTGTCAGAGGAGACCTCAGTCTTAGGAGGCAAGTTCATACTTGCCAAAACACTGTCCATGTCAGAATTCACGCTCTTATTCTTCACACCCTCCTGGTAGATGTCAAAGCCCTTCCCGGACTTGCGACCCAGGAAGCCCTTGGACACCATCTGCTTCAGCCGGTCTATGTGTCCATCCCCAAACCGCTCTCCAAAGACTGCCTAAATCTTCTGCCACGTTTTGCAACGTCCACACCAACTTCATCCGCTAGTGTAGCAGCACCCACAGGAAAGCCAAAGCTTGTGGTCAGGGAATCCAGCTTCTCAGGGTCAACACCTTCCTGAAGGACCAAGATGACTTTGGACATCATGGGCGCAAAACACCTGGTGGTGTAGAAGCCAGGCCCGTCCTTAACCACAACGATGACCTTCTCCTGCTTGAGACCCACTGCTACAGCTGACGCGGTCGTGTCCTTGGAGGTCTCCTCGGTCGTGATGATCTCCAGCAGCTGCACATTGTCCACGGGGAGAAGTAGTGCATGCCAATCACCTCCTCAGGCCTTTTGCTGACAGTAGCAATTTCACCGACTGGGAGAGCAGACATGTTACTGGCAAGGACACAGTGATCTGGAATCAAAGCTTCTACTCCCTTTAGCACTTTGTGCTTGAGACTCAGGTCCTCAAACACAGCCTCGGTCACTATGCCAGACTTCTCAAACCCTGGTAATCGAGCCACCCAGTCAAGTAGCTGAAGATGAATGATGTTAGGGCTTTCATCTTCACTTTATCGTTCAATCCTCTGAACACCTGCTGCTGTCCTCAGCCCAGCCCGGCTAGTGTGGCACCTTCCAGTATGGTCTTCAGTCCCTTATCCACTGAGACTAGGGCTATGCTGGCTCCCACTAGTCCTGCACCCAGAAGAGCCAGATGCTTAACATCCTTCTGCAGAGCTCCAAATTTATTCTCACACAGGACCTGGCCATGGTAAAGTCCCATCAGGGCCTTTGACTCTTTGGTCATTCCAAGCTCTCCAAATGTCTGAGATTCAGAGAGATAACCAGCATCATTCCCTTGCTTGAGTCCAGTCTTGATCACATCAATTATTTTCAGAGGTGCAGAATAAAGGCCTTTAATCTGCTTTAGCACTGTTTCCCACTTTCTTATAAACTTGTTGCCTGACAAATGGAATGGTCATGGCGTATGATGTCAATTTTTCCACCAATCCTTTTTCTCTCTTAGGAGAGATCTTCTTCTCAGCTAGTCTTTAAGCAAAAGCAAGTGTAACTTCTTCTAGGTATTCAATTGTCCGTTCCTCTGGAGGTTTTATTCCTGGTTCCAGGGATTCCACCAATTGGTCAGCCAGTCCCATCTTCTTTGCTCTGCCTGCACAAACATTCCTACTAGTCAGCATCATGTCAAAAGCAGCAGGCACACCCACCATTCTGGGCAACTCCTGTGTGCCTCCTGCTCCTGGCAAGATCCCCAGCAAGACTTCAGGGGCACCTAATACTGTTTTCCTGTCTTTTGGTGCTTTTTTGTATTGGCCTGCAATGGCAAGCTCAAGCCCTCCTTCCAGGCAAGCTCCACTTATGGTGGCCACAACAGGCTCTGTGGACTTTTCAAGTTTCTCAAACATTGTCTGTCCTTCCTGTGATAGCTGCGTTACTTCTTGAGAGGGCTTGCAAGAGGCTAACACATTGCTATCAGCACCTGCAATAACGATGAGTTAAGGACGGCACTTCTGACTTGATCGCTAGCCCAGATTTCACTCATTACTTCTATGAACTCTGACTGCAGTTCTTTATTCAGTGTATTTACCTTTGAATTAGGTAAATTAATTCGGATAACTGCCACATCCTCATAGCTGGTATGAGTTCTGATTCGCAAAGCAGAAGAGCCTGTAGCAAGTATAACCTCGGGAGCAGAGGGTCCTGAAGGCAGTGAAGCATCTGAGGCTGCCAACGGCCCAGGAGGAGCCACCTTAAGCCAAAGGACCAAAGGGAGCAGCGCTCCTTGCTGGGGCAGTAGAGCAAAGCAAGTCTCCTCCTAAAAGCTAAAGTTTAAGTCTCATACTATTCCTCTAGAGGGCAAAAAGCCACACTGCTAGAAAAGGCAGAGAAAACAGACAAGGATAAACAAAACTTATTAGTCAATGTCTTCAGTTGTTTATTCAACTGCAAATATAACTTAGATTATACAGAAACCACCTCAAACAGAAACGAAACCTACCAAATCAAAAGCTCCCTTACTTTTGCAAGAGGCTCACAAAGTGAGAATTCAACACTTCATAGGACTTTGTAGAAAACAGTCTTGGATCAGCAGATGGCATAATGATTGAGCCACTGGACTCCCATGTAGTGGAACAGAGTTCAAATCTCGGACCCATTGGCTTAAAACTCACACCAGGCACATGTACATGCATACCCAAAATCCCGAGAGGAAAATGGAGAAGAGATTAAGCACGGACATCCCCCCCCGGAGAATGATTTCTTGCTTTCTGTCTTTCTCTCTCTCTCTCTCTCTCGCCCTCTCCAGTAAGTGCACGCACCTTATAGCAAAAATCTCTCTTAAAAAAATGAACAAAAGAGAGCAAGAACAGTCTTACCCATAATTGCCTTCCTGATGAACCATGAACTACAAGGTGTGGAGCACCTCACCTTGCTGACCTGATGATATGAAAACAGGAACATCCTAATCCTTGACAACAAAAGAATGGAATATTGATTTTTTTTAAAAGCTTATTAAACCAAGCTCCATCTATTCTTTCCCTGAGAAATTTTCACAACTGCAAAACACAAACTTAATGATGAATGTTCTTCTGCAAATTTTAACAATTTTCTATTACTGTCTTTTAAATATACTGTGTCCTAAACAGAAATGATTATAATGAAATGAAAACAATTTGACTTCAAGGAAAAACCTGATGTTTTAGAGTCCATCTCAACTATCTAATTGCAAATCCCTGCAATTGGATGGTTTTCACAGAGGTTCACTTAGCTCATGGTTTTGGAGGGCCAAGGGCAAGGGCCACATCTCTGAGTCTTCCTGTTGCAGGAATCCTGGGGCAGCATAAGCTATCAAGGGATAAGAGCCTTTAAGGGTCTCGGTGTGTCTTTAATAAAGCTACCAGGAGTCATTCTGGGGGCCCCCACCCCAAAGACCTCATCTAACCCCAACCACCTCCCACCAGCACAGCCATCCTAAAGAAGGTCTGAGAAGAACAGGAGATATCAATAAGCCTCCTACCTCAAAATGCCCAGGACAAGCAAAAATCACTTATTAAAAGCGAGGAGTGGTGTTATGAGTAAGTAGTACCAGCATCTAAGGAGGGTGAAATAGAAGAACTATGACCCAAAAGACCCATCTAAAACACCACAAACACACATACACTCATTACACCAAAAACAGGAAAATCTCCACTTGAATGAGAAAAGGAAAATCCACAGATGCCAACATCATGATGACACTGACAGTGAAACTATGTGACAAAGATTTTAAACATACAAATGTCTCAATGGCCAATTACACACACACACATGTGAATCTTAGCAAAGACAAGGTAATATGAAGAATCTACTGGAAATCTCGACACTAAAAAATTTAATGAGTTGGGACCAGCAGGTGGAGTGGTGGTTAAGGCACTGGATTCTTACATGGCCAACCTCGGTTCAAGTTTTGGACCGAGTGGCTTGCTTTCTCTCTTTCTTTCTATCTCTCTAAGTTAAAAAATTAAAAAAAAAAAAACTAATAATAAATAAATCATTAAAAATAAACCTTAAGGCGAGGCTAGCAGGTGGTAGAGTGGTTGAGGTGCTGAACTCCTGCATGACCAGGCGGCATGAAACACACCTGGCAACTGTGTGTGCATGCCCAAAATCCCAAGAGGAGACGGAGAAGGGACTAAGGCATGGCCATCCTCCAGAGAGTGATTTCTCACTTTTCCTCTCTCTGTCACTCTAGCAAGTGCACACACCCTACAGCAAAAATCTCTCAAAAAAAATTCAAAACTTAATGGATAGGCTAAACAACACAATGCAAGAGACACAGGAGAAAAATCAGTAAACGCAAAGAAAGGACAACAGAAACTGCCCAATCTGAACAGGAAATGGATGTAGTACAAATACACAGAAACCCAGAGCACTGTAGGACTACAAGCAAAGATTTCACATGTCACCAGAGTAACAGATAAGGAGGGTGGGGGTGGGGGTGGGGGAATAGTAGGGCTCAAAAAGTACTCAAACAAATAATGGCCGAAGACTTCAGAGACTTGATAGAAGACATAAACTTATACAATCACAAAACCATGTGAACCCCACACAGGATGTCTAAAGAAATCATGTCAAGACCTAAACTAAT
Source organism: Tupaia tana (assembly GCA_026018925.1). Taxonomy (NCBI): domain Eukaryota; kingdom Metazoa; phylum Chordata; class Mammalia; order Scandentia; family Tupaiidae; genus Tupaia; species Tupaia tana. Next base: position 870,678 of record JAKSZU010000007.1, read on the forward strand.
AAACTAGTAAACTATTTAAAATTAAAGATAGGGCTGGTCCTTTAGCACAGAGGCTAAGCAGAGTACAGTGAACCGGATCCCACATGGCCAACTGCTGTTCAAGTTCTGCCACTGGCTACTTGACCCACTGCATGCATCTGCACACATGCCCAAGACTCTGACAGGGTGGAGAAAAGGAGGACAAAGAACTGTAGAGTGAACATGCTCCTTTGTAAGATGCTGCTTCTCTGCCTCTGTCTCTCTCTCTCTCTCTCCCCCACTGGCGTGTGTACCCACCCTCTGGCATTAAAACATATATATAAGTTTAAAAAAAAAAAATACTAAAGGCGGGACCAGCAGATGGCATGATGGTTAAGGTGCTGGATTATTGTGTGGTTGACCACGGTTCAAGTCCTGGACCTGGCAGCCTGAGAATCACACCAGGCACGTGTGTGTGTGTGTGTGTGTGTGTGTGTCCAAAATCCTGAGAGGAAAATGGAGAAGGGATGGAGTACAACTTGGCCATTCTCCCTGGGGGTGATTTCTCACCTTCCTTCTCTCTGTCTCTCTATGGCAACCGCCACCTCCGCCCCCCCCCCCCCCAAAAAAAGACACTAAAGACAACAACAGAACATCGAAAGTAGTGAGAAATGACACCTAAAGTAAAGACAAAAAACAAATCTTGAATGAATCAGATTTCTCATCAGAAACCATGAAGGTTAAAATGAAGTAGTATAACATTTTTCAAGTGCTAAAAGAAAAAAATTAACCCCAGTCTGTGGCTGGTAAAACTATCCTTCAGAAATGAAGGGTTAATAGAAACACCCTCAGGTGAGGAAAACTAAGAGAACACTTCCAGCATACCAACCGTATAAAAAACAGCCAGGTAATTCTTGAAACAATATAAATAAGGAATCTTGGAACATAAGAAAATAAGAAAACAACAGGAAGAGCAAAAGAATATGGACTGATAGGCTTTCCTCCTCCTGTTTGTAACTGTGTGAGTGATAAAGTAAGAACTCTAACAGTTTGATACATGGTTCTAATTGTACGGCAAATATTTACACATACTGTTAAATGTGTGAAATTTCTATGGAACATTACAAGACAATTACATACTGACGTGGGTACCGGATGTAAGAGTTCACACTCTGCCCAGACGATCACACAGTCAACGTGAGGCTTCGGTAGTGAGCTCTGTATTTGTAGCATCGCCTCCATTTACACACAGAAATGCACTGCCAGCACAGCTGCCAGGCAGCACGCAGTCGTGTCACCACCAGACTTCTGGGAAAGGGACTGGGTCCATGGACCAGGGCCTCCCTGTGCATACCAGGCCCGTGTGCCTGTGATCGGGCCTGACTGAGAGCAGACGGCAGCATGAAGACCCTCAGGAGAGCCTGTGTGTCTCCGTCTGTCTCAATCACTCTCTCTTTGAATAAAAAATAAACTAAAAAAGGTAAAAACTATACATAAATCAAAATGGAATCGTAAAAATGTTACAGTAGGAAGCTCAGCAGCTACAGTAAGCCCCTGAAAAAGCAAGGCAAAGATGCTGAAATGGAATGTGAAATGCACAGTTCAAAGCCTTTTGAAGCGACAGGGAAGATGCGAAAGTGAAGGAGGGCCTTGTTCTCTGCCTGTGAACAATTTGAGCGTCACTTGAAACAGGAGCAAGTTGCAGTTTGTCCCAGACAACTAACTGAAGAGACGGTTGTTGAAAACATGAATGAAGACCAGGGCCACACACCAGATCGTGTTTTCACATGAAAATGTGCTTTGTGAAACTACACAGAATTATCGGCATGCTGACTCGGAGTCCTGCCAGGTTCTAAGGATCTCCATAATGGGCCTGAAAATCCCAGCACCGTTTCCACATGAATTAAAGACAGTTGCAGGATGCCTCTCCAACTTGAGGCCTACAAAAACCATCAGCATATTAGACACTGACACAAGATATGAACTGCCCACCCTGAACTCACTAGCCAGGAAAATAGAACAGTATGATATCCAAGAGGGGAAACAACCCTGCTCATAATAGCAGGCCATTTACTCTCTCACCCAGTCCTGGGTCCTGAGGGATGTAACACTGGCAGGCATTTTGGCAGAAGGAAGAAGAGGTGCAGGTGTTCAGACCTTGGTGTGTGTAAAGAATCTTTCCCCAGATGATCACATGATGATCAAAGTCAACTTCAAAACATAACAAAGAAGCAGAAATTCCAGCACCAACTGGCAAGAACACCTCTCTCCCCACTCCTCTCCGGGAAATCCACCATAAATCCTAGCCATTAAAAGAGCCGATCACGGCGAGCTCTGAAAGGAGGGAAGAGAGCAGCAATGAGACCCAGGACAGAGGGAACATGCTCTCGCCCAAAGAAAAAGCCACCCAGGCCTGGGCTCCTGATCCTCAACCAAGAACACCCGTCCTCCATCCCCAGGGACCTGAGCACCTATCAGGGGAACCCACCTCCTGCTGCAGGGGCTTCAGACTCCTCTCCTGCCAGGGGACCCCAGGGTATCTGGAAGGCACCAGTAAGGGGAAGCCACCACAGCAAGCAGCCAGACCAGGACGTCTCGGGAAGCCCGCCAGCCTGAGACTCCCACCTCTCACCACGGAGGCAGCCAGGCAGTCCTGACAAGTGACACTTCACCACTAAGAGGCCAGAGGCCAGGTCCGAGAAACCTCTTCATGCCTGGCCTGAGACCTTACTCCTCTCCAAGACACTGGAGCAACCAGGTAGCACCAGCAGGAGTGCCTCTGTGCGGTGGTGTTGAGACTCCTCTTGGCCCAAGGCTCATAGGGAAAGGGAAGCCATGCCCTGCACGCAGTCAGGGAGCTTCTCCTCCTCATGGAGTTGACGCTTCTGTCTCTTACCAGGAGACACAAGCCTGGGAACAGCCCTTCTTCCCCCTCACGTGGCACCAGCAGACAAGGATGCTCGAGCACCAGCAATGCAGTGTCAAACCAGGAAACCAAAGGTCACAGCACAGAGGCCCTGAAAATCACACTGCCAAGGGACCACAGCCCACAACCATAGGACAGGACCTGTGTGCTCAATCTAAATGAAAATACCCAGATTCTTCTAACATAATCTACGAAACGCCAGGATAAAACCGGGCATCATATGTCATACCAAGAATCAGAATATTCATAAAAGTAATAAAAGTAAAATTTAAAAAGTAATAGAAGTAAAGTAATAAAAGTAAAATTTTAGGGTTGGCAGGTGGTGTGGTGGCTAAGGTGCTGGACTCCCCACGTGGCTAACCCTAGTTCAAGTCCTGGACCTAGAGGCCTGCTTGCGCGCGCGCGCTCTCTCTCTCTCTCTCTTTCTTCCTGGTCAAATTGAAAACTAATAATAAAAAAATTAAATTAGATAATTATTTTTAAAAATTTCACTAAATGGGATCAACAGTACAGTAGAGATGACAGAGAACAAAATTAGGGAACATGAAGACAGTGAATAGAACTTATACAATAGGAGCAGCACAGGGGAGAGACTGGGAGAAAAAGAGTGTTGTAACTGTGCAACACCAAACTAAACACCAACATACATGCTAGTGTAAATTCATGAGGAGAGAGAAAGAGTGGTAATCAAAGAACAGTAACAGAAGTAATAGCAGAAAGCTCCACAAACTTGATGAAAGACAGAAACCAAAAGATTTAAGAGGCTTGGGACCAGCAGTTGGCACAATGGCTATGTCACTGGACTCCCATGTAGTCGACCGTGATTCAAGTCCCAGACCTGATGGCTTAAATTCAAGCTAGGCACGTGTGCGTGAGTGCTCAAGATCCCTAGAGGATGCTGGAGGAGAAGGGATTGCGGTGTGGCCATCCCACTTGGGGGGTAATTTCTTGCTTTCTGTTTCTCTGTTTCTTTCTGGAAAGCACATGCGCCCTATAGCAAAAACCTCTCAAAAAAAAAAAAAAAAAAAAAAGATTTAAGAGGCTTAATGAACATCATGAGATTAGCAGATGGTGTAATGTTACATCACTGGGCTCCCAAGTTGTCAACCACAGTTCAAGTCCTGGACTCGGAGGCTTAAAAAAACTCACCAGCCATGTATGTATGAATGCCCAAGATCCTGAGAGAATGGAGAAGAGATTGCAGCATGGCCATCCCCCCCTGGGGAAGTGATTTATTGCTGTCTCTCTGGCGAGCACACGCATCCTATAACAAAAATCTCCTCCCCCTCTTTCTCTCTCTTTCTATATATAAAAGGCCTAATGAACATCAAACACAAGAAATCCAAAGAAATCCATGACAAGACACATCTCTGAAAACTCTGGCCCAAGCAACTCAGGAGGCTGAGCAGGAAGTTCATGAGCTAGAAGCTGGCTGAGTAACACAAGACCCTGTCTGAAAAAGCCAGGTGTGGGAGCACACGCCTGTGATCCCTACTACCCTGGAGGATCTCAACACAGTGCGACCATTTAAAATACATACATTAAAATTAAGACAAAGTAAACCTTGGAAGAAGCTAGGGAAATTGACACATTATCTACAAGAAGACATCAATTTGAATGATGATGGATTTCTAATCAGAAACTCTCGAGGCAAAAAGTAAGTGGCACAAGATTTTTTTAAGTGCTGAGAAACAATCAGTAATCAAGACTCTATACCCATGAAACAACCCATCAGAAATAAAGGAGAAATAAAGACAATCTAAAAGTAAAAAAATTACAGACGGGTTACAGGAAGTTCTGGAAACAGAAAGCAAAGAAAAGAGAAAAATATTTATCTATTTAAATTTGACCTGAGAGGGACAGAGTAAGTGAGTGAATGAGAGTGAGAGTGAGAGAGAGAGAGAGAGAGAGAGAGAGAGAAAGCAAGCTGCCAGGTCTAGGACTCAAACAGTGATTGGCCATGTAAAAAAAAAGAAAAGAAAGAAAATTATGCAACATCAAGGAAAGAAGACAGAACAGTATGAAATTTGGATACATAAAATAGACTATCCCTACCATGAGTCTTACATATCATTTCTGATGAGTGAAACAAAAACACTCACATCTGATCCTCAGGACATGATGCCTGAATGGGAGACCTAAACGAAGGTAGGGTGTCCACAGTTTACTCGAAGGGGTAAAACACAGACACCAAGAGCCCATGTGCATATTTTAATACTCAGAGCAAACACTATGAATATTATACAAAGACTACACTCAAAAAACACTGTAGCATAAACAAAATAGTGGTTAAGTAATCCAGAGGAGTCAAGTAAGGAAAGTAAGAGAATCAGAAGAAACAGGAAATAGAAAATAAAATGGCATGGTCAAGTTGTAATGTGTCAATAACTACCCTAAATGTAAATGGTCGAAATACCAGTAAAAAGACAGAGATGGGCATAGCAGATAAAAGACATGACAAAACTGGAAAGTCACTTCAAGTTCAACGACATAAGTAGGTTGCTAACTAACCCTGCAAACATTAATCCAAAAAGCAGGAGTGGCTCTATTAACATCTAATAGGGAAACTGCCAAGGACAGTGAGGAACCCTACTGAGGACAAACGGCAGTCCCTCTGGAAAACAAAGATCCAAATGCAAGAGCTGCACAATCCATGAAGCAGACTGTGACCGGACAGGGCCCTACCTCCAGATGTCCCCGTCGGGAAGGCACCTCTGAGAATCTCTGAGCGATCACAGAGGCTCACCCACTGGGAGGGAGACGCAGCCATCGAGCCCCGTCGGGCCTTCAGAGCAGGGCGCAGTGCCAGGGCACCGGGGCACGCATCCCCATCACCTTCCAGGGACCACTGGGCACAAGGGAGCCGCCCCACCAGGCAGGCTCAAGCCGCAAGGCTAAACCTCCTGGAAACTCGGACTCTGAAGCCACCGGACACGGAGTGAAGCCTCTTCACAGTGTCTGCGGCTCCCGACACGGTGTGGGTAACCAGGAGAAGCAAACTCCGCTTTGTCACGCGTCTATCCGGACGCGTGGAAGTCCTTGCACCAGGAGGGTCAAGTGGGGCACGAGCTCGGCCTACACCGTCCGAGGTGCTCGGGCCCTCCCTGCCGGGCAGGGACTGGACGGGGGAGCACCGCCTGCGCGCTCGCCCGACGGCCGGGCCCCACCTCCCCGGGCCAGGCCGGGGCGTCCGCCGCGCGGGGTCGGACCGCGCCGGCCTCACGGACGCGCCGCCCCAGCCGTCCCCGCAGTCCCTGCAGTCCCCGCCGCAGTCTTCCGGGGCGGTCTCGCGGCCGCCGTTACCTGCTGTGGCGCTCCGCACCCGCCCCGGGCCCAGCCGCGCTGTAGTAGGCCGCGCGCTTGCGGCTGGCTGCGGCCGCCGCCGCGGCGCTCTGCACTGGGTACAGTGGGATCTGCTCCGCCATGTCCCGCGTCCCGACCCCCGCTCGGCGCCGTCACCCCGCCCTCCCCGCAACCCCACCCCCTGAGGCGCCTCGGCTCTTTCCCCTCCCGCGCCGCGTCGGGGCCGGATGACGTCACGAGCGGCTGGGGCGGGGCCTCTGATGCCCCGCCCCCTGCCCTCATTGCGCGGAGCTCTCTCATCCTCCCAGGCGCCGCCGCGCCCTCCCGGTCCATGCAGCGCGTCGGCGCCCGATGACGTCAGTGAGCGGCGGGGGCGTGGCGTGGCGAGGGCCCGTCCCCTGGGCGTCCGAGCAACGAGGGGCGGGGCAGGAGGCGCGGCGTCGTGAGGTTCCGTCCCGCGGGGTGACGTCGGCGCGGCGCTGGGACGGACGCTGAGTGGCTGCTTCGCCGTGTGCCTGACGGCCGTGGGCGCGGGTCGGTGGCCTACGCGTGCTCGGGCTCTCCCGCCGACCCAGGCTCAGGCGCCGTGCCTACGCGGACGGCAGGGCCCACATGGTGGTCGTGCGCGGTCTGGGCCGACCCGAGCGCTCGGGTGTTCGCGTGCCCTCGGGCCGGCGTCCCCCGGCCCAGCCCCGGCTTTCCCGCCCGCGGGCGCCTCGGCGGCCCCTTGTGCCCTAGCCTCGGGAGACCGGTCTCCGGCCGTGCGGACGCGACCGGCCTGGCGGGCGGACCCACCAACGCTCCGCTGAGCTCTGCCGCCCGCCCCTAGCGGGAGCCCGCCGAGCTTTCCTGCGCGTCCTCGGGCCGAGGCTCCCCGCCCCACCTCGCCGGCTGCCGGCCATCTCTCCTGGTTTGTTACTCACTTCGCTGACTCTTGTTTTCTTTCGAAGATTTCCAGCAGCTCACCCATCTATTAGTCCGTCCCGCTGTTGTGCTTAGTAACGTCATCGATCTGGAATGCTGGATGTCCCCTCGGCGATCCCAGACGGCTTAGCATACAGCCCCTGAGGTCCAGAAGTTAGGTCTGCAGGGCCGCGTTGACTGGACGACTCCCCGCCCCTAACGCTCTCCCTCCTCGCCACCCGCTCCGCTGCTGCCCCTCCTGCGGAGCAAGGTCCCAAGCCAGTCCGCGGTGAGGAAGGCCCGGCGTGCGGCAGCTGGGTCCGTTCCTGGGCTGCAGGGCCGTCCAAGCGCCCTCAGCACTGAGAAGCCCTCAGCACTGGTCAGAAGCCGGGAGCTGCCTGGTTGCTGTGTGCAGAGCCATGTCTCGGCCGGCCCCTGAAATGAGACCTGCCCTTCCGACCCAGCGCAAGCTAAAGCCGCTCCCACCTATTTCTGGTCTGGAGCTTTGCTGCTTTTAAGACCTGCTGGGTCTTTCTGGGTTCCATTTGCTGACTTACATTCATAACCATTGTGGCATGCTTAAAGCACGATGCTAAAGTGAACTAGGTTGGGGGACTTTTCACTGGGTATGCACTTCATCCTGAAAGCGTATTCTTTAAGGCCAGCTGGCGGCATGGTGGTTAAGGCCGCTGGATCCCAGGTGCCGCCTGTGGTTCCAGTCCTGCACAGGCCAGCTGGACACCCAGGTTCCTCCATGCCCCAAGTCGCAGGAGGAAAGGGGAAGAGAAGGGATTGCGGCATGGCCATGGGGGGGAAGTCTCGCTGTCTCCCTGTCTCTCTGTCTCTCTGGCAAGTGCACATGAGCTATAGCAAAATGTAAGTAAATTTTAAAAGCTTGTTCGTGTTTTAAAAACACACATCCTCTGGACCAGCAGTTGGCGTAATGGCTGTGTTGCTGGACTCCCATGTAGTCGACCACAGTGGGAGTCCCAGACCTGGTGGCTTAAACTCACGCAGGGATGGGAACTAGCAGTTAGCGGAATGGCTATGTTGCTGGACTCCCACGTGGTCGACCGCGGTTCGAGTCCCGGACCCGGTGGCTTAAACTCACGCCGGGCACATGTGTGTGCGTGCCCAAGATCCCGAGAGGAGAATGGAGGAGAAGGGATTGTGGTGTGGCCATCCCCCCTGGGGGTTGATTCGTCGCTTTGTCTCTCTGTCTGTCTCTGTCTTTCTGGCAAGTGCCCTATAGTAAAAATCTCTCCAAAACACACACGTGCACATCCTCAGTCCTTTTCTCCCACTCTCTGATCACCACGTTGCTTCTTAGCTGCTTGAGATAACCACTTCAGGGATGTGCTCTTAGGGGTTAGGTTTACAGGGACGCTGTGATCAGATGAGGGCTCACTGTCTACCAGTGACCTCCTGGTTGTTAAGTCAACAAGACTCAATCTTCCTCTGCCTCAAACTCACTGTGAACTCCAGCTTTTCACCCTCTCTCAGCGCCAGCCAGAAGCCATCTCCTCACCTCCTCAGGAACTGACAGTACCAACCCTCACACTGAACAACTCATGCTCATACGGCCAGCTCCAAACTCGGCATCGGACGCTCACCTCTCTCCTCTCCTCACTCAGCACCTGACACTGATGTCGGCTGCTATTCAACAGTTCATGCTGCTCACTCCAGGTCCTCACCCTCACTCAGCTCTGACACCGATCCCGCCTGCTCCGTCTCCAACACTGACACTGCTCACACCAGTGCCTCCCCTCTCACACTGACATTAGCACTGTCACCAAGCTGCCCTCACCCCGACACTGCTGCTACTTCCTCGCCCTCACACCTGACACTCAGCACTATTCTTGCATTACTCAGCTCCTCACAGTTACTGAACCTCCAACACTTTTTCTTTAGAGAGAGTTTTGCTACATAGCCAGTGCACTGGCCAGACAGACAGAGAGACAGAAAGTGAGATGTCACCCCCAGGGGGATGCCACGCCACAGTCACTTCTTCGTTCTTCTGGGATTTGGGTGTGCACACACACACATCTGGCATGAGTTTTAGGCCACCAAGTACAGGACGCAAACCACAGTTGACTGTGGGAGCCCAGCGCCGTCACCATTACGCCATCTGCTGGTCCGGAACAACTGACTCAACACCAGCTCCTCACCCTCACTGAGCAACTGGCACTAAGTTGCTTCCCCTCTTTAAACAGAGACTGTTAATAGCTACGCTGGCACTCCACACCTGACACTAATACCAGCTCCTTCACTTAGCTGACACCACTAACTCCAGCTCCTCACCCACACAACCGCTGGCACTCTCACTCTCAGCAGCCCCACTCAGAGCTGACACTGATGCCAGCTCCTCAGCCTCACTCAACCCCGACACTGCCGACACCAGCTGCTTGTAACGTCCCCTCCCCTGACATGGTGTGACATCGACAGCTCTATGCCCACGGCTTCTCCATCCCTCTCTGAAAGTCCCTCACTGCCTGTCCACCCTTGGTGGATAGCTCTGGCTTTCTTGCCCGATTCTGACCTCTCCTGCCACTTTCTGTGCTACTCGAGTTCGCATAGAGGTAGCGTGGTGTATGTGGAGAATCCCACCGTGGCCAAGGCCAGGTCTGCCCTCCGGTTGGTGCCAGTAGTTGATGGGAATACGTGTGGGAAGTGCGCATCGTTCTCAGGCCACAGTGGACTGTGAGCATTTGCCGTGATGCAAGTCCAGCGTTGGGCCTGCTGGATCTTAGCTGGAGAGAGAGGTGCCTGAAGTGCGCCCTGGGGAGAGTAGCTGGGACCAGAGGCCTCCCAGATAGCCTGGGACGAGCAGCCGGGGCAGCGGCCTTTACCACCAGGCCCACGAGTTAGATGGGGACCCCGTCCTGGAACCTCAGCCAGAGCTGGGTCACCACGGCGCGGGGACTGTGGAGCAGGGCGGTGCAGAAGGGTAGTCCTGGGGTCAGAGCACCGGAAAGCCTGAAATATGTACTGTCGGACCCTGTACAGAGAAAGTGCGCAAGCCTGTCACAGCCCACAGACAACGGGCTGAGGGAGCCCAATCTCATACGGCAGACAGTGGTTCGCGTCCCAGCCTGGAGGCTTGAGCAGCACTGGGCGCAGGCGTCTCTGTGCCCCGAACCCCAGGAGGGTGGAGACGAGGGAGGGGGCTCGCAGCAGGTACGTACCCGATGAGCGCACCCTGCCCCTGCCCCGTATCTGTGTCTCTGTCTCCCCGGCAAGTGCCTGCACTGGCTGGCAATTTAAAACAAAGGGAGTGGGGGGGGGGGGTGCAGCCAAACCAGGGGTGGGGGCGGGAGTAGTGTGGAGCCTTTCGATTACGTTCAGAATTCTGCTGCGCAGCACCGCCCTAGAGCAGTCGCCAACGTAGTGTTAGTGGAGAGGATGGAACAAAAAATACTTTATCCATGCAAAGGGAGCCATGAAAGGAATTAAAAATAAAAGAACGAAGACCAGATGAAGGAAATGCCACGTGATAAGACGGTAAAGGTAAGTTTAAATGTCAGTGTGCGTGTTTTACATATAAACAGATGGAATATACCAATAAAAGATGAGATTGGCATGCCAGCCTCTGGATTCCAGTGGCCTAATGGTTAGTTCCGCTGTATCCCATGTGGTCAGCTCAGTGGTTTGAGTCCCAGACACACAGTTTGAGAAACATGCTGGTCATGTGTGCTGAGTCTCAACGTGGGGGGGAGGGTGACACGGAGAAGGGGTCATGGAGTGATCACCCCCACGGGGGTGCTTTCCCGCTTCTCTCTTCTCTCTCTGTCTCTCTCTGTGTCTCTTCAGCAAGCACCACATGGCAAAGTTTTAAAGAAAGGATAGAAAAATACGTCCTGCAGCTGTCCCTTTATGCTGTCCTCCCTGTGAAGTGAGATCTGACCCCTTTCCCTCAGCAGAGGAGCCCGAGGCCCAGAGCGGGAAGCCATCCGCCCAGGTCCCGACACTCCGCCTTGAAGACAGATTTTGCACTCAGCGTCCAAGGTCTGTGCCCCTAACCTGGAACCTAAAGCTGCCACCTGGGTTTTAGTAAGATAACACAAAAGCCTAGGACTTGGAAATACGACAAGACCAGGGTCCGTGTTGCTTCATGTCCTCCGTGGTAGGCCGGGGAAGGAGCTCTAATCCATGCTTTGCCAGTTCCCGGAGGCCCTGCGCAGTGCAAGCCCAGGCTGAGTCGCAGATTCTGTCGCAGAGGTGCATGGCTGTGCTGCAGAGACCTGCCTGTGCTTTTCTCAGTTTTCGTCCTCTGGCCGCTTTGGCACTTGGGGCTCATAGACAGTGAGTCTGCCCTGCCCAGGCCTTGGCCCTTCTGGAGAAAGCAAAGGACTCAGCCTGAGCACACCTTTTATATGCAAACTGCCCAAGGGACTGTACTCCAAACACCTGATTCATCAGTTCTTGCTCCAGGCCCCTGTTCCCTGCACTAGTGGCCTTTTCCGGGGCCAGGTCCTGGACAAGAAGGGCATACCTGCTCCCAGGAACTGCCTAAACTCTGCAGGAGCCCTGCCCCACGGACAGGCTCCTGTCCCGCTTGCCTGGCTCTCCTGCCCCAACCGCCCTGGGGCTGTTGTGACCCCTCTGGAACTGTGAGTAGCAAACTTGCAAACAGTGGCAGTCATCCCCTAATCGGGGTCCTCACTAAAATCAGAAAACCTACCTTTAAAACAAGTAGGAAAAGACCCCAAAGGATGCATGTCACCATCCTTTAGGCTACCGGCTCTTTTGCATCTGACCAAGAGCAGCGGTTGGGTGAAGGGTGGGGGTGGTCAGACGCCTGGCCTTGGCTGCTCATCGTCCCCACCACGCCTGGATTCTGGACACCCGGACGTGGGCCAAGAGACATGATTCCCAATGTCATCTTCCCTTGAACAGAAACAGATTTAGAAGAGGAAGATCAACTGCCCTCCAGATTAATGATGACTTCATTGGTAATTAAAGGAGAAAACTATAATTATGACAGGAGATTTTGATTCACTTTACCACACAACGCTCTTACATTAATTATAGCAAGCTCATGATTTAAAAACAAAATACTTTCATCCAGTAATACATTCTACCTTCTGGTCATCTGAAAGAAAAATTCGAGTCAGCCACACAAGTGTGCATGTGTCACACACTTGGCATTTGCGTTTCCTGTGAAACTTTGGTCATGTCCTGTGAAGCCCGAGAACTTCTGCTTGGGATGAGGCTGAAGGGCATAGAGACCGCCAGACCCAGGGCATGTCACTTCCTGTAAACAATCCGTTCCATTACTGCCTTGCATTGAGCCATGGGTGCTTCAGCCGCTCTATGAGAATGGGAAAAAATGTAATTAATAGCTTGCCTTGGAGTGTCAAAGGGTTGCTAATAAATGAATAAATCGAAGCAAACTTTCTCTGATGTGTTTGGGTGGCTGGTTGGGACCTAGACTCAGTATGGTATTCTGTGTCACAGCTGTGTGGTCGACCAGGCCTCTCTACTGCTGGTGTTTGCACTGTAGAGTCTTCCCAGGCACAGGCTCAGTAAGGACAGGGAGTCTCTAGGAGATCCCTCAATGAAGTACATTCTTTTGCTGAAGTTTCATTTTTGTCTCTCCCGGGTCAGGCAGGTGAATCTACTCACATCCGTCTTAGAATGGAGTCAGTCATTGGGACTGGCAGGTAGCGTGGTGGTAAAGACATTGGACTCCCTAGCTCTTTTCCTCCCTGGCTGCTTGAGGATATGCCGCCATCATGAATGACACAGTAACTATCCGGACCAGGAAATTCATGACCAACCGACTACTTCAGAGGAAACAAATGGTCATTGACGTCCTTTACCCCCAGGAAGGCAACAGTACGTAAGACAGAAATTCGGAGAAAACTAGCGAAGATGTACAAGATCACACCAGACATCATCTCTGTGTTTAGGTTCAGAACCCATTTTGGTGGTGGCAGGATGACTGGCTTTGGCATGATTTACGATTCCTTGGATTATGCAAGAAAATGAACCCAAACATAGACTTGCAAGACATGACCTGCATGAGAAGAAAAAGGCATCAAGAAAACAGAGAACAGAAAAAGGAATGCAAGAGCAGAATGAAGACAGTTAGGGGGCTGCAAAAGCCAATGTTGGTGCTGCCAAAAGTGAGCTCGAGATGGGAGAACAGTCGAAGGAGTGAGGATTCTGCAGTGACTATCTGCGGTGATTGTGTGGATTTTTCATAAGAGGCTTAATAAACTCCAAATTTTCATGTGAATAAAAGACGTTGGACTCCTTCATGGCAGACCATGCTTTGGGTCCTGGACCTAGGTGCTTGTTTTCCCACTTCCCTCCCTCTCTCTCTCTCTCTTTCTCTCTCTGGTCAAATTTTAAAAATAGTAATAATAAAAAAATATATTTTTTAAAAGAATGCAATCACTCGTGTATGTCCAGCTCTCGTACAGGATGTTTTCCATAGTGATGTGAAACAGCTCTGGAGAATTCCAAAAAGAAAGCATACCACCACTGTTACCCTCCCTGCTTCCGAGCCTTGGGCCTTCGGTTTCTGCCACAGGGTGCAGGCACTGCTGAGTGAAGCAGGGACGTGTGACAGCACCTTCTTGTCTGGCTTCTCATCGCGCATGCTGTCTCCGTGTTCATCCACTCTGTCTAACGACAGCGTTCTGTCGTTCTTGTGTGCGGGTCATATTCCTTGTGTGCACGCACCATGCTGTCCCTGTCCAGTCATCCATTGTTGGGCACTTAGGCTGGTCCACGACATAGCTCTTGTGAATATGTAGGTATACACATCTCTCTTACACAGACGCGGAGGTGGTAGGAAGGGAACAACCACAGACACAGGAACTCGTGGAAACGGGAATGGGTTATGGGACGGTGCATGACAACAGAGTAAAAAATGTCCTCGGCAATACTGCCCCCAGAGTGAAACTGGTAGAACTGATATCTGATGTGCGGCACACAATGGAATGTTCAGTGTCAAGGATGAATGTGTGCATATCCTTAATTTCATCATTATGCACTGTGATCGCACTTTGAAAACCATACCCCATGAACATGGGCACCAACTACATGTAGGCCAGCGATCACAGCACTCAGTGGAAAGTGTGTAAAGAAGTGTTAAGGCACACTGCCCACTCTCCATTTCTCCCCACACGGGGTGTCGTGTGAGAGTTTTGCCTACACACATACCACTCACATAGCAGTATTGATGTGACATATTTTGGTTGCTTTTTTAAAAATTTTCATTAGACTTGAACATCTAGTTTTTCATTTGTTTAGGTTACCTATGTTTTTGTAAATAATTTCTCCTCAAACTCTCCTGAGTTGTGTAAATTTTCTTGCAAGGTAGACATTCCCCAATTGAGTTGATTACAGAAGTTACTCCTGGGAACCAGCAGGTGGCGTAGTGGTTAGGGTGCTGGACTCCCATGTCGCCAACGATGGTTCAAGTCCTAGACCTGGCAACTTGAAACTCGCAGGGCACATGTGTATACATGCCCAAAATCCCAAAAGAAGAAGGGTCTGTGGTATGACCATTTCCCTGGGCAATGTTTTCTCACTTTCTGTCTCTCTGTCTCTCCAGCAAGCACACATGCCCTTTAGTGAAAAAACTCTCAACAAATAAATAAAATTACTCCTGAGCCTCCTCACTTGTTTCATCTGCACTGGATTCACTCTGAAGCAGCTGTGTCTGGGCTTCACCCCTCACCTCTGTGCAGGGGAGCTAAAAGGCACACCTGACTTATAGCACCTGTGTACAAGTGGGCTCTTGGCCAGCCTCTGTGAACTTGGCTTTCAGGAGAGTCCGTGGCAACATGCTGATAGAGCCCTTCGTGTGCTGGGCCTGGTCATACAAACAAATAGACTGTGCTGAGCGCCTGCACGCATCCTTTCTGGACGGAGTGCTGGAATCCTGGTGCAGGCCAGGCAGCTGGACCTCTCTGCCGGCCCCAGAGAAATCCCTGGAGACTTAAAGTTCCCTGATGGTCTGTATTACACACATTTCTTAGTCTGCTACTGTGTTGCTCACAGAGATAGCCGAGACTGGCTTATTTCTAAAGAGTAGGGGTTCGCTTGACTCCTGGTTGCTGTGGCTGGAAAGTGTAATGTCACGAAGCTGCTATGAGGCTGGCTGTGCCATGGCGTGCCAGAAGCGGGGGGAGGGGGTGGCAGGCACAGGGGTGGCCAGCTTCCTTTTATGGCCACTTGCTGCCAGGAGAGTTGAACCCACCATGAGACCCAGCTAGAACAGAGTGACTCTTAAGAGGCACCATTATTCCATGTGAATGAATAATGAGTGAAACATGCATGGTCCAGAAACCACCCACAGAAGCCTCACTTCTGAAGGAATCGCCACCTCCAGCCCATTACTCTGGGGACCAAATTTTTTAAAAATGGACCCCATACAAACCAGAGCAACACACTTTCTGTGACTCTGTGTTGGGAGTCCATCACATCCAGTCACACTCTATGGGAAGAGGATTCTAGAAGCCTGGATCTGGCTTCCTTCTGACCTCACCCCATAGAGCTTTGCCTTTTACAGATTACATTAAGGTCCAGATGGATGGGAACGATTCTGGCTATGGCTCCTACAGTCAGCCAGCCAGTAAGCACTCAAAATACATTGCATTGTGATCACGTACACTGTGCACACCCAACAACCCAAATACACAGGGCATGCACGGCACTGTGATCACGTACACTGTGCATGCCCCACCACAAATACACAGGGCGTGTACAGCACTGTGATCACATACACTGTGTGCGTCCAAGGGCACCCCAAATACAAAGTGTGTGTACTGCACTGTGATCACGTACACTGTGCACGCCCACCAGCACCCCTAATACACAGGGCGTGTACTGCACTGTGATCACATACACTGTGCGTGCCCACCAGCACCCCAATACACAGGGTGCATCTTGCACTGTAATCTCTACAGTGTGCCCATCCACCAGCACTCTAAATACACAGGGTGGCAGTTTCTCACACTCCCATATCAGTCAGAACAGGGAATCAGCAGGTGATGGTACCCATACGTCCCTACCAACCTGCCTCCTTAACCTGTACCAAATAAGGATGTTTTTAACCTCACTCTGTGGGGAGCGTGTGTTCAGTCCTGTTCGGCTACAGCCACTTGTGTGTATTCACAACAGAGACCAACAGCTGCCCGTGCGAGCCGCCTCGTGGCTGCATCTGTACTGAGTCACACCTGGAGGTACTGGGGCAGGAAGCGCGTATTGGATGATAGTCTTGTACTTAATACAGGGGTGGGGCTGAGAAATGCACCCTTGGGTGATTTTGTCATTTTGCAAACACTGTAGAGTGTACTTACACACATGTAGCTTGCATGGCCTACCACACACTGAGGCTAGACTGTTCAACCTGTGTCACCCACAGGGCCATCATTATACAGTAGTCTCTGTGACCAGGGCATTGTTATGTGGACTTCGATTGTGGAAGGGTCAGTGTTTTGTTCCTGTTGCAATAGGTACTTACTCTGGATCTTAGCCCCTTTTGCTGTTATAACAAAATGCCGTGGACTGGGTAATTAATAAGGAACAGAACTCATTTCTGACAGTTCTGGAGGCTGGAAGTCCAAGATGGTGGCAGCAGTGGCGTCCATAGGGCCTTTTCCTTGCATCTTCATGTGGCAGAGGCAGCAACTGGGCAAAAGGGGTATGTGCTCACATGGGCAAGTGGGAGAGAGCAGCCCTTTCTGCAAGCCCTACTGTAGGTGCAGGCACCTGGCCCTCATGGCCGATGACGTAACTGCTTATAAACGCCCCACTTCGTGATGCGAGAACAGTGGAGGCACGTTTCAACACATGAGGAGAGATGTCCACATCCTACCCTGGAGCCTTGAGCGTGACCTTCGTTACACAAAGGGCCTGTGCACACGCAATTGGAATCTCCAGATGCGATAACCCTGGCTCATGGGGGTGGGCCAAGAGTCAAAGACAAGCGTCTTTGTCAGATATACCCCAGACAAGGCAGAGATGGGATAATGCAGGCCCACGATGCTGGGTGCCCCCAGAAGCTGGAGAGCTGAGGTGAGGACCTCCCTGGGAGCCCGTGGAAGGGCATGGCCATGTCAACCGTGAGGCTTAAAACTCACCCCTGGCTCCCAGAACTGGGAGAGAAGAAATGTACGTTTGTGTTTGTTTGTTTTGTTTTTATCCTGCCAGAGAAAGAGAGAGAGCAAGAAGTGAGAGAGAACGAGAAAATACCCCCGGGGGTACTCTGCCATGTGTCCCTGCTTTCAGGACCTAGGCACATGCATGTGCACCTGCTGTGTTTTCGGTCCACAGGGTCGAGGACTCGAACTGCATGTGTGGCATCCAGCACCTTAAACACATGCCACCAGCTGGCCTGAACTGTAGTGTTGTGTTAAGTCACCCAGCTTGTGGTGACTTGTAGCTTCAGGAAAGGAATGTGCTCGGATTGTCATGCCTCCCCCTCACTTTCTGACTTGAACAAACTATGGGGTCACGTTCCCCAAAACGCAGCCACGTGTGTTTTCCAAATCAGCAATCAGAATGTGGAGCTGTTTCCCACACTCAAAATTCCTGGGACTTGCGTGGCTTCTCCATCATTCCCCTCCACTCTGCGAGCCCTCAGGTCTGCAGGTCTGCACCCCACGCTCCCACGGAGGACACAGCAGGTGGTCCTGGTCACCTGGCAGTGGGCCCTGCAGAGCCAGCCTGGGGGCTCCATGCCGGTGGTCACACTCAGGCAAAAGAGGGGTACTGTCATGGCTGGGCTGGCTAACCCGACTCCCAGGAACTGGGGCTGCTAGCAAGTCTCAGGGAGGAACGGGTTAGAGCATAGGCAGGTTGCCAACGCCTCACACCTTCTGGAACACAGGTTAGGCTCACCCCAGCCGGGAGGCACCATGAGCACCAGCACCTGCTGAAAGCGCAGTGGGAGAAGGTCGGACTCCTGAGGGGCGGGAGCACGGACTGAGCTGGCGCTGTCGGCATTTCCTTCTCCCTCCCTGGGCCTGCCCACGGAGGGCGCCAGCGCAGGCCCACTGCCATCCTGCCATCGCCACAGCAGCTGTGGCGCTCCAGGCTCTCCAGGGACCACTCAGTGAGCAGCATGAATGTCACTCTCCCCCAGGATGGACCACAGGCTGTGTAGCCTCTTTCAAGAAGCGCTGAGTCATCTGGTTGCACGGGGTCAGATGCACGGTGCTACTGCCATCCCGTGGAGCTTACCGGCGCCGCCAAGGGGCCTGGCGTTCGTGCCTGGCTGGTGGGTGGCTTGCTGACTTCTCACGTGCCCGGCTTGGTTCCATGGGGACTGGCTTGCACAGAGTCCCTGCTCCATGTGGCTCTGGCTTAGCCTTGGCCACACGGTCATTCTGGGAAGGACTGAGGAGGCGGCGGGAAGGAGCCCTGATCTCACGCTCTGTGGCTGTCGCACACACTGGCCCTGCCCAGTGGCACTTTCCACCCAGTCTTCTCCAGCGCGTCGTGGGTCCGTGGTGACGGTGCCCAGGCATTGAGGCAGAGGTGGTGGGAACAGACACGGATCTGCCTGTGCTGCAGGGTCACCTCCGAGGGGTCAGCTCGTCTTGGCCTGTCCACTCTTGCCCTTCCTCTGGCTGACGTAGTGCAGGGCACAGACTGCTCAGCCACTCACGACGATGGCATCTATGCCTCCCGGCACACGCCACCCTCCGTGTGACCACCGTTCTGTTTCTCTGATGACATTCTGGTTGCTAGAGCAGCTTTCATCTGCTTCTGTTCCCCTGAGCTCCTATTATTTGTATGTTGAACCTCAGGTTGGTTATCTAATTTTCTTCTTTTTTAAACAATTATTTTATTTAACTGTATTTATTTATTTGACCAGAGAAGTACAGAGTGAGAGCAAGAGCAAGAAAGAGAGAGAGGGAAAGTGAGAAAGAAAGTCACGAGGTCCAGGATTTGAACCGCAGTCAGGCAGCGGTCAGTCCAACGTCCTTAACCACCACGCCACCTGCTGGCCCCGGTTATCGAATTTTCTATTCTGTTTCCATCTCTTTGTTTGCTTGCTGGTTTGATTCTATCTTCAGAGTAATTAACTTTGGAAACTTCTATTGTGGTTTTTAGCTTTGCAGCCATGTCTTTTAAATACTCTTTGATTATGAGAAGTTAATAAATAATGTATTCAAACATGTACACAAGTGAAGAGAGTCCTGAGCGGGCCTGCGGCCCAGCCCTAATGGGCATGAACATTTGACCAGCCATGTTTCACAGATGAGGGGCTCCAGAAAGCATGTGGGAAACGGAATTTCAGCGCAAGTTTGTCTTGGGGCGAAACGCTCTGAGATCTGTGATCCTTTTTCCGGAGCACGTGTCCCCACCCCTGACAGCCCCTCTGTCCCACATCACTGGCTCTGACCCCAGAGAGATTGAACTTCCTAACGGATTTCCTATTTTCAAAGCACATCTCGTTTCTTTCCCTTTCATTGGACTCCCATCTTCATTCCCTGCCTGAGTTTCTCTCCGGTACCTCGAGGCTGCTAATGCTCTCGTTTCTACAGCTGCCATTTCTCCCAACAGCCTGTTTTCCCAGAGCCACCCTGGCAGGTCTGCTCGCCATGACGTGGGTCTTGCACGGCAGAGGGTCCCTCGGGCCCGCCCTCCTTTGCTATCTGCTTGTCCCGGCAGCAGGAAGCTCGGGAAGACCGCGTGGAGGCTGTGAGCAGGTGCCTGGGCTTTTCTGCTGACTGTGAGCTCAGGATGGAGCAGCGGGACTGCATTGTCTTCGCAGACCTCCGGGTCAGGGTCTTCCGGGCGAGCACTCCAGGCCCTGCCTGCTCCGTGTCCAGTGAGGAGAGCCCGGCCGGCATTCAGATGGGAGCACTCACTTGGTCCCATGTGACCCCCGGTCCCATGTGGCCGATGCACCTGCCTCCGCGCATGGCCCCAAACACTGACCATCCGGGGCCTGGAGTAGAGCTGCTGGTCTGGTTTTTATCAAAAATAGGCTCAAGGAATCCAGTGTTTGGCTTCATCATCGCCCACACTCCCAAGGGGATGCTAACTCCAGCTCAGGGTCTGAGGTGTAGACCGCTCACTTCTGGGCTGTCCTCACTGCTGGCTGGAGCTTCAGCTTTCTCAGGCCAGGAAGTCAGCTCCGTGCACCTGTCTGCTTCACCCTCAGAAGTGTCGCTGCTGTTTGTCCTTTGCCCCCCATTCTCTTCCTTTTAAATGAGCACTGCGTTCTTGTTGGAGTTGCATCTGTGGGTGTGGCAGAGGCCAACGTACCGTTTGCCTCACACTGCAGCCGGACCTCGTCCCACCTCTGGCTTCAAGACGGCACGTGTGGGCTGCACACCCTCGGGAGAGAGCGGCAGGCAAGCGGCCTCCCTGGGCGCCCAGACAAGTTGCATTTTGAGCTCCTGTTACCTACAGGGCAGCCGTGAGCTGCCATGATGCACACACGGCACGCGCTGTTGACCTGTGGACATAGCACCTGGCTCACCGGCTGTCACCACTTGGAGGTGCACAGAGGGCACACAGCCTCGGGCCCCCAGAGGGTGGCATCCACCTCAGTCTGCTCCCCACTCCCCCGGAGCCCCTGCTCACACCTGCAAGAACCACTGGAACAGTGCCCTGCAGCGGCTGCACGCCCACCCCCATGCCCACGTGTTCTGTGCTGTGGTCAGAACACCAGTGGCCCGACCACTGCTCCACGCAGAGAATGCAAAGGCCCAGAGCACGGATGCCATGTGAACTAGGCAGAGGGGGTGTGGGGAAGCACGGAAGCGCTGCCAGGTCCCACATCTGAGATTCCAGCGTGCCAGGTGTCTGCCGTACTGGTAAGAGCCAAGCAGAGTAGAGCAGCCACCGTGAGAATGGCCGGCCATCTTCAGAATGTGGACATCGCCCGGTGACCAGGGACTGCCTTAGGGTGGACTCTGAAGCCTGAAGCACACCCAACTCTGGCCCTGGAAGTTTTGCTGTTCATAGCAGCTGAAGGTGAACCATGGCCAATGAAGAGTCAGCTGCCTGGGGCGTGCCCTGTGGTGGAACAGCTCTGGGAATACTGCAGCTCGGGCTGGCAAGGGCCACCGCCCCCGAGGCTGCTGGTCCTAGGACAGGACAGGACCCTCCACCGCTGGAGAGCAGGGCAGGCTGCCCAGGGTGTGGGGACAGTGAGAGGACGCAGCTTGCCCCTGAGGCAGTAGGGCGTGGAGGTTGAGTGATGGCTGCACAGCTGGGAAGCGGCGAGGCCACCTTGAGGGGTGATCTGCCCAGCTCACGACTATGTCTCAGCGATGAGCCGAGGGACCCCAGGTGAGGAGGGCAGGAAACGCTGCGGGCTGGCCTGCCAGGACAGCCCCGGCTCCCATAGCCAGGCCGGCAGGGAGCTGGCACGGGGCCCACAGCCCAACCCTGACTGGGCCCACGTCTCGCTTGGAGGGAGCAGAGGCCATGGTGCAGCACCTGGCCGCTCTGGCCCCGGGACCCTCGCAGTACTGGGTGGACCCAGCCTGCTGATGTCACCCGGCTTCAGAGCCGGCAGGTGGGCGAGGCAGGGCCCGGCACAAGGGAGGCTGAGCTCTGCCTCCCCAAGGAGACCAGAGAAGGTAGCTCAGCTCTTCAGCTGCAGAGTGTTGCCTGAGGCTGACCACTGTCCCAGTGGGCAATGACGATGCCAGCGCCCTCCCTCCCGAGACTCGCAGACCCAGGGTGCAGTCCCCCATGGACTCCGAGCAGAGGCCTGAGGGGGACGGAGGTGTTGGTGTCTTCTCAGTTCAGAAGTCCATGACTGAGACTTTCGCCGCTTGTCCAACTTGGGGGGTAAAGCCCTTCTTGAGAGTTTTTGAAACCGTTGGGAAAACCGAGAGGAGTGAGGCCACGGCCAGACCCACACCCCTGCAGCACTGCAGAGCGCCAGCTCACGGCTGGCCCAGCTGCTCCAGGTCTTCTTGCCACACGCCAGGCCAGGTGGCCTTGCCCACCAGTTTCCAGGTCCCAGACCCCCCAAACAAAAATGAGCAGAACGGGCGACCACAGGTCCTAGGTGGCCACCCGGCCGTCTGTCTTCAGGATGGAAGCGGAGAGCGCTGGGAGCCACGGCAAGCCAACACACTGCGACAGCTCAGAGCTGGATGCAGGTCCCAGGCGGGACCCGTTCCTGCCGGGAGGCTGGCCTCCTCCAGGCTTTCAGGCTGGGCCCACCCCGAGGGCACCATAGAGGGCCCTGGCCGTGCTGCGTGCCCACCCATCCTGCTCGCTCCTCCTGCTCCGGCACCCCTTAGCTCAGAGCTGACCAGGCTGGGACGGGATATGCCAACAACGTCGTTGGAATGAAGGCCCCTCTGCCGCAGCACGAGGCCTGTCCACCCACAGTGCCCTGCAGTCGGCGCATCCACGCGTGCTTCTGTGTCTTCCATTTCTTGAGCAGTTACCATGTGGAGGGGGACCTTTCTGATTGCCTCAGGGTGGCGTGCCACGGAGCGTCTGCCAGGACTTACAGCCCTCCGGATGTCTGCTCCCCACCCTGCCGGTTGGACCTCTGGGTCAGCCCGACCTCAGATCTCACCTCTGGTGCCATGGATCTTCAGAGACGCACCTGGGACTTCGGGCAGTCACACGGCACTCCCAGCGTAGCCTGTAGGCCCTGCTGGCAGCGCCTTCTTGGTCAGAGCCTTGCCCAGCTCAGAGGAGCTGCGGTTATGGGCAATGGCTTTATTAGGTGTCATTTGCACCCGCTTACTGAAAGGATGGCGAGGGGCTCTGCAGCCGCTGTGCCCTAGCACATGTGTTCTCCTTGGCCAGCCACCCCGCCTGTGCCCAGCGATACCCCTTTCTTCCTGGTTCGACAGGCACAAGGTGCCACCCAGCAGTTCCGCTGCACTTGCTGTGATGTTCTTGAATCACACAAATGGCTGTCCTGCTTATGCGGAAGGTGGGTTCATGAGAACGTCTCGTATGAGAACATGGCTTGTCGGGACCAGCAGTTAGTGTAATGGCTATGTCTCTGGACTCCCATGTAGTCGACGCGACTCCCACAGTTCGCATCCTGGACATGGTGGCTTAAAACTAATGCCAGGCACGTGTGCATGCATGCCCAAGATCCTGAGAGGAGAATAGAGGAGAAGGCATTGCAGCATGGCCATCTCCCCGGGGGGTGATTTCTTGCTTTCTGTCTCTCTCTGTCTGTGTGGCGAGCGCACGTGCCCTATGGCAAAAACCTCTAAAAAAAAAAAAAAAAAAAAAAGAGAAAAAAGAAAGAAAAGAGAAAGAACATGGCTTGTGTCGGGCTGTGATGGACGGGGGGCCACAGTCCCCGAGCGTGTCATCAGCTGTCTCAGGACTGCAGCTGTGAGGCTGTGCTGCACCTGTGTGGCAGGTGTGCGTGGCGAGGCTAGGGATGTGGGGCAGCGCACACCGCACCGTCTGCCTCCTGCCGGACACAGGCAGGGCCACGCCGGCACGGTTCGGTTCTCCTTCCTCCAAGCAGAGGGCAGGAGTGACCCGACACCATCCGGCAGTGCCAGCCTTCATCACGCGGTCTTGCTGCTGGCACGTCACACCCTCCCCTGTGCCCCCTCGCCCCGCAAACAAGGAAGAAGCACAGCAGTTAGCCCTTCTTTCTGTTTCTTTCTTTCTTTCTTTTCTTTTTTTTTTTTTTTTTTTTTGAGATATTTTTGCTAAAGGGCACGTGTACTCACTGGACAGAGACAGAAAGCGAGAAATCACCCCAGGGGAAGGCCGCACCGTAACTCATTCTTTTCTCGGGATCTTGGGCACGCGTCAGCGTGAGTTTTAAGCTGCCAGGTCTGGGATTCAAACTGTGGTAGACAACATGGGAGTCCAATGATATAACCATTACGCCATCTGCTGGTCCCTGTTTATATATATTTTTCTTTTTTTAATTTATTTTTTATTTTCATTTATTTACATTTAATCACGTCTTTACAGTGTACCTTTCTTTTTCCAGCACAAATACCGTGCATGTCAATCAAGACAAGGACATTACTATATACATTATCATCAGCAAATAGTTTCTCATTTTTTGTCAGTTAAGCATACTTTTACTTGTTTTTTTTTTCTTTCCCCTTCCCCTTCTCTCCCTTCCATAATACTTTTTCCACATTTCATTGATTCACAAAAGATCTTAAACTAAAAATATGGACAAAGCTAGAATCTAGTGACAAGTGCTCTGTAATTTTCTTCTGAACCATTTTCTGTCTCCATTCCCCCTTTTACTAAAGAGAGGTATAAACTAACTTAATTGCAAAAAAAAAAATTGGTTAATCTCAATTTGGTCTGTTATTTGCACAAAGCCCCTTAAGAATTCAATTTCTGATACAAGGTGACAGATACTATTGTATTATTGAACTTTTGTAAATAACCATTCTGCCACAAAATAAGAATGCTCACAAATATTTTTCAACTGTAAAGGGGTCGGGAAGGGAGAAAAATTTCTGTTTCAAAATTAAAAATAATTTTTTCAACAAATTGTTGAACCTATCAACCACTAAAACGAACACCAAAATACTTAAATCTGGAAGACAAAGCATAGAAGAAAATCAGTAATGTTTTAGACAAAAGTCATAGAATTCTATTTCACCAGTTCAGTTTCATGTAATCTCTCTTTTGTTGAATTTGCAGGTTACTCTGGTCTGATCTTTTCACTAAAATCCTGGAAGTTAACATTCAACATTATTATTGATTTTTCCGAACTTGTCTCTACCATTAAGTTGGCCTTTGTCTTGGTCATTTTTTTGTTCTCTTATTTCTGTCCATCAGTCTTTAGTTTTCCTGTTACAGCACTCTCTTCAGAAATTCTCAGAGTTGGTCTGGTGTTGGTAAATTCTTTTGGGTTTTGTTTATCTGGGAATGTTCTTCCCACATGAAGGATAATCTTGCTGGGTACAGTATTCTTGGTTGAAGTTGTTTTTCACTTAACACTTTGAATATATTTTTCATTCTTTCCTTTCTTGCATTGTTTCCTACAAGAGATCTGATGTTAGCCTGATAGGATATCATTTGAAAGTGATTTGATGTTTTTCTCTTGCCAATTTTAGTATCTTGTCTCTGTCTGTGGTTTTGGTCAATCTGGCTATGATGTGTCTTGGAGAAGATCTTCTTGGGTTGATTCTATGTGGGGTCCTTTGTGTGGGAGGCTGTGCACCAGTGAATCTGCTGAGGTTTCTCAGAGAGCAAACAATTGCCATGATTGGTTCCCTTCAAAAAACCTGACCTTCGAAACCTTGCTCTGGTTGGCCACTAGAATCCCTCAGATTTGCATATCTGGCACCTCATGATTGGTCCAAAAGTGACCAATCATAACCCACCTTTTACAACCAATCATAACCCACCTTTTAAACCAATCACGGCCCACCAGCATGTATATAACCACAATGCCTGGCCCACAATCGCCAGACGACCCTGACGACCCTGAAGAGCTGACATTGCATTGTCTCCAGACGACCCGGAGGACCCTGAAGAGTTGTAACACTGCATCGTCTTCGGAAGACACTAAGAGTTGTAACACCACGTCGTCTCCGGACGACCCTGAAGAGCTGTGACACTGGGTCGTTTCCGTGCTGCTCACAATAGACAACGCAACCCTGAAGAGTTGTAACACTGCGTCGTTCGTCTCCGTGCTGTACCGTGCTGCCCACAATAAACAGACGACCCTGAAGACACTGTGTCGTCTCCGTGTTGTAACACTGTGCCGCTTGTTCTGGCTCTCACTCCTTCCCTCAGGAAACCTGTTCGACTGTCCCCCCGGGTCAGGATGCGTGGCGCCTGAACAGGGATGGGACACTTTGCATTTTTGGGGTCTGGATATTTGAATGCCTCTCTAGGTTTGGAAAGTTTTCTTCCAGGATTTCATGGAGTAGATGATCATTGTCCTGATTAGTTTCTTCACCTTCTGGGATACCGATTATCTGGATGTTTGTGGTCTAATGATATGTAGTATTATCATATATTATTCTAATTTGGGGGGATATTTGCTCAGTCTTTTTGGTGAATTTTTCTAGGTGAGAGGTTCTGTCTTCAACATCTGAGATTCAATCTTCTGCATGATCTAATCTGCTTTTAATACTTTCAGGGAAGTTTTTATTTCCTGAATTGCAGCCTTCTTCTCTAAGAGCTCCATTTGATTCTTTTTTATGGTGCATATTTCCCCTTCCAGATTGTGCAAGAACTTCCTCACATCCTGGAACTCCTTGTCTCTTTTCTCCTGCATCTTCTGGAGTTTATTGTCTCTCTTCTTTTCCATCTCTATTAGCTTTGTCACTATGAATATTCTAAATTCTGTATCTGACATTTCCATGAGTTCCATTGTACTGTCTGTAGATGAAGAAGGGCTGTTCTTTCCCCTTGGGGGGAGAGAGATTTTCTTGGTTTCCCATATTTCTTGTGCCTCTGTGGTGGTTTCTGGTCACCTGATGGATTATACGTTGTGGGAGGCTGCGCACGAGCGAGTCTGCCGAGGTTTCTCAGAGAGCAAACAATTGCCATGATTGGCCACTAGAATCCCTCAGATTTGCATATCTGGCACCTCATGATTGGTCCAAAAGCAACCAATCATAACCCACCGTTTACAACCAATCACGGCCCACCGTTTACAACCAATCATAACCACATTTTACGATCCACCAACGTGTATATAACCACCATGCCTGGCCCACAATAGCCAGACGACCAGGAAGACAACGAAGACGACACAGAAGACCAGGAAGACGACAACCCTGGAGAGCCTGAAGAGCTGAAACACCACACAGTCTCCAGACGACCCTGAAGAGTTGTAACACTACATCGTCTCCAGATGACCCTGAAGAGTTGTGACACCGCGTCGTCTCCGTGCTGCTCACAACAGACGACGCGACCCTAAAGAGTTGTAACACTGCGTCGTCTCCGTGCTGTGACACTGTGCCTCCGCTGTGTGTGCCGCTTGTTCTCTCACTCCTTCCCTCAGGAAACCTGTTTGACTGTCCCCCCGGGTCGGGACACGTGGTGCCCGAACCAGGTCGGGACAATACGTTACTTCCTTTCTTAGAGTTAATTCTGAGGGTTAGAGGTGTGCAGGAAGAGATGACCTGCAATATTTCTGCAGTTCTGTTTCCCCGACCCTCACCAAGCAACCTGCACTTTTGTTGATGGAACTGGATATTAAGACACCTCACAGTTTCTAGGGAATATGTGTACTTGGGCTGAGCTGTGGGGTTTCAACTGAGAATTCAGAGGTGTGTAGGAGGAGATGAGCTGCGCTCACTGCAGGTCCATGTTTCTCTCAGCTGCTCACTTTGCATTTTCTCTTCTCTGACTTTTAGTCATTCGGTGGTGTATCATATTTGGCTAATTTGTCAGAGATTTCTGCTACTGTAAGTGCGTATGCTTCACTGTACTGTGAGGTATTTCTATGCCTGTTTCTCTACTACTGTGCTTTGCAACATGGTATCCACAGAAAGAGACTTGAAATCAGATTTAGGAAGATGAGTTTATTCCTTTCTGTAGCAGTCAGTGGGGGTTGAGGTTTCCTACGAACCTAAAAGTATTCAGATGTTTTGCTACTGTGCACCTAGACCTCTCTAGACATTCAATGTGTGAGAACTGAGAAGCAAGGTAAGACAGTCATGTAAAGGAAAAGAGGAAAAGACCAAAAAAAGGGCAAAACAAAACAAAAACAAAGAAAAGGGGAAACAAACTTTTTTTAAAAGGCAAAAAAAAATTTTTTTTTCTAGAGAAAGGAAGAGAAAGAGACAGAGACAGAAAGAAGACAGGGACCCCCTACCTCGCTTCACTAGGTATTGGGCCAGAAGAAGAGCTTTGGTGCAGAGGCTTTCCAGTTAAAGGGGCAGGGCTGGACTCACCTCAGAGGCACATAGATTCTCGCTTTTACTAGGTATTGGGCTGGAAGGAGACAATTTTTTTTTTAAGAAATTTTATTCTCACATAAGAACAACACATATTCATTGTATTATTGCTAGTCTTAAAGTTTTTAATTTTTTTTTTATTTCCAGAGGGCATATGCACTTGCCAGAGAGAAAAACTGCCCCTCTCAGTGAGTGTGGGCACTCCATACCTGGCATAAGTTTCACAGCACTGGGGCCGAATTTCGAACTGTGGCCAGCCCTGTGGCATCCAGCCCCACTGCCCGGCACTTAGCTACCGTGCTGGAGCTGCCTGCCAGTTTTACACTCTAAGTCAGTGAAGACATAACTAAAGTGTTCCAAATTTCCTTTGCCCAAACGTAACCGCTGTAAGCATGTTTGTAGGGTCTGTCTTCTCTCTTTGGTGTACATATACCAGCTTTTATAATAAAAATGGGATCATAGATGACTTTATCCCTCTTCAAGGATGTAAAAGTTCCTCATAACACACAGGCTCTCTCTGTAAGAAGGAGATCACCAGGGCAGTGATCCTCCACGTCCGCCTCGAGCAGCTGGGCCCATGGTGTGCCTCGCCTCACGCGGGCCTCCATGTGACCTCCCTGAAGAGGAGCAGCACTACCCTGCGTGTGTGGCCATGCTGGGCCTCAGTCGGATGTTTATCTCACACGTGTGTATGGGAGCACGTGGGCACGGCCCAGGGTCAGCGGCTGAGATGGGTCTCCAGCTTTGCTTTGCCAGTTGCCCTTCACTTTCTCTCCATCATTTTTAACAATTCTGTCAGAGGGTACATGTGCTCGTAGTGGGGTGGGAACGAGGAAGAGAGAGAAAGAGCAAGAATGCAGCCCCCACGGGGATGGCCGCCCTGCAGTCACCTCTCCTCCATTCTCCTGTCGAGATTTTGGGTATGCACGCACACACATGTCCGGCATGTTTTCCAAGCCACCATGTGATTGGCTATGTGGGACCAGCCACCTTAACAACAAGGCCTTCGGCTGGCCCCATTTTGACCCTTTCTAATTATTTTAATTAACTTGAAAATAAACCTTCTGCACCTTTTCCACACTTTGTTTTGTGAAGATGGAGAGTCTTAAATGCAGGGTTTTTTTTCTTTTCTTTTCTTTTCTTTTCTTTTCTTTTTTTTCTTTTCTTTTCTTTTCTTTTCTTTTTAGATTTTGGTACAGGGCACTTGCACTCCCAGAGAGATAAAGGGAGACAGGAAGACAGAAAGTGAGAAATCACACCCCCCCAGGGGGATGAAAAACGCCGTCCTCTTCTCTTGGGATCCTGGACACACATGCCCATGCCCGGTGTGAATTTTAAGTCACTAGGCCCAGGACTTGAGCTGCAGTCGGCCGTTGGGAGACCAGTGACGTAACCGTAACCACTACGCCATCTGCTGGTCGCAGTGTGGGCTACTTAGGTGGTGAGAACAAGGGTGTGTTGTAAACGTATACAGCCATCTGAAGACAGTGTACCCAGCCAGCTTTAATCATGTCCCACTCTGTCTCTCACCAGCATCCTCTTAATGCAGAACAGCATGGCCGCATCAAATCGTGAGGCCGGCTGGAGCATTTTCATCCGTACTGTGTGATGTGACTTTGAGGGCCTGTGAGTGGCACCTGTTTCCAGGAGCATGGGAAGGCTTCCTCCACTTGCACCCACACATGGCCTAGAGCTCCTCTGCACCGTGGGCTGCACTGAAAGCCACTGAGGAGAGCGCAGGTGTCGTGTCTGAGGATGTGCTCTCTGAGAACACACGCGCTCTCACAGACCAGTTGGAGAGCCACCCTCTAGGGCTTCCCAGGGTCTGCTCTCCGCAGACGCCCACAAACTCTAGCTGGGGTGAGGAGAGCCCCTCGGGCTGCAGCTCACAGGCCAGCCAATGGATGGGCAGCAGGCAGGGGTGCCAGTTCAGGCCAGCCAGTGCGGCGATGACACCTCTGTGCGCCGGTTAAACGGGAAGCGGGCAGCAACGGCACGGCCAGCGGGAGAGGTGTGGTGCTGGCAGCTCACCACCGTGAGTGCCCATGTTGGAGTCTCAGCACCCTCTGGGAGCAGCGAAGACATGAATGAGAGCATGGGCTTCAGACCTGGAGTCCCCACGGCCCTGACCCCCGGCTGTGCCCAACCGGCTTGGGGCTTCCTAAACCTGGTGCCCCCTTGCGCATGGGGATAGTCTCACCTGCCCACCAAGCTCTTATGAGAAATAAGTGAAATGATATGGTCAATATCTTGAGCATCTTGCCTGATACAAAGCGTGTGATTTGTAACTACCCGAAGAGCAGGAAGTGCTCCCGCCAGGCGGCCCTGAGATGCACGCCGTGAGGGGAGGGCACAGCCAACCACAAGGGGGGCACCAAAATGCAGGGGGGCAGGACGCCCACTCCCCAGGAGGCAGTGGGGGCGGAGGCGCCTGGGCTCGGGCTCCCGCCGGCTCCGCGTCACTGCCCCGCAGAGCGGCAAGGACAGGGACAACAGGGCAGTGTGGGTGCAGTCCCCGCTTTTCTCAGACCCACCGCTGCGCTGTCGCTGCGTCGGCCTGTCCAGTACCAGGGCAGTTTGGGTTCGACAGACTTCGGGATGTCTCCAGTGAGACATGTTAAATTAGTTATTTAAAAAACGTTTCCTGATTGGATGAATGAGAAACCGTATGCATTCTGTACACCCGAGGGTGGACACGGAGTTGATTGGTGTGGAGCCAGAACTGCAGGGTACGCAGAGTAAACTTGTCACCAAGGAAATTAGCTCTTGTGGTCACACCATTTTCATGTAGCTAATAAACTGATCATTGATAACCTTCTTTTTTTAAAAAAAGAATTATTTAATTTTATTTATCATCATTATTATTTTAAAATTTGCTATAGGACATGTGTGCTCACCAGAAAGAGATAGACAGAGAGAGAGAGAAAGTAAAAAAGTCAGTCACCAGGTCTGGGACTCGAACCACAGTTGGCCATGTGGGAGTCCAGTGCCTTAACCACCACACCACCTGCTGGTCCTGATGAACTTCCTACAAAGGACATTTCTGATCTTAATTTCTGCTGTGAGAAAAGAGAATATATCAAATAGTTTGTGTAATTAGTGGTAATATAACAAAGAAGAAAATGATAACCAAAACACACAAAATAAAGATTGCTAATGAAAACTAATAGCAAGTGCAAGTTTAAGCTAGTCAGAAACAAGCTATTTTCTTGAATTTTCTCCAAGATTGGTTAAAATTTCTCAGACTTTAAAATCCATGTAGTAAGAGGTCAGCAGGGGGCATGGTGGTGAAGGCACTGAACTCCCACGTGGCTTACCATAGTTCGAGACCTGGACTTGGCAGCTTGCTTTCTCACTTACTCTCTCCCTCTCTCTCTCTCTGGTGAATACATGTTCTCTATAGCAAATTTTAAAAATGTACACATGTTGGAATATTCACTTTGCAAGCTAAGTGAATGTATAAAAGAAATTGAAATATGAAAAAGTAACCCCTCCAAAAATTAAAAAAAAAAACAATGACAACAAATGAAATTAGATTTTTTTAAATGAGAAGGTCGTTTTGTTTTTGTTTTTGTTTTTGTTTTTGGAGAGGTTTCTGCTATAGGGTGCATGCACTCGCCACACAGACAGAGAGGCAGAGAGATAGAAAGAAGAAATCACCCCCCAGGGGGGCTGGCCACGTCGCAATCCCTTCTCCTCCATTCTCCTCTCGGGATCTTGGGCACGCACGCACACAAGCCTGGCGTGAGTTTTAAGCCACTGGGTCCAGGACGCGAACCGCGGTCAACTACGTGGGAGTCCAGCGACATAGCCATTACGCTAACTGCTGGTGACAAGAAGGCTGTTTTTGAAAAAAAAAAAATCAAGGCAATAAAAGAGACAAGAGTGTCTCTGTCGTAACATAGCATAGCCAGTGCAACAGGCAGTCCTTAACAGGTGCAGGTCACGTGTGTGGAAGCCACGCCCCTAAACCTGGTGTGTGTGAGTGTGTGCGTGAAATGCCAACCTCTAGAAAATACTCAGTAGGTGTCAATGCGCAGCACTGATCTGGGGTGGGAAGTGAGACTCCAGTCCCTCGGTGGCTATGGCGACGGGAAAGCCTCTGTGGCCGTCTATGCAGACACAGTGGATAAGGCTCTGGCCAAGCAGCACAGGGACGGAGAAGCCGGGCCTCTCGTTCAGCATCTTGGCAGCTTCCCGGGGGCCTTCTGGGTTGCTTCTCGTGAGGAGAGCAGTTTAAGTGGTGGAGTAAAGTTCTTGTTATGGATACATTGCAGTTAAAATCGCACACTCACACAAACCCAGTCTGGGGTGGTACGCTGTATCAGCCCATGAGGTGAAGGGCCCACAGTAGGCAGGTCCGTAGAGACAGAGGTCAGACTGCAGGTGCCAGGGCCGACATGGGCCGGGCGGTACGGGTGCGCAGTGGGGAGCTGGGACCAACTGCTGGGTTTCTTTTGGAGTGAAGAAACTCTCGAAAGTCAGCCCGTGGTGAGGGCTGTACAATTCTGCGAGTGTCTCACAGCCATGGCCTCGAACCGTCCGAGTGGGTGACGCCTGTGGAATGGAACTCATGCCCAGCAGAGATGTAGAGAGACCTCCTTTTGTCAGCGTCTGCAGGCGCCGATGTTCCCTGACCTCATTCTTCCCTCCGGCCGGTTGACAGCTCAGTGTTTGATCTGGTCTCTGGATGGCTTGTTTGTTTACAGCTGAGCAAGTTTATATGGGGCCAAATTAGATTTTCCTATTAATCTGTAGAAGAATGTACAGATACATTAGCAGTTCCTTTATGTCAGAATGCAAAAATGTTTCTGCTGGCTTTCATTTTGTAAATCTAAGGGGTTTGGTATGTTGCTTGCAGGTATTCAGGAAGAGACGCTGTTTACCCACAGATGTGGCCGCCCTGCGGCGCACGGCCAGTCAGGGCGGGCACACTCGTCACCCGCCTGCCTCTACCTCTCGCCGGCGGGCTGTAACTCTCCCCGGCTGTCCTCAGAGCCGCTCTGCTGCTCCAGCTCTGGGTGAAGATGGCGCCAGAAGCGGCTGGGAAGACCAGGGGTTAGGCCAGCAGAGTGCGCCCCTTCCAGGCCTGGTCTAACCGGCCCCTCCATGTCGTCTAGAGAGCAGGGTGGTCTTCCTGCCAGAACATCTGCGAATGCCGCTCCCGTTTCAAGCCCTGCCGATGGCCAGGTGCCCCAGAGCTGACCACGAAGCTGAGCGCCTCCTAGTCACTCCTCGTCTCCCACTCCTCACGCCACATCCCAGGGCACGGAGGCCAGGCAGCCTCTGAAACGAGCCCTGCTGGGCAGGCCTGGACACTGCCCTCTGTGTGCAGCTCGAGGATCACTTCCTCAGGAACCTTCTGCGAACGCTCTCAGTCCTGGGCTCAGTCCTTCCTGGTACTTCAAAAGACCACGAGTTGTGTGATTCCAGGTACACAAAGTATCCAGAACGCACACCAAACAAGGTAAAAAGACTGAGTGTGGGCCAGCCTGGGCTGGTGCGTGCGGCCCAGCGTGTGGGCGCTGGCCTCCCTGACCCCAGGCAGCCTGCCTCGCCCGTGACTCGCTGCCCCAGCCCTCTGCCCAGGTGCCTGCGTGCTCCCACCCTCTGGCACCTTCTCTTCCAGTCTCGGCTGAATCGCAGCTCAAGCCCCTCAGGGTGGCCCTTCACGGACACCTCTGGGACCTCTCGTGGAGCGGTCTCTTCCCCGGCCCAAGCCCCCGTGGGGCTTCTCACAGGACAGAGCCCCTTCCCATTTGCTCTCGACGGCTCTTCACATCCCCTGCAGAAAGGAACTGTGCCTGCTCTGCTTCCTCTGCGCCCAGGTGTACCCAGCGACCAGCCGCTGAGTGGACGCCTCTCTGCCGTCCAGTCGTCCATGGCTCTGGCAGTGGGCAGGCCGTGGCAGGGGTGGCTGCTGGGCCAGATGTCCTACTACGGACTGCTGCTTCCTCGGGGCCGCATTCCCAGCCGGCCCCCACGCTAGCCCTTACACGCTTCCCTTTATCAGAGTCAGGGCGTTTCCGGTTTTACGTTCTCGGTCGAGTACTTGAACCCTTCTTTGGTTGGGCTTTTTAAGAGTCTGAAAACAGCAAGCCGCTGTAACTTAGTGTTCGGGCGTGCTTGTCACAGCTTTAGGGACCAGAGCAGGCTTTTGAGCTGCATCCAGGGCCCCAGCACCCGACGGCCACCACTGGCCCTGCCTGCAACAAACATCTATCCAAACAGGTGCTGGAATTTCCTCTGGGGTGCACTCCAGGTCCAGCAAGCCTCACACCGGAACTTCCCGCTTCCATTTATCTTGATTTTTAGGTTTTTGCCACAGGGAGTGCATGCTCACCAGAGACAGCGAGGAAGAAAGTGAGAAGTCGCTCTCCTCTGTGGGGGGATGGCCACACTGCAATCCCTTTCCCTCAATTCTCTGGGATTCTAGGCATGGACACACATGTGCCTGACATGATTTTCAAGCTGCTGGGTCTAGGACTCGAACCTCAGTGGGTATTCGATGCCTTAACCACCATGCCACCTGTCGGCCCCACTCTGTTGCCCCTCACACTAAGGCCTCAGGACCTCCCGCCAGCCGCTGCTCCCGTTGGAGCTGGAAGACGTGCCGGAGCACGCTCAGCGCCACGCAACCCCCTCTTCCACCGCAGACAGAGATGCCGGTAACTAACTTTCCCGAACGTTTGACGTCAGTGCTGGGAAACACATTGTGCAGATGTTTACTATTATTATTTTTAAGTGACTTTGGGTATTGTTTAACTGCTAGAAGTGTGTACACTTGTGGCGTGGTGGGAAAGCACCCCGAGGGGCGTGTTACGCTGCTGTCACTTCCTCTCCTTTTCGCCATCCGGTTGGGACTGGGGACATGTACACGTGTGTGCACAGAGTGCTTGTGAAGCTCCCGGGCCCAGGATTCAAACCACAGTCAGCCACGTGGTCTCTGGCTTTCTTAACCACTAGGCGATGGGGCCAACCCACACATTGTGAGTTTTAATAACTCCTCACTCTTTCTACTGCAAGTTTTGACCAAAAAAGAAAAAAAAAAAAGTGACTGCAGGAACTCGATCCCTGCCAGTCAGCACGACCACGTGGCGACGGTGTCACTTGCTTTGGGAGCCGACTGGGCTCCGGCACGCCCAGGGCCAAGGTATGGGCGTCCATGTCTCGCCCACAGTGGCTGCAGTCTCGGCCAATGCGGGGCTCTAGTGTCAGCCTCATCCCTGAGGAGCGGGTAGATGTGGCCTGATGACAGAAGATGCGCTGCGATGGGGCTGGCAGGTGGCATGGTGGTTAAGGCATTGGACTCCTACGTGGCTGACGATGGTTTGAGTCTGGACTGGCAAGCAAACCTCTCTGTTTCTCTCTGGTCAGAACTGAATAATAATAATAATAATAATTAATAAAATCGAATAAATAATTCTTAAAAATATAGAGACGTGCAGAGAGCCAGGCGGAGGACATGCAGGTGGCGGCGCTCCGCGTTCCTGCTGTGCCCAGGCCGCTCCGCGCCTTCAGTCCAGTACCCATGCTCTAAGGCCATGTCGCCCATCGAGTCTCCGGGGAGACAAGCGACAGCAGCCAAGACGTTGCGGTGGCGTTGGAGCGGCCGCCCACTGGATGCCCGAGGGCCCCTTGTGTGGAGGCTGCGCTGGGGCAGAGTGCCGCCCAAGGTTGCGCCTGTGGCCCTGTCCTTCTGAGGGTCCTTCCTGAGAGCTGGGCCCCCTGGGCGGGGACATCCTCCAGAGGCAGTCTCAGAATAAAGCGCCCTCAGCAGGCAGTAGCAATACTCACGAATTAAGGGAGACGAAATGAGAATTGTTTTCTGGCGTAAGCCCCAGCGCCCTCCGGCTTTGTCCACTGACATGTGGCAGCAGCAGCTCCAGCCCAGGGCCCTGCTTGAGGGGCCCGGCCCAGCCCAGCCCAGCAGCCGGTGTGACGGTCTCGCGCCCAGCAGCCGCCCGCCCCGCGGTGCAGTCACAGGTGGGGGAGACGCGGGGACGCAGCAGCCCCGGCCCTGGGTGCAGGGCCCTGCCTGCAGCCGCTTCGGCTCGGTCGTGCATCGCCAAGAGCTCAGGTGCAGGCCCGGTGCTCGGCAGCGTGTCCCTGTCCCCGAGAGCAGGGCCCAGGGCCCGCCAGAGAAACCCCGCCGCTCACCGGTCCCCCGTTTCCACCTTCTGGGCCGACCCCGGGGACCACAGAGCATACTCCTAGCGTGCTTCACTTGCACTGTAAGTATAACTCAGCAGCTGGAGGGGTGGAAGCGTTCTGTTCACTCGTGTTTCTATGTACATGTAATCGCCGGATGTCTTTATCGTGCACGTGGTTTTCCCAGCGTGAACGGGTCCCCTCAGCCCGGTCGCGACAGCTCACGCTCTGGTTCTGTGTCTGCTGGTTCTCCCGGTCCCTGGGTCCCTCCCCGCCCAGCACCCGCCCACCCCCACTTACTGCTATTCTTGCTCACCTCTGAGAGTAGTCTGCAGCCGGCTCCCTCCCCGGTGGCCGAAGGCTGTTTGCTGGGTGTAAGATTCTGGGGTAGCGACTTCTCTCAGCACCTGGAGAATACGGTGAGACCCTGCGGTGTCTCAGCCCCCACCGCACGGCCGAGGAGCTGCCTGGGCCGGTGATGCCCAAACAGAGAGGCATTTGCTGGGCGGCTGCCTGGTGGCTGGCAGGTCCCAGGCGTGGCGAGCGTCCGGGCG
This sequence comes from Tupaia tana, assembly GCA_026018925.1. Taxonomy (NCBI): domain Eukaryota; kingdom Metazoa; phylum Chordata; class Mammalia; order Scandentia; family Tupaiidae; genus Tupaia; species Tupaia tana. The sequence goes on from JAKSZU010000007.1 coordinate 907,289, forward strand.
GTCACAGCTGGCCCACGGGAGCAGGGGATCATGGGGACTGCAGAGAGCGAGGCCCGGGGCAGCATTAGTCAACCCGCAAGGCCTGACGTGTCCACGGCCCATCAGCACGGGGGGCCTCGCCTCTCAGGTCGCAGCGCCTTCCACAGCCAGGACACCGGGCCAGGCCAGTTCTCATGGGAACCTGAGATCACTGGGACAGCTTCCCCATTCACAGGTGCCGTTTCTCTTCGGCTGTTTTCACAGTTTAATTTTCTCTTTAGTTTTCAGAAGTTTAGTTATGGTGTGGTTTGGTGTAAGTTCGAGTGTTTCCTTTTTGGGCTTATCCAGCTTCTCGAATATGTAGGCTTGTCTCTGACCAGATCTGGGTGACGGCGTGGGGCAGACTCCTCCGTGTGCTCACGGGTGACGGCGTGGGGCAGACTCCTCTTGTGCTCACGGGTGACGGCGTGGGGCAGACTCCTCTGTGTGCTCACGGGTGACGGCGTGGGGCAGACTCCTCTGTGTGCTCACGGGTGACGGCGTGGGGCAGACTCCTCTGTGTGCTCACGGGTGACGGCGTGGGGCAGACTCCTCTGTGTGCTCACGGGTGACGGCGTGGGGCAGACCCTCCACTGGCTGCCTATGACACCTCCGTGTGGCCTGGGGTCCTCGGTGCTGCCTGGGGTGGGTGTCAGACTCCCGTGCTCCCACCACGCCTTTGCTGAGACTGCATTGAAGGAGCAAGGGGTGCCTCCTGTCGCCGTACACAGGCAGCCCAGCACAATCGGGACAGTCCTTTCTCTGGTGCTTGGCTAAGAACAACAGGACAGTTACTGTCTAATTGTGATCTGCAGTGCATCCCTGCCCCCGAGGAGCAGGGGACACGCGTTCTATATCACCTCTGAGCCTGTGACTGTCTTACTCTCTCGTATATCTGATTACTATGTTCTTGATTTTGATCAGTTTTTCTTTTTAGCTGGCATTTTTTATATTCTGTTTTGAAGATTTTCTCATAATTCATAAAGGTATGGATTCAATTGCGATTGAACTTTTAGAAAAGTTTTCCTATGGGGTGGTAAAGGGGTGAACTTTCAGTTTAGCATGGATGCCCAAATGATCATCAAAGTCTATCAAAATGACCATCCTGGGACCAGCGGATGGCATGATGGTTACGTAGTCGACCGCGGTTCAAGTCCTGGACCCAGCAGCTTAAAACTCATGCTGGGCACGTGTGTGGGTGTGCCCAAGATCCCGAGAGGAGAATGGAGGAAAAGGGATTGTGGTGTGTCCATCCCCCAGGGGGTAATTTCTAGCTTTCTGTCTCTGTCTCTCTCTGTCTTTCCAGTGAGTACACGCACCCTCTAGCAAAAATCTCTCTCTACAAACAATCCTGGGCCCGTGGCCTAGTAGCTAAGGGAGTTGGACTTACATGGCTGACTGCACACACGCACTACGCCACACCAGTCGCAAGTCGGGCTGTCCTGTGCCCGTCGGCCATCCACTTCTTCAGGGGAACACAGGTAGTCACAGCCGGAAAGTACTCATGTTCATGATGTAGATGTAAGCATGTATCATACACATATGTACAGCCTGTGCATGTGTGAGGGCGCATGTAGATATGCATGTGTGTATTTTTGTATATGTGTTTTACAAATGGGTATATGTGCATACATTGTGTGTATACACAGTGGACTTTTGAACAAAACACACTCAAGGCACTACACCCTGTGCATTGAAAAACCCACCTACTACTCTTACTGCTAATGACCTACTGTGGCTGGAAGCCCTCCTGGGAGCAGACAGTCGGTTTACGCTGACTTTGTGTTATGTGTATTACATGCACTCTGTTCTTACAGTAAGCTGGTGTAAAGAACTATTACTAAGAGCAGCATAAGGGTGGGGCCGGCAGGTGGCGTGGTGGTGAAGGTGTTGGACTCACACATGGCCAGCCGCAGTTCGAGTCCTGGACCTGGTGGCTTGCTTTCTCACTTTCCCCTTCTCTCTCTCACTCTGTTTCTCACTGGCCAGGTTAAAATAAATAAAGTTAAATAAGATAATTCTTTTTTTTTTTTTTTTAGAAAAGAGAGAAGCATAAGGAAGAGAAAATACACTAATGGTACTGCATTGCATTTTCCATATAATGGCTGAAAAAAATCTTCATGTAAGTGAACTCACACAGTTCCGACCTGTGGTGTTTGAGAAGCGACAGTAAATACATGCACATGTGTGTTTATAGAATGCTGTGTGTATGTATGTGCAGGCTATATACGGGACACACAGGTATATCTGACAAATAAACTCACTTTCATTTACCACCCAATCAATTACTATTATCTTGCCACTCAGTAAGTCATATAACCAGTTTTGGCTTTCAGGGAATTTTTGGTTGCTTGGTAATGGCTGTGTGCCCCCGTCGACAGGCTCAGGCCAGTCCTCGCCTGCGGTGACGGTGACCAGGCCCCCATGCTGGCCACGTGCTGTGAGTTTCAGACCGGGGCCCTCAGAAGCACTGCGGGCACATGTGCAGGCGTGCCCTCCCGAAGGAGAGGCGCGGAGAAGGGGCTGCACTGTGGCCATCTGTGGGGTGCTTTCTCTCTCTCTGGCGAGCACACCTTCTAGAAAATGTAAAAAAAAGAAAAGAAAAGTATCTATATTTTCCCCTCCTTGAACCACAGTGATAAAGCCCGCCACCAGGCTCAGCACAGCCAGGGCCCATGGCGGCAGCCCCCGCTCAGTCTACCACCTGTTCAAGGCCGGCACCAGGGTATTGAGAGATTCGACATCCACTCCTCCCAGGCCGGAGGCTCTCCAGGACCAGGCTTCGCTGAGCTTCCCACTGAGCAATGCTCATTTCACACAAAGAAGAATGCAGAGTAATTTGCAGATAACCCGCAATGGGAAGTCTGACCATTTAATTAAAAGCAGCTCTTGTGGACCCACATGTTGTTGCTCAGTGACCATTCTGAAAACTACAACCTAGCACCACGGAAGAGACAGGCAGCTGGTTTCGTTTTGTGCTGGATAATTGATTTGTATCAATAATCCAGTCGCTGGTAGCGAGAAATGAGTGTGATCAGTGACCTTGCGGACTGAAGCTCCTTGCTAAAAGACACCAGCCACTATGGAGCCCGCGGAGTGAGCTCTGTCCCCGCTTCTTGCTCGACTCCACGCACCTGTGCCTCCCACCGCACGTCTCGTTTTGTCCTGTCCTGGGTCAGAGATGGAGTGTCCCCAAGGTGGTGGACCGCCCAGCTCTCATCATTTCTGGCACTCAGCTTCTCACTAGTGCAGTCCTGCTGGCTACGAGGGAGTTTGGACTCACTCTAGATTAAACCAAGCGCAGGACGCAGCTACGTCTGACAGCCGGCCCGCGGAGACAGCGGCAGCGTGGTGCTCTCTGGATGCCCTCAGCGAAGGCGTCCCTGTCTGCTTCCCGTCCTAACCCCCCCGTCTTGTCCAGGAGTGCCTATGGGGGACAGACGTCATCCCAGGGGACAGCCGAGTCGGGAGAGATGCAGGAAAGGAGCAAGAAGGCAGTGGCATGGCTCTGGGGGGTCACTGCCGCCGCTGGGGTCAGCCTGCTGGAGGACACCTGCAGCGCTGTCTGCCCGAGCTGCCGCCACCTCCAGCCCACCGTTGTCTCTGTTCCTCGTCGGACAGGCCTTTGCTTCTCCATTATGCATCCTGCACATGTGTGGGAGGAGGGTCCCGCAGGGGCGTCTGCTGGAGGGTGGAAGGACGCAGTGACGCTGACGCTGACACCCTGGGACTTGCTCTTCTCACACTGGGGCAAGGTCACCGAAGGCCACAGACGGCCACTGACCGGACTCCGTGGGCCGGAGCTCAGGAGGAGCAAGGAGGACGGTGCCCGAGCGCACTCCGGGCCTGGTGCCATGCCAGAGCAGAGCAGGCGGCTGCAGGGCCTTGCACCCGGGGCACTGGCAAGGCGTGGGGCACAGCCACAGTGGGCAGGGGAAGGATGGCCAGGGAGGCTGTGGGAGCCCCTGAGGAAGAAGCCCCGGGCCTCCTGTCCTGTCAGCTGGTTGAAGTGCCCCATGATGGGACGAGTGGTAGGACGGCCTGGGGGTGAGTTTGCGTCTGGTTGAAGCCCCGGGCTGCCTGAAGTCTGCCCGAACCCTCTCCTGGGCAAGCCTGGAGGGCACAGAGGAGGTGACCTTGGAGTCGGCAGACTGTGCACAGCAGACGCCCAAAGGCCTGATGGGAACAAGAGCGGCCCTCCCTGCGTGGAGGGGGCCCCCACGTGGCTGTGGGGACGGGACATTGCCTGCTGGGCCTCTGCCCCGTGGCCTTCAGACTGGAGCCCCCTTGCCCCGGGCTGCAGCCTGAGACCCTGGACGAACTCGGCCTCCAGCCCCAGCGGCCCTTTGCGAGCTGCCCCATCCTGTCTCTGCAGAGGCCTGCTGGGCGAGGTGAGGCCTGACTCCATCTCTTTCACTCTATTTCATCAGTCACTTGTCCCCACCTCCAGCCAGCCTCGACTTAGCTCGGTGCAGCGACCCGTGTCCTTGGGGAGGTTTCCGGACACCACTGGAAGGCCCGGTCCGGTGGGCAGCCCCGGGCGGGCCTGTGCCACCATGCCCGTCGCCTGCCAGGGCCCACCCTGGGTAGAATCCTTCCTGAGGCGGCTTTAGGGACTCAGGCCAGGGGTTCCCACATCACTGATTTCCAGAGAAAGACCCACCTTCCTCCGAAGGCAGGGAAGCCACACACTGGCCCAACACCTGGCCCACTGGAGTCTTTTTTTTTTTTCAGGTTTTTGCTACAGGGTGTGTGTGTTCACTGGGGACAGAGAGGAGAGTGAGAACTCATCCCCAGGGGGATGGCCATGCCACAGTCCCTTCCCCTCCATTCTCCTTCTGGGATCTGGGGCATGCACACATGCCCAGTGTGATTTTCAATCCACCAGGTCCAGGACTGGAACCATGGTCTCCCATGTCGCAGTCCACCACACCACCTGCCCCCCACTGACTGGAGTCTTTGAGAGAGGCCCGGAAGCCTATTGACCTAGTCCCTGCACACACTGCACTTCTAAGTCAGGGTGCTCCAGAACGTCCTCACGGGAAGGGTCCCCAACACGTGGGAGCCCCGAGACAGGGGGCGGACTGCCTTGAGGCGCTGATGCAGATGCTCCGTTTGCACTGGGTCAGAGGGTGACTCGGTGGTGAGCTGACCGTGGCCACCATGCTGACAGGAGCTTGAGTTTGAGGGCAACTACGCGGTAGCAACAGAAATGGCCCCGGGTGCCCGCCCAGGCCGTGGTGCCGGCGAGCCCTGCACCGTGTTCTCTGCCTTCGGCATTGCACGCCTTCGTCGGTGGAGACAGCAGCAGCCCGAGTCACTGCGGAGGCAAGTGCAGAGCCTTCCCAGACACGGTGGGCACCAGCCTCCCCTGGGCGAGCGTCACACAGCCGGGGCCGCTCAGCACCGCGTCTGCTGCAGCTCTGAGCGGCGTCGGGGTTTGTAACCATCTGGACACAGACGAGGGGAAGGCTCCCAGGCTGCTTCACAAAGACGGAGAGGAGCTGGGCTCAGCTGTCTCCTGGCCTGGGCCTGCCCTCCGTGTGCGTGGACGCGTTTCACGGACACACTCTGCTCGCACACGCTTGGGGAGTGCTACCTTCTTCTGTGTGTGCATTTAAAATATTCCTGTACACATACAGGTGTGTTCACATGTGCTCACAGCCACACAGCCCTGGACGTTTGTAGTTTCACCAGACACACGCTTGGACTTCTAGAAGGCAGATTAATACACCCAGACTGCGCTTTCTAAAAACAGGGATTACTGCGAGGAGAAAGATGCCATCACATAAACGTTACTACTTTTTTCTTAGTTTTTACTTCCACAGGGCATATATGCTTGCTGGAGAGAGAGATAGAGACGGGGAGAGAAAGTGAGAAATCACCCACACAGGGTGAAAGAGAGAGAAAGTGAGAAATCCCACATCGCGATCCCTTCTCCTCCACCGTCCTCTCGGGAACTTGGGCAGGCACGTGCGCGTGCACCGGGCGTGTTTGTTAAGCCTGCAGGGCTAGGACTGAACCAGAGTTAGCCACGTAGTATCCAGGGCCTTTGCCTCCACACCACCTGCTGGCCCGTAAGTGTATCTTTAAGTCCCATTACCAAGAGCAAGGAGTGGGCCCAGCTTGGGGCGACCTGCAGGGCTGGCAGCTGCTGACCGCCCCGCCCCACACCACACAGAGCTCTGCGTTGTCGTCCCGGGGTGGCTTTTCCTTTCACTTCCTTCCTTTTCTTTTTGCCTTTCAGCATATAGTCGTGCTGATCTCATTCCAGCTCAGGGCTCTGTACTTCCATTTCTGAATACAGTACAACATTTAAACGGCTCATACGCCATAGCAAGGGAGTGGAGAAATCTGTCCTTTTTAGCTCCTGGGGTTTCTGCCCCAAACTCCGACGCCCTGGGCGGCCAGGGGAAGGCGCTGCAGTGACGTGAGGCCCTAGTGGGAACCGCCCCCTCATGCACATGGGCTGTCCATCTTGAACGCAATGAATAAGCGTCACACTCAGAGCCAAGGTGGACACCCACGTCGGGAACAGCAGCCCGTTGGTACCAGGGGCTCCGGGCCGGGGCCTGCGTGGGGCTGTGCGCTTCCTGAGCTGCATCCGGGAGCGCCGCTGTGATGCGTGTGCTCGTGGCTGTGCACCGCTTGGCAGGCTCCGGGATGCCACCCCTCGGAGGGAGGCCCTGTGCCTGTAAGGTCCCCCTGCTGCCCTCCAGCCTACTTTATCTCAGCTGGTAGTGGAAGGGTTCGAGTGACCCATCTGGGTGATCTGGGATGACGGAATTGGCTGGCGTCCTTGGTGTAGACGCCCCCTCGGCTGCCCCAAAGGAGGGAAAAAAGCCAGCCCAACAGTGGTGGTGGAGACGCAGCACAGCAAGTTCTGGTGCCCCGGGACCGCTGCCCCTTTCCTGTTCATGCAGGGAAGGGCTTGTGGCCCCTGACAGTTCTCTGTCACCCCGACAGCACCGTGTGCACCCTGAAAAGACCCATGCACCCCAACAGCACCCCATCACCCTGACAGCACCCCATACCCCGACAGCACTCTGTCACTGCAACAGCACCCTGTACCCCGACAGCACTGTCACTCCGACAGCACCCTGTACCCCGACATCACCCCGTACCCCGACAGCACCCATGCACCCCAACATCACCCTGTACCCCCACAGTGCCCTATGCCCTTGTGAGCGGCAGTCTGTATCTCTGCAGCGTGACTGAGGCCCGGGTCCTGGCTCGTGGTGCAGGACGGTCTGCTCATCCCTGCTTCTTAAATTAATTAATCAATTTAATTTTTATATAGATATTTTTGCCATAGCTCACATGGGCTTGCCAGAGACACAGAGAGAGACAGAAAGCGAGAAACCACCCCTAGGAGGGGGTGGCCACACTGCAGTCCCTTCTCCTCAGCCTCCTCTCAGGATTTTGGGCACGCACGCACACATGCCTAACGTGAGTTCCAAGCTGCTGGGTCCGGGACTCGAACCACAGTCAACTGTGTGGGAATCCAAGCATGTAACCTTTATGCCACCTGCTGGTCCCTAAAGTAATTTTTTTTGAGAGGTTTTTGCTATAGGGCGTGTGCGCTCGCCAGAAAGACAGAGAGAGACAGAGACAGAAAGTGAGAAATCACCCCCCAGGGGGGATGGACACATCACAATCCTTTCTCCTCCATTCTCCTCTCGGAATCTTGGGCATGAACGCACACGCACCTGGCATGAGTTTAAGCCACCGGGTCCAGGACTCGAACTGCAGTTGGCTACATGAGAGTCCAGCAATGTAGTCATTATGCCAACTGCTGATCCCAAAGTAATTTATTTTTAAATAAAGATTGTCTTAGAAAACCTTGAGATTTACAGAAAAATGCAAAGACTGTGCAGACAGTCCCCACATACCCTTACATATACATACACACACACATACACAATACACATACAGGCACACACACACACATACACACACACATCATGTGTACACACACATACACAGACACATACAGATATGCATGCACACACACATACACACGTACACATACACATACACACATACATATACATGCACACACATACGTAGATACATACACACCCACCAATTTACAGAAAAATGCAGACTGTGCAGACAGTTCCCACATACACTTACATACACATACACACACATACACATGCATACACACATACATACTCATACACACATACATACACACATGCACACACAAATACACACATACATGCACACACGTGCATGCAACACACACATGAACACACATACACACGCATACACAAACATACACATCACACACATACATGCATATACACATACATGCAATACATAGACACATGCATGCACACACATACACACATACACATACACACATACCGATTTATTAGAAAAATGCAAAGACTGTGCAGACAGTTCCCACATACCCCACATCACACCCAGTTCCCATATATATATATATAATCTATTTAATTTTATTTGTCATTACCATTATTTTTTTTTAATTTGCTACAGGGTACATGTGCTCACCAGAGAGCGAGTGAGCGAGAGAGAGGGAAAGTAAGAAAGCAAGTCACTGGGTCTGGGACTTGAACCGTGGTTGGCCATGTGGAAGTCCAGCACCTCAACCTGCTGGCCTCTCCCTTTTTATTTTCAAAGATTACCTATTCATCTTTGAAATAGCAAGAGACACCTCCATGGGTCTTCATGCCATGAACCGTCGGCCTGGCCAGCCGGGGTCAGGGGCACGTGTGTGTACCCTGTGGGCTGAGGGCGGCCCTGGGCATGAGCCGGGTGGGCCCCGTTGCACTGGCTGGACCACGGTCCTGCCAGTTTCCAGTCCTGTCAACATCTGGTTTGGGGCGGTGTGTCTGGCACAGCTACAGGCCAGCATTGCTGTGCGTGAACTACAGCTCGTGTCCTTCCTCGGCCTAAGGCCGCTCCGTCCTGAATCCATTTGGGATCCCACAGGACTTGCCGTGGTCGGGCCGGGGAGCCTGCCTTCACTCCTGTGTTCTGAAATCCAGAAGCTTCGGTCACGCCTCCATGTGCTCGTAAGGGAAGCGACACTGAATGCCCTCATTGCTCCAGTCTCCGCCATGCGTGGGGACTTACAGGGTGGCCCAGTGGCAGGTGCTAGGCTGCAGCTGGTGCAGGGATGGGAGACCACGGCGGGCAATGGAGGGCCGGGGCACAGGTGTGCAGCGGGCCGTGGGCCTCTGGGCTGGGCCTTCCCTTCATTTACGGCCCGTGGCTCAGTGCACATGGGCAGAAACGGGCCTTCGCAGTGGGAGCACGGCCCGTGGGGCTGCTTCTGCAGGCACCAGCCTGGGCGGCCCCCGTGCCTCGCCTGTCGGCTTCTATTTCCTCTTCTCACAAACCAAATCAATTCAGCACAGAAAGTCATCCATTCGAAAGGAATTTTCCATCAATGTCATTCAGCAAAGGTGAGTTAGGCAATGACAATTGGGAGAAATACTTTAATGCTGTTATTATATCAGTTTTAGCCAATCTAGCCACAATATTAAGGTGACTGCATTGTTTCTGTTTCATTTTATTTTCCACCTTATGTTTCATGACAGAAAATCAAAAGGAGAAAATGGGCTGAAGGCCACGCCGAGCTCTGGCACTGGAGAAGGGCCGCAAGCCAGGCCTCGTGCCCCTCTGCGGACACGGCCGTTTCCCAGCCATGTATTACTTCCTGCGATCTGCTGGAGCGAGTGTGCACTCGCCAGAGGGAGTGCGAGCGAGAAACCGCCCCAGGGACGCCCAGCACAATCTCTCCTCCTCCATTTCCTCTTGAACTCATGCACACGCCCAGCGTGAGTTTCAAGCCTCCGGGTCCAGGACTCGAATTGCAGTCGACCGTGTGGCAGTCCAACACCTTAACCACTATGCCACATGGGGTTTCTAAGGTGGCTTTTGAGCCACATGAGCCTCGGGCAGCAGCAGCCCACCACAGTCCAGGCGGTGCACCGGGCGGCGTTCAGCTGCCCACATCTGTGTTGGTGTCTGAGTTGTCCGCTGTGAGAGCCTTCTCAGTCACCTCGGGAATGTGGCCCTGGCAGGGCGATGGCCCAGAGGAGCCCACAGCTGGCAAACAGGCGGGGTATGGTGGCACTCCTGTGGCCCTGGCCACCTGGGGACTGGGGCAGGAGGATGGAGCCCTGGTGAGACCCAAGACGTGCCTGTCTCGATCTAACATGAAAAACAGAAGAAAAGAAAACCACCACGGAAGCCCCGCAATCGTGTTAGCAATGACCTGATTCTTGGGACCAGCAGATGATATAGCGGTTACGTCACTGGACTCCCACAGGCCAACTGCAGTTCAAGTCCCGGATTCAGTGACTTGAAACTCATGCTGGGCATGTGTGCATGTGTGCCCCAAATCCTGAGAGAATGTAGGAGAAGGGATTGTGGTGTGACCATCCCCCCAAAGGGCGACTTCTTGCTTTCTGTCTCTCTGGTGAGTACACGTGCACTATAGCAAAAATCTCTCTAAAAATACATTTAAAAAACCACTAATTGTCCGACTCTTGAATGTCTAAATAAAATATCTATTGTTCACCCAACAAAATTGTTTTAAAGAATTATTTTATTTTATTTTTAAATTTTGCCAGAGAGTGACAGAGTGAGAGAAAGTGAGAAAGACAGAAAGTGAGAAAGGAAGCCACCAGGTCCAGGACTTGAACCACGGTCAACCCTTAACCTCCACACCACCTGCCAGCCCCATTGTTTTTTTAAAGAATGATTTTATTTATTTAATTTGCCAACAAATATTTTTTAAAAGGAAAGGAAAGAGGGGCCAGGAGGTGGTGTGGTGGTTGGTGTGCTGGACTCCCACATGACTGTCCAAGGTTCAAGTCCTGGACCTGGAAGCTTGCTTTTTCACTCTCTCTCTCTTTCTCTCTCATAAACACATGCCTTGTAGCAGATTAAAAAATAATAACAATGATAAATTTAAAACTCAAATAAATAATTCTTTAATAGAAAAAGAAAGAAAAAGAAAAAAATAATGTGTTCCTTTTCTGTCAAAGCTTTCCCCTGGAGGTGCAGGCCCAGCAGGCTGGAGCCGGGAGGCCTGCCCGGCAGATGGGCGCCGTGCGACCTGTCTTCAGGGCTTCGCGGAAGACAGCCCCGTGCGGAGTCCGGGTTTTGCCGTCATCTCTGTTGTCCCCACCATTTCTGCGGTCGGACGTTACCGCGCGCAAGCTCACCAACGCACCTTGTCTTTCTCAACAGCAAGCTGCGTCACGCTGTGGAAGACACACTCTGTGGTGGCCGTGCGGTGGCTTTTCGTCACCGCAGGAAGGAGTGCCCCAGGTGGACATGCTGTTGGTGCTGAACCTCCCGAATGGCGCTCCTGTGTGGAGAGAAATGGACAGTGCCCAGCCCAGGCGGTCACTTAGTGAGGGCAACGGCCCATGTGGCTCAGCTGATCCGTCGACTTTGCCTCCCAAGTCTCTGTCGTTCTCTGGGCCTGGGTTTACGTTCCTTCCCTCCGCGTCTGAGAAGACGTCGGTTGGGGGGGTGCCTGCCTGCAGGTACCCAGTGCCGTCTTCCCGGCGTTGTGGCTTGTGAGAGCTACCAGGTCTGCTTAAAGCGTGGCATCTTTGCAGGACAGAACTACAGACAAGCCTGGCTTTTACTTCAGCTTTCGTAAGAGCAGGTGCATTCTGAGCCGTGCACCGTTCTGAGCTCTCTGGCTGGACGCTGCAGCTTTGAGTCTTCCGTTTCCTCCATGAGTACGAAGTACACTCCGGAAAAACCTCGAAACGCCCTGGTGTTCATTCTTTATATATCTCACCTTCAGAATCATTTTGTTACCAAGCAGCGCATACTCCTGCCCACGTGTGTGCAGAATTCCAACCCACGTTGTCAGAGCCCTCGCTGCTCTGCCAGGGTCACATGCGCTCGGTGAGTAAGTCCATGATCGGAAACCTCAACTTTATTTAATATATTTACATTCAAACAAGGATGACTCGCTTTAGTACCTTATATAGCTTCGATCTCAGGAACTACAAAGATGTTAGTGAATGCATAAACAATTCTAACACAGAGGGACGTGGGTCTTTATCTGGAAGCCAAGCCTGAAGGTCACGTGAGAGGATGGACATAACTAAGGGCTGGAGCAAACAGCGCCCGCCACTGAGCACCCGGGCAGGCAGCCCCGTTCCAGCGAGCGGAGCAGGGGAGCCGGCCAGGGCCCACGGGTCAGCGCGCCTAGGTGCTCCCCTGTGCCCACGAGAGCTGCGTGAGTGGCTGCTGGCGGGCTGTTTCACAGACGCACAAGTGGAGCCTCAACGGAACTCACATGAGACGGCCCCTGGGCCGGGTGAGCCAGGCTGGAATCCAGTCTAAGACTTGATACCCTCAGGGCTCATCCTGAGCCACTTAAGGACTCCCACAAAAGAAACGGGGCGGGGGGGGGGGGGGGGAGGAAAGCCCCCTCCACAGCATGTGTTTAGGTTTTCTGATCAGGGCCAACTCCACACGGAGACCCTGTCTACACACATGTGGGTAATAACTGAGTTCACCTTTTTGGCTCGCCAGCAGCCTGGGTTTCCTGTTTTATTTTCCTTCACTAAAAAAAAAAGAAAAAAAAATTAGAGCCACGAAATTGATTCTGTGACCCACAGTGGGCTGAGACTCATACCTGGGGAGCTGCCCTTGGTGGGAGCCCCTGGACAGCGGACACGGAACACGCATGCAGCCTCATCTGGGGAGGGCGAGGAGAGCCTGGTGTCAGCTGCTTGTTCTGGAGGGGATGGGTAAAAAAATGTCAGAATCGGTTGTTTCAGCTTCAAAGTCACTATGAAACAATGGTATGGGCTCCGTTTCGATGTAGTCTGACAATACTCTAACATGTTAACAAAGTACCTCACTCTTTGTGGTGTGGGTAACAGATGAATATGTAAAGAGCCCCGCACGTCAGCCCTTAGAATGTATAATTGTGTATCAAATTATTGCCAGTATAACTGTGAGTAACTCCCTTTTTTTGACTCATCTGTATTATACTGAAGAGCATTTCTCGACCATGGGGATAGAGTATTACACAGAGACCTCTTGAACAAGACGAAATAACTCAGCTGATGGCTCAGGAAGAAGGTGACAGTTAAGAACACTTAGCATAGCCCTCGCTCTGCTGCGGAACTATGTCTCCCCCTCCAGGGGGTCGCCATCGCCTTGGTGACAAGGCAGTACGGCGGCCAGCGCATGTACACTCATCGACACTGCCGCCCGGACATGGCTGGCAACAGTAACGGAAACGGAGGTGCAAACGTTACCGGTTCACCAGTTCACAGGCAGGGAAGGCTTCGGATTCAAACACTAGACTTCAATAGGCTCTGGGCCCAGAACAGTTTCCACATGACCCGAGACTGGGCCCGGGACCCACAGTCACGTTTCTGATAAGCCTTGGGCTGTTAACTCTTACAACCTAGAAAGATTTCAAAATACAGTACATGTACCTCCAAATTTTCTCTCAGGTTTGAAAAGGGCCCAGCGCTTGGAAACACTACATGTAAAGCCCTGGAACCCGACTCTTCCTGACAGCTGGGTCCCAGGCTCGGGGAGTGAGGACCAGACCACGGCCAGCGAGTAGGCCCTGCAGAGACCCTGCCCCGGGGACCAGGACGCCGGACGAGCACATAAAGGTACACTTAAGCCCTGGGGACCTCCGTCTGCTGTGGCTGCTCATGCATTCCAGGCCCAAAACAGTCACTGAAATTTCTGAGTTTCTCATTTAGAAAATCTTCAATAGGGAGAGAACGGTTTGGACAAGCCTGGCTAACAGTTTTCAAAAACTCATTAGTCCTGTAAAATTTCAATTTATCCTCTCAAATTTGCAAGGCTTCCAGCGTATTTGCCAATAATACCCTTTTCTTTTCAAGTTATCCTCACCGCCATCTGCAGTTCCCCGTATCATCACGCTGAACACGGGGTGCGGGGGGGAGTACAGAAAATCACTCAGCCCCCCGCCAACAGTCACTGTTAGACGAGAAGAGAGAGAGGTAGAGAGAGGCAGAGAATACGCAAGTTCTTCAGCAGGTGGGCGCCCCTTGTGGTTCATCAAAACTCGCGCAAGTCCTCGCCTGTGTCTGTGGCCCGACTGGCTGCTTAGTGGCCATTTACCACCAAGAGGCTCAAGGCCGGGGGAGCCCGCAAGGACTCTCCCCTCCGAATGCCGGACTTACACTGCCTTTAAGCGTGCGTGGACACCTCCGCCAGGCAGCGCCTGACCTGCACCTTCCAGCTCTGCACAGCCCTGGCGCCTGGGGGTGGCAGGGTGACTTGTCAGCAGTGGGTGGCGTGTGTCGTCCTGGATGCCAGGATGCACGGCGGACGCAGCAGACAGCGGGAGGGGACAGCCGGTCTCTCCCATTGATGGGTGGGACCCTGGGGGGCACGTGTGAGTGGGATCTTTCGGGAGGCAAGATGTGTGAGCATGGGAGGGGGTGCGTGTGAGCGGGGCCCTGATGGGGGGCGTGTGAGCAGCTGCGGGGGGAGTAGGGGAGCACAGACTGGCCCAGGGAGCCTTAGAGAAGCACAGCAAGGCTTCCGGGTCGCAGTGCACAAAGCCTGAGTTGAGATCCGTGTGCACACGTGACGGTCTGTGCTATGAGGCCATGAGTGCAGAGCTGGAATTCGAACCTGGGGCTCTGATCACGAAGCCCAAACCCACCAAAGATTGGCCATGTGGCTGCTCTGCTCCCGGGATTAGCCGAGAGCAGACTCAGGCAGGGTGGAGATGCCTGGAAGCCCCTGCTCACCAGGTGCTGAGACCTGCCAGGCACACCTGCTGGAGGTGGCCGGCTGGGCGGTCGGAGACTCCTGCTCTCCTCCACATCCAGTCCCCCGCCTAGTAGGGGCCGTGACACAGCGCTAGCCCAGCACCCTGGGAAGTCCGCTGAGGGTTTCTGGAAACACTTCCAATTTTCTGATAGAGAGGGGCTCACAGGCAAGGGCCCTAACTGTCCTTTCTCTGAGGGGAGGACAAGGGCCACGCCCAGGCCTGCAGCAGCCACCCCACGCTCACGAGGGGCAGCGGGAGCACAAACCAATGCATGGCGTGCCCAGTGGCATTGGCTCAGTACACGCCTCCCCACGCTGGCTGCTGAAGCTTCCATGGTCTGAGGCCAAATGCAGATGTAACTGACGGAACAAGGGCCTTGGAGACACAGTCTCAGGAAGCTGGGAGGTGTTGGAGACACATGTCCGTACCTCCTGCAGTCAGGGCGGACACCGTCTCGGACGACTGTTGAAAGCTCCCTCCCCCTTTGCCTCACTTCCTGTGGCCCCAAGGCCAGCAGCACAGCAGCACCTGCGGAGCCAGAATCCGCATTTGTTCTAGAGAGAGTTCTGCTATAAGACACTTCTGTTCGCTGGAGAGACAGAGACAGAGAGACAGAAGGCAAGAAATCACCCTTCCAGGGGGGTGGCCATGCCTCGGGTCCCTTCTCCACCATTATCCTCTTGGGATTTTGGGCACACATGCACATGTGCCTGGCATGAGTTTTAAGCCAGTGGGTCCAGGACCTGAACTGCAGTTGACCACGTGGGAGTCCAGTGCCTTAACCACTATGCCACCCCACTGCCCCAGAACCTGCACTGGACAGCTCCCAGTGAGCTGCACGCAAGCCAGCTCCGGAAAGGCCTGACATGGCCCAGCAGTTCCCTACCCTAGCCACGTGCCGATCCATGCCTGGGCTCTACTCCCTGAGGCTCAGGTCCGACACGTCTGGAGAGAGGCAGCTGCACGTGGAGATAAGAGCCCCTCGGGGAGACTGCGAGGAGCCTTGGCCTGATGGCTGCTCCGCTCAGTGCGGGGAGCCGTGTGGTCCCACAGCCGCAGCCCGGGAGTGTCGGCCACGCAGATTCTCCAGGCCCACCCAGCCCTGCAGACCCAGGCCAGGAGCCTGTGGCTCGCTCACCCCCAGGGAAGAAGCCCGCCTGCAGACACCCATGGTGGGGGTGGCACGGCCGGGGGCACCGCTATGCCCTCCCAGGGCAGACGGCAACCTCGGTCTTCTCCCCTGCCCGCAGCCCCTGCAGAGAGCAGGCAGGGTACGTTTAGCACCGTGACACGCCCGCTCGCGGTGCCTGGGCCCACCGATCTCACCGTGCAGGCCTTACCAGTAGCCTTCGGTTCATCCTGGGCCAGTCTGCAGCCAGGGCTCCCCAGCCTCGCCCGGCAGTAGCTGATGCTTGGACGTTGCGTGGGCAGGTGGGGTCATGGCTGGGGCTGCTCGCTGAGGCCGTCACCGCTGCCCGCGGACAGCAGAAGGGTGACGGGCAGGACAGGGCAGGCAGGGTGTGGCTGAGCGCGCCGTGCCGCTACTCACTTCTCAAATGGCACCGCAGGAAGCCACTGGCCGGCGTGACCCAATGAGCCCAGTGCCAGGGACAGCAGCTCCCATTCCCACGGACAAGCAGGTCACCTGCAGGAGATGCCCACACTTCATTCCAAGATGCAGTCCCACAGGACCCCACGGCCGGCGAAGCGACCTCTCCCCAGGCTGTGTGGCGGGCTGGTCTGGAGCCGACGTGGGTCCCACGGTGAGGGGTGAGCGTGCGCCAGCCTGGAGATGGGTCGGCGCTGCGCTGGCCCTGGGCCCGGATGCTCTCGTGTGTCCTGGAGCACAGCCCAGGGCCTGGCCACCTGGACCAGCTCCTTTCAGGTGCAGGGCGGCAGAGCCATGAGCTGAGTCCCTGCCTGCCAGGTCAGGTCAAGCCGCTGGGGCGCCCCAGCTCTCCAGGCGGCTGGCAGGGCTGGGGTGTCGGGATGTGGCCTGCCTGCACTGGGCAACAGGGCCCAGCCACCAGTGCTGGGAGCTGCTGAGGGGCCTTGCCCGCCAATGCCACAGTCGGAGTGTCCTCAGGGCAGCCCTCTGCTGGCTGGTGCTTCAGCACCAGGGGAGCCAGGCCGGAGCACCCCCACCCCATTCGAGGCCCAGAGCCCCGGCCCGGGCTGGGCTCAGGATGCCCGACACTCCCCTCTGGGCCTGTGTCATGTGCCGGCAGACGTGTGGCCCGTAGGCGGGCACACAGATAAGCGTTCATGGGAAAGGCCACAGAGGCGCAAGGCCCAGGAGCGGTCGGGCCAGGTCTAACAGCAGCTGTTAGACGTGACCTCACCTTTCAACTGCCCGCAGGCTAGACCCCACACTCTGCAGAAGCCCAGAGCCACACACTGCCCAGACCAGCCAGGCCCTCACACTCGGCTTGTCAAGGGAGTCAGAGAACGTGTTTTGCCACATTTTATTTTTAATCATGGAAGGGTTTTGAATGTTCAAAAGGTCAGAGTGTTTCGTGTTCTGCACAGCGCTTCCAGACGAAGGCCTCGAGAGCAGGGTCCGTGGTTCTTACAGGAGCCAGCGCTGGCTGGGCGGTGGGGCTGCAGTCCCTCGTGGCTCTGGGCGGCTGACCAGAGGGAAGGCTCTGGATCTGGGTGATCAGGGTGCATCAGGGCACCACGACCCTGTGAGAGACCCCGTCTCTCCTCTTATGGAAGAAGCAAAGAAACTTATAAAGGAGAGGCAGCCAGAGAGCTGCCCTGCCGGGCGAGGAGGCCGGGCTCCCGCGTGCTCAGGCCGGCCGTATCACAGCGGGGGATTCCCTCGGAGCCATGCGGTTCCAACACGCGGAAGGGAAGGCGTGGGCTCCTTAGCGTGAAGCAGAGAAAATGCAAATCCCAAACACATGGTGGTTTACATGCCTGTGCCACGTCAGTGTCTATTATAACCAGACCCTGCACACACGCCGCCTCTCCCGATGCAAGCTTCAGAACTGGCGTCCTCCTGGCTTGGCGAGTACTTCCCATTAAGTAGTTGGGCTCAGCTTTATCCAGAAAGCCTTGCGTGTTATTCTGGACAGAGTATTTGCCGGCCTGAACTAAAGGCACCTTGCTAGAAAGCTGGTTCTGGGGACCCCACTGCACAGTGGCTAAGCACCATGCACCAGGAGCTGGGTCCACCTGGGTGGACACGGTTCAAGTCCCGGCCCTGGTGGCCTGAGGAGCGTGCCAGGTGCATGGGCAGGCTTGCCCAAATCCTGGTGGTATGGAGAATGGGGAAGGGATTGCGGGGTGCTCACTAGTCGCTTCCTCTTTCTCTCCCTCTGGTGAGTGCATACAACTCTTTGCAATTAAAAAAAATTAAAAAAAAAAAAAGAAAATGGATTCTTTAGAGGTACTTACAGTGCCTGAATAAAGTAGACATTTCTACTAAATACTATAATCTACGTTAACACCATTTAAGTTCATTCTTATCAACAATTGCAAGACAAAGACAGTGGTTTAAGACATGACATTCCAGGCCGGCAGGTGGAGTGGTGGTTGAGAGCACTGGACCCCACACGGCTGACCATGGTTTGGGTTCTGGAGCTGGTGGCCTGCTTCCTCTTTTCCTCTCTCTGTCCCTCTCTGGTCAAGTTAAAATAAAGTTTAATAAAATAATTCTTTAAAAAAAGAGAGAGAGCGATCTTTCCCTCTCTCTCTCTGTCCCTCTCTGGTCAAGTTAAAATAAATAAGCTTAATAAAATAATTCTTTAAGTGACCAGCAGTTGGCGTAATGGCTATGTCACTGGGCTCCCATGTAGTCGACTGCAGTTTGAGTCCCAGACCCGGTGGCTTAAACTGACGCCGGGTGCGTGTGCGTGCGTGCCCAAGATCCTGAGAGGAGAGTGGAGAAGGAATTGCAGCGTGGCCATCCCCCCTGGAGGGTGATTTCTTGCTTTCTGGCTCTCTGGAAAGTGCACATGCCCTACAGCAAAATCCTCTCCAAAAAAAAAAAAAATCTTTAAAACAAAAAAAAAAAAAACAAAAAGGGAGAGAGACCCCAGGGCAGCCATGGCACTTGGGGGAGCCTGACTAAGGGCACCTGCAGCTTGTTGCTGGAGACGAGGTTTGTTCCGGTGATCATTTCCCCATGATTACAAATACTATTTTACTGAGTTTATTATTCCTACACAGACTAGTTACTAGGACCCCAGCAGCGCACCCTGCAGGCGGCTGGGCTGCAACAGGCCAGCACCACGCTCTCGGCGGGCGGCATGTCTGACCCCCAAGGTTTACCTAAGCTGGCCGCCTGAGACCTGTGGACGTGCAGGCCCTCTGGGGATGGCCAAGGCCTCCTCGAGCCAGGCTGAGTCAGCAGCCGAGGGTCGCCGAGACACCAACATAGCTGCGTCCTGCTCGGAGAAACCGTGGGCGTGGGCCGGCCAGTTTTGTGTCTGAAGGACCCCAGGGCCAAGCCTCTGGGACCCGGTTCACGGGAGGCCGCTGGGTTTTGGTCAGGCCCAGGGCCCCTCCTCGGAAACCACACTAGTACCGTCATTTTCAGCCAGACATCGCAAGGGTGACAGGAGCAGGGTGACAGCATAGAAACACCCGCCGTGTGGGTGAGTCTCAAACAAACGAGAGCGAGCAGGTCCCACCGCAGACAGGAACGGAGCCGGCGAGAGCGGGGACTGACGCCGGCCAGGCTGTTTCCGAGCGCTGCGAGGAGAGCAGGTCTGCTCGGGCGGAGGGTCCTCGAGCCCTGGACATGACCGCCAGTCTGACGGCAAGTTCGCCGCCGTGCTCCTCCGCAAGGTGACCCCGCGGGGGCAAGGCTGCGGTGTGGGGCAGGGCCTTGCAGGGACTGGCCTCCCCCCAGCTCCTGAAGAAGGAAAGACGGAAGGAGGGAAATGCCAGAATCGTACCTACCTCTTCTGAGTTCTCAGACCAGGTTTTTAGTCTCAGACCCAAAATGTCTGGTAACCAGGCTGTTTTCGTGAGGGTTCCCAGGTGTCACAGCGCCTCGAGGGGCGGTCTGATACGTCGCCAGCTGTGCTTGTTGGCAACGCGAGGCTGTTACTGAAACCATCAAGAAAACCAGCACAGGGTGGAGTGGACTCTCAGCGTGAAGGTGTGCGAGGGGAAGCCTTCAGTGCGTCTCCATGTGCCCCTGAGCCCCACCACTGGAGGGGCAGTGAGTACCTCCCACTGGCCGCGTCAGGGTGGGTGTACCTGCCGGAGCAGGCCAGGCCCGGAGAGGCCCCTGAACTGTCTCTAGTAAAGCAGACAGACACCTCGTTTTCTGTCCATACTAAGCCGAAGACCGGCCAGCTGCAAGAGTGCGCTCACTTCATCTTTAGTTATTTTTATCTCTGCTTGCAACAGTTATTATTTAATAGAATTAAGATTCAGGTATCCTTTAATTTAATCCAGCAAGGACACAATACCACGAATTAGTAGGGACTGGGAATACCAAGGATGGGGGTGCAGGAAATAACACACCGCTCAGCAGAAATTCAGTTTACAAATCATTCTGTAATTTCAAAATATGTGCATCATACCAACTTCGAAAGTATGGAGAGAAGGGTTCACAGACTCCCACGTTCACAAGTCATCGCCGTTGGGACTACTGCAGTCAGATTCCTGGCCACGTCTGTCACGCGCAGTGGGCGGCCACGCCGACACTTCACGGGCGCCCCAGCAGCCACCTGCTCTCCACTTAGCGGTGTCAGGGAGCCGGACGCGGCCGACAAGCGTGCCCCGACGGTGGCGGCACCTCACCGACTTCGACTCTCTGCGAGGCCCTCCGAGCTCAGGGCCACGCCACATCACTCATGAGCGGGCGAGCTGGAGGTGACTGTCCACGTTACAATCCGTGCTACTTACAAAGTCAGACCAAAATGCAGACACTTAGGACTCAGGACAGTGACACCAGTGCTCATAGTTCAGGCTCTGACGTTTTCCTAAAGGACAACTAGGAATAGCCATTGCTTTAAACCGCACACTCCTGAATATATATAAATATATATAAATATATGTAGGTATTATTTTTACAAGGGCTGTGTACCTGCAATACACATGGAAAAATCAAACCACTTGTTAAGTCTCTTTTCTAAGAGGAAAATGCAGTAAGCATAAATGTTCACAGAACTTCATTTTATTTTACCTTAAATAGAGTTGTATTTTTAAAAGCATCATTAAGTTCAATTTTTTTTTAAAAGCAAAGATACAAACACATTTTTCATGACCCCCAAATGATTCCAGTTTTTTCAGCAGTTATCTGTCATAGATTCTTCCTATCTATGAGAATATTCTAATTCATTCCTACTCTCTCTCAATATATAAATACTGTAGTCTGTCCAGTGAATTTTTGGGAGAGAAGAAAGGAGTACATTAGTGGTCATCTTAATAAAGTAATAAGTACATAGTATTTTGGAGGTGGGAAGGATTTGTGTGCATGGGTCCCACTCCCTCACAATTCGGGGGCAGAGTGAAGGCAGGACAGCGACAGCGTTGACAGCAGCTTCTACAGGTCACCCTGGCCACTTCTGTCCCTGGCCCCATCTGAGAGGACGCCAGCTGGGCCTGAGGCAGGAACCGAGGCTGCCCTGAGCCTCATGTGGTGCAAAAATACCAAGAGGAGAAAGGGGGAAAACGCTGATGCCATTTTGTTTCCCGTTGCAAAGGCTGAGAATCAACATGTGGTATTTCCTTCTAAGTGAAAAAGGGGGGTGTGAATTTTGTTGCTAGTATTTTGTATATCAAATTTAAACATAGCTAAAAATCAGAAAGATCTGCTCAGAGAATCACGGCATGCTTTCTTCGACAGAGCCCCGTGTGGGAGACTTTCCAAGGGAATAAGCAGGCGTCGCTCCTGCCTCAGCTGCGGGATTGGTGACGAGCCCAGGGTGCGGACACACGGGACCGGGCCACGGGAGGCAGGGTGTGCGCAGGGTGATGGCCAGACAGTCCCACATATGCAGTACTGCCACCCGCTCCTAGCACACACAGAAGAGAAACGTGGGGTTTGGACTGTGGCACAGGGACACCACGCACCGTGCCAGGAGCTGGCAGGGCTGGGAGTGCCATGCAGCCGTGGACGGCAGTACAGTGAGCTCGGCATCTGGCTTCACGGACGTACATGGCTGCAGGGCATGTGGGCAGCACCCACGGAGAGGCAGCCGAATGTGGAGTTTAAAACATCGTCTTTTGCCCTTTCACAGTAGTTTTAAATTGGTTTTAAGATCGATGGCCGTATTTAAATAATTCGCAGGGCATTTGCGGTCCTTTACGATGGTCTGAATGGCTAGCGCTGCTGTCAGACCCAACACCCACACGTGAGCCCCAAACTGGAAGCAGTTTCAAGGTACAGGAAGTAAACCCCTCTCCTGCGTCTTAGCTTGAATTAATTACAAATCAGCGGTAGAATCCTATTTCCCTACCTTTTCAAAAAAATTAAACTTACTAGCTGATTTAGTTGGTTTACATTTTGTAGTTTCTACTCTAGCGCTGAAATCAGTATAGTGGGATTTCTCAGGCTTGTGATGCCAGGTTGGCCTGGGCCGGTGAGTACAGTGGTTAGTACCTTTATCGCTCCTTGAAAATCACCCAGTACATCCCACGTAAAAATTACCTTGGCTTCTAGGTATCAGTAGTGTGTGTGTGTGTTGTGTTTGTGTGTGTTGATTTTTTTTTTTTTTAATTTCAAAAAGATTTAAAGAGAAAAAAGAAGAAGAAAAGGAAGAAATAAACTACGTATTTCCAAGTCCGGGAAATGTGAGGGTCTTTAAAGTGTCGGGTCGCGCCTGACGTTCCAGTGAGGTGACGCACCCAGAGTGAGGGCAAGGCTCCCTGAATTGGCACAGGTGTGCACCTGCAGACCGCGCGCTGTGACGGTGGCATGACTCGTGCCCTGGCTGTGTCCTCCCTACGCTGACCCCTGCTCAGCTCTGTCCGAGTGACCTAGAAGCCGACATTGTTGCCTAATGCGGACGGCATGAAGGTCACTGGGGGCCGCTCTTTTTGGACACCGCGAGTCTTCAACAGGGAGACGCCGGCTACTACAGCTGTGCCCGTCACGGATGCAAAAACTCAAGACTAGGAGGCTGTATTTTTACTTTGGGGAAAAGCAAAAAATAAAAATTTCAAGGCCCACAAAAACACACTCAGAGAGCACTTCAGTGTGAGCGAGCCTCCCGACTCCTCACAGGGGCTCCGCGACACACCTGCACCGGGGACCAGCTCCTCACGGTCCACGTCTCCATCAGAAGAATGAAGGGACGCAATCTGGAGATGATGTTACATCCTGCATTTTATTCAATTCCATGTGACAAAAATAGGACCCCTAGACTAAGACATCCATTTCCATCAGCAGATGTGTCAAGCCACAAGATTTCATAATAAAAAATATCGGATCAGGGTGACAGTCCCGGCCGGCTCAGGGAAGCCCCCGCCCCACATGGTACTGCGGTATAAAAATAGGGTCTCTCCACCACGCGAGGCCGGGCCCCGCCCTTCAGAGCCATCTTATTTACACACAGGCACGCCGCTTTTCGGAGCTATATACACGTCCTCTGGGGACGAGGACGTGCTGTGCCGCCAGACACTAACCGAAAGAGCGCACAATAAAAACCGAGAACGACCAGAAACACACCAGGACACAGAAAAATACAACGGAAGCTCGGTGCCGGAAGACAGCGACACGCAACCTCGGTTAGCCTCGCCCAGCACGCGGGCGCTTGTCACTGGGTGCAAGCGGGGCACCACCCAGGGCGCCCACCTCCGCAGGGACGAGCAGCTCACGGCCTTCCAGGTCTTGCTCAGTGACGTGCAGCGGGAACACCGTCCTTTCAGGGACTTCCATGCTGTGCTGTGTTGGAGAGCGACTGTTCTGCCTTCCTGTCTCCGCTGGTCGAGGGTCTTCAGGGGCAACGACTCCTGGCGTGTCACCCAGCCTCCTGAACGGTTCTGCTGCTGGGACCTGGTCGTGTTGGGTCTCGGCACGCTCGAACGCACACGATGAGGTAGTACATGGGACGCTGCCTGTCCCGCTGCCCAGCACCTCCGCCCCTCGCGACCTGGACAGAGCCACCCGCACAGCCTGTGCTCGGGACGCTCGGAGGATACCGCGCTTTCTGTTCTCTTGAGAAGGTAATAAATACGTCAGGGAGTCGGACACCTTCCAGCCGTGACGGGTCACACAGCCAGACGCCGGCTAGTCCTCTCCAGGCTGCGGTGGCCGGCACCAGAGCCGCAGGGGCCCGGTCCGGCTTGTACGTTACACAGCACCGAGGCCGACCTGCCCGTGGGGGGCTCGGCTGACGCGCTCAGCTTCCCCCTGGCTGGCACTGGCTCGGTCCTCAGACTCGCTCGTCAGTTTCATGCCGTTGGAATTTTCAAATGGGCTTTGTAGAAAAGTTAAGTAAATCATTTTAAGAAATGGGGGCCCTGTTTTATTGAAGCGCTGATGGGGTGGCTTTCTGCTTAAGTAGTACAGATTTCTTACGCTGTTGGACCTTAAGACAAAACAAGAAATGGTGAGGTTTCTTCTTCCTTTTCCTTAAACTGAAGTACTATTTATAAAATCCTTTACATCTTTTTAAATTTTCAAATTATAGACAAACCTCCCTAATACAAAATACTAAAAGTGCAATAGTTATAAATTAAGAGGTTGCAACCACATTATACAAACATTACCTTTTTATTGTACAGTTTGATAACGTGAAGCGTTTACTCACAGCTGTTGACAGAGCCGTGAGTCAGGGTGATGTCCGTCTGCGACCCCCAGGCCTGGCCACAGACCACACCGACAGCAACTGCCCACACAGCAGCTGCGCACGTTGAAGTGAAAGGACAAAAGGCAGGTCGTGACTGACAGGTACTGGCACTCAGAAAGCATGCTGTCTTCCCAGGTAACGTCACCATTTCACCTGAACTGAAATCATCCGCTTATTTATAGTAAAACAAATCTTGCTGAAAAAAATAAAAAGAAAACCACACGGCCAGGTGTCTTCTGTAGCACAAAAGCTTCATTTAAGGTTGGGGCTGCTATGTCGCCGGTACCCGCATCACCTCGTTATAAATACTGTGGGCGGAGACCCTGCCGTCGTGCGGGCTGGGAGTGCTAACCACTGCTTCGGGGTGAAGAAGTCTAGAAAACGGTTCCAGTTTCTAACTAAGTCGAACAAAGCCATCCAACGAGTTTCCCTGGAAGCCTGCACGGGACTCCTTTTCCCGCACAGGGATTAGGTCGGAGGAGGAGCTGAGTGGCCGGGCCTGGGCGCTGCTCTGGGCGGCTCTCCAAGCACTTCTTTTTCAGACTGAGAGTTCCTTGGCAGGCCAGAGCGCCCTCGAGAGCAGCCAGACTCCCTGCCGAGGGGAGTGCCGGGCCCCTGGGAGCCGGCCACCCTGTGCCACACTTGGGGCAGCATTTCCTGCTGGGACACGTTTGTGAGTTTCACCAAGAGCCCAGGCCCGCGGCCCGGACCTCGGGGAGCGAAGCGGGGCGGCGGCCGAGCCAGCCCTCGGCTAGTTGATGCCGATTTCCTTGTTATCCTCGACGAACCTCGTGAAGGCGCGGCCGGCTCCCGCGTCCGAGCTCGCCTTGTCCAGCCCCGCGACGGGAGGGCTAGTGCCGCCACGCGCCTTGTCCCCCACGCTGGTGACGGCGCCCACAGGGGGCATGGCGCAGCTGCCCAGGCTGACAGGGAGCTGGGGGACGCCCCCGTTCTGGATGACCGAGATCTCGTTGTTCTTCATGGCCAGGCCGTTGGTGATGGCCGCGGCATACTGGTTCCAGAAACTGGGGTCCACGCTCATGGCCCGCGCGGCCAGGTCCTTCTGGAACATCTCCGAGAACTTCAAGGCGTCGCCGCCCAGCAGAGCCATGGGGTTCTCCACTGAGAGGCGGCGGCCGCGCCTCGCAGGGGCATTGTTCCACATATGCGTGCCCATGTGCACCTGTGGGGACACGGAGACAGCGCACAGGTAAGCGGGTCCAGCCACGCGTGGCTGCTGAAGCCTATCTCAGTGCCTGAGTGCCTGCCACCAAGGTCAGCGTGGCCCAGAACAGCGCACGCATGCTGGCCTGTGTCCTCCCAGGTGAAACGCCCGACAGGCCAAGGATGTCCTTAGCTGAGGACAAAGATCTCAGTAGGTCCCCCAGGCCCTGTTGCCCTGGAGCCTCCACCTATCGCCCGAATCATCTTACACTTGGCCTTGTTTACGGTACCCTCCTGGGCTTGCACTCCCAGACGAGGAGGCAATGTTACTCTAGGACACGCAGGGCTGTCTAGCCCTGGGAGTCCTCAGGCTGCCCATCCTGGGGTGCCTCTGGCCTCGAAGACACAGCTTGGCCTCCTGACAGCCTCAGGAGAGGCTGCCGAGACCCAGGTTGGCCATCTCTGCCAACACACTCCACAGAGGAGGGACGCCAGCATCGGCAGGGCGTTCCCGGCCATACGTCCCAAGAGGGAATCGTCCAGGGCCGCTGTCATCCCCAGCACGGCCACGGGCTGGAGCTGCTCTGACCTTCCAGAGCTGAGGGCGTCTCTCTAAAGCCCTCCATGGCCCCTGGCGGCCGCCCAGAGCCAGCCTCCCTTGGTCCTATTTTCCAGGGAGGGTTGAAAGGCTGAGATCACTCTGTGTCAGAGGCATAAGGGCGTGGGCCCCGGGCCTGCCTGTCCTGCTGCAGTGGGCCGGGAGGCCTGCACTGTGCTCGGCTGTCTTGGTGGGGCACGCCTCCGAAGTGTGTGCGCATGTGTGCAGCCGTGTGCATACAAATGCGCACATACGCTAGACACGCCACAGGACATGTATATGCCCCACATGTGCAAATACACTGCATGTGTGCACACACATGCACCACACGCATTCTGCACTAACCCCCACGCATGCGCCACACACCTGCCACACGCCTGCACCACAGCACACACGTGTGAATGAGCACACCCACACGTCCAACCTCGGCCAGGATGGTGTGGTGAGGGCCATCCAGCCGGGGCGCCGCCTCACCTTCAGGTTGCCCTTGGTGGTGAAGGCCCTGCCACAGATAGTGCAGCCGAACGGCTTCTCCCCGGTGTGGGTGCGCTCGTGGATCTGCAGGGCGCTGGCCGAGGAGAAGGTCTTGCCGCATGACTGGCAGTTGTGTTGCTTGGGTGTCCGACGTGGCGGCGGGGCCAGCATGGGCCCAAGGCCCGGGCTCATCACAGACTGAGGCCCGGCTGGGACCTGGACGCCGGCCGGCAGCTGCGGGCCCTCGCCCAGCGCGATGGCCTTGCCGTGGCCGTTCACTTCCATTTTGATCATGGCGGGCGTGGCGCTGGTGCCCAGGCTAGGAGGGCCGTGGCTGGGACCTAGAGCAGAGTTGGGGTCAAAGCACTGAGCAGGCAGCTCCCGCAACCTGTGGGTCAGTAAGTGCTGCTTTAAATTACCCAGAGTGGAACACCCGCGCCCGCAGACGCCGCAGACGAACGGCCGTTCCTGAGTGTGGCTGCGGTGGTGGATTTCCAACGCACTCTTGCAAGCAAAAGGCTTGCCACAGACACCGCACGCCGTGCCCGCACACTTACCCCGCTCTCTGCTCAGGAACAGCAGGCCGAAGGGCGCCTCCTCCTTGACCGCCGGCCGGCCCGGGTGGCCGGCTGTCAGGTCCAGGGCGCCCCCGTTCCCGGGGCCGGGGGGCGGGCTGTCAGGCCTTTCGGTCTTCAGAGGGATCTCCTGGGGTTCCTCCTGGTGGCCTAGGCCCGGGGACTTGGAGCGGAAGCTGTCACCGTGGCTGTTGGTGGGTGACAGCGCCTGCGAGGACGACTCGGACGGGGCAGGGCTGCCCGCGCTGCGGCTCTCCAGGTCGCCCGCGGCTGACGAGGAGTCGTCGCTCAGGCGGTCGCTGTCCCCAGACCCGTTCTCCAGGGACTTCAGGCCTGCCAGCTGCTGGCAGCCCACGGCCGCGTCGATCATCTTCATCTGGTTCTCCAGGGCAGCGATGCTGGAGATGACCGAGGGCGGCGAGGGCGGGCAGGACCCTGCGAAGGCCAGGAGCGGCTTGGCGGCGTCCCCGGCGGCGTCCTTCAGCTCTGCGTCATCCTCCATGGAGTTCTCGTCCACGTCGTCCTCGTAGCTGCTCAGGGCCTCGGCGGCCTGCTCGGCGTCCATGGCGTCCTGCAGGCCGTCGGGCGGCGGCGTGTTGGGGATCTGGCCGCCCATGTGCATGCGGATGTGCTGCTGCAGCACCACGGCGTTGGTGAACTTCTTCTGGCAGATGGGGCAGGAGTGCTGCACGCGCAGGGGCGGCTTGGCCCTGTGCACCCCGAAGTGCGTTTTCAGGTTGCCCTTGGTGGTGAAGGCGCGGCCGCAGATCTTGCACTTGAAGGGCCGCTCGCCCGTGTGCGTGCGGTAGTGCATCTTCAGGGCGCTCTGGCAGCTCAGCACGCGGTGGCAGATGACACACTGGTTGGGGTCGGCCATCTTCTTGTCGATGTTCTCCACCAGCTGCTGCAGCTTCGAGGTCTCCGACGTCTGCATGGACTCCAGCAGCCCGCCGAAGGGGAACTGGGCCTTGAACTGCTCGGAGACGGCAGGAAGCCCGGGGCTACCGAGGCTGGTGGACACACTGTCCGTGATGGCGCTGGCGGCCGCCGTGGGCACAGTGCTCACACTGACGGGGCCGATGACAGGAGCGTCCCCGGCCCTGGTGCTGGCACCAGGCAGGCTGCCAGGCTCGCTTTTAGTCAGGGAAGAGCCGAGGAGTGGCTGTGGGGACTCTGCAGTCACCGGGACACCGGCCTCAGTGTGGTTGAGGCCCGGGGACAGGGAGGTGCACTCACTGGATGCGGGGGAGGGCCTCTGTGGGGAGCGGCTGATGGGGGTGACGCTGGGGGAGTCGGCGTAGCCGTGGGTGCTGGCGGGCAGCTGCAGCCCCACCGACGTGGGCACAGTGGGCAGCACCGGCTTGCTGTCCAGCCAGGTGGTCACGGGCTTCTCTGGAGGCAGCGACATGCCGTAGGGGATGCCGGAGCAGGTGGGCACGTTGTCGAGGTACTCGGGCACCGGGTAGGGGTTCATCTGGATGTGGGGGTACTTGTCCCTATGCCTCTGGAAGTGCACCTTCAGGTTGCCTTTGGTGGAGAAGCGGTTCCCGCAGACGTTGCACTTGAAGGGCCGCTCGCCCGTGTGGGAGCGCAGGTGGATCTGCAGTGCACTGTCGCTGCCGAAGACCTTGGCACAGAACCTGCACTTGTGCTTGAAGAAGGGGTCCTCAGCGCTGGCCTTGGGCTCGAACACCGACACGTTTGGGGGCTTGCCTTTGCGGTGCTTCATGAGCGCCGACAGGGGGTCCAGTGCATTGGCTGTCGCCGCGATGCTGACCAGCGGGTTGGGGAAGATGACGCTGCTGGTCGACGTCTGAGGTAGAAGAGGGTTTGGCAGGCTGGGCGAGGCGCCTAGGAGGGGCGCGGGCCCGAGTGCAGGGGGCGTGGAGGCGCTGGGAGGCTGCAAGGAGCTGCCTGCCACGCTGGGCGCCGAGGCAGAGGCCGGGGTCGGGGTTGGGGCTGGGGTTGAGGCTGAGGCTGCACTGGAGGCCGCTGGCCCACTGGGCTCAGCAGGAGGCGTGGGGCCGCCAGGAGTGCTGGCTGCCGGCACAGGTTGTGACAGGTGCTGGGCTCCCTCGAAGGCCGTGGGGCTGGGGCCGGTGGCCACAGGGGTGGCACCGGCGGGCAGCTGCAGGGCTGAGTTCGCTGCCAGGCCCTGCAGCTGGCTGGAGGCTGGCGCAGGAGCAGCCTGGGCCGCCACGCCCGCGCCGGGGTGCAGTGGCGGTCGCGGCGAGCGGCTCATCAGGGCCACCTGGCTGCGGATCTGCTCGATGAGCTGCAGCTGGTGTATTTGCTGCTGCTGCAGCGCCAGGAGCTGTTCCAGGATCACCGGGAGGGCCGCCGCTGCCACGCCGCCCGCGCCCGTGCCGCCTGCCGCCCTCGCGCCCTGGGAGAACTGTGCCACGGCCACCTTGGTGCTCAGCAGCGTCTCCAGCGTCACGTTGGTGCTGGGCATGGCGTAGGCGGCCAGGGGCGGCTCGGGGGTCTGAGGTAGCGGGGGCTTGGCGGCACCCACGACCCCACCTGGGAAGCCTTTCTCCCCCGAGGGCTCCACATCCATGGGCTCGTCCTCCTTGCGTGGGGCCTTCACCTCGCCGCCCTCGCTGGCCTCTGTGGGCGCAGCCTCCTCTGCTGCCTCACTCTCCGTCTGGTCACTGGGAGAGCTGGCGGGGGAAGGTTCTGGAAACTCTTCCGAGGGCGGGGCCGCCTCATCCTCGTGCACGATCAGCACCGGCGGGGTCTTGGTGCAGCTCTTCTTGTGCTCCAGGAAGTCGGCCCACTTGAAGAACTCGGCGCAGCACTTCTCGCACACGCTGGTCTCCTCGCTCCCGCTCCGGCTCTCATTCCCGCTGTCCCCCTCGTCGGCACCTTCCCCGGCCAGGGCTGCAAAACCGAGAGATTGCGTCAGCGGTGACTCAGACAGGCTGCCCTCCACTTCAAAATTTCGCACATCAGGAAATCAATGTTTTTTATTCTGTACAAATTACCCCACTTCAAGGTTTCTGACGTCCCAGCGTGTGTATTCTACGACTCTTTCTAGCTAGCTAATCATTTTCTTAGCACAATCCATCAAATTATGAGGCGCTATCAATTGTGGATACTGCTTCTTAATGAAATTCCATAGAAGCCATTGATTTCCAATATGGCCACACAGTCCACAGCTACCCTGTCTGCTGGGTACAAAGCCACCTTTCGATGGGCTCATTAGGGGTCCCTTTACCATCCGGCTTCCTCATTTCCAGCAACATGAGGGATGCCTTTGCCAGTTCACCTAGCGCGGCTAAGCTCATCTGTAACCTTTCGGGCTCGCGTGCGGTCCTGCTCAGAGATCTGTCATCTTCCTGCAGTCGGCGACAGTACCGATTCCAAGGACCCCCAGAACCTTCCACTCTGTGGGCATGTTTCGTGGGGGTTTCGGCTTCACCTCATCATTTGCACATGTAACACAGAATATGTACGCGCGTCTTCCATCTCTGCACAGAGACCCCCGTCCCCCCGAGCTGGAGCGGAAGATCGATCTGAGCCATCTTAGCTTTGGTGCGTCCCCACACTTGGGGATGTGCCCCTCGAATATCAATACGGCGAGGCCCAAAATTAATCATGTTTAATACAATTAATTGGCTCTGTCAGATGCAATATTTCCTGGCAAATGAAGTGAAATTACATGTTATTGCTATTAGCCAACAGAGTTCAGGGGTTTGCTAACAAACTAGAAATTATATATTTAAAGTTCATTTATGCTGACATGTTTAGCATGAGAATGCTGCAGTCACACTCACTTTCCTACCTATTTTCATCTCCGCATAGAAAGACTTCGCAAATTACACGCTCGGGCCACGGCGAGGGCCTCTAATTGGTTACACATGTTTAATTACTGTTGTAGCAGCCACTTCCTCTGCCGCCCCTCACCCTCTTGTGCCGAATAACAGCCACATTTAATGAACAGCCCTAATTCACACCTGATCAAATAAATGGCTGCACAGGAACGAGGAACCCACGCCCGGCGGCGGCGGCAGTGGCAGCGCCGGTCCTCGTGGGCACCAAGGTGAGGCGCAGCGCCCGGACCACTCAGGCCTGTGCTGCCGCTGCCGACTCGCAACTGCTCTTTGTCAACTCACAGATGGATGACGGCCGCAGGTCGGCCCCACGAGCTGACTGACAGCTGCAAGTCAGCTCTTTGTTAACCATGCAGAGCTGAGTGTGGGACAAAACTTCTGTCCGTGTCCCCAGAGGTCACTACTCACATCATCAACATATGTATGTGCTAAAAAAATACACGTTTCTTCCTTTAGGGTTTTGGAAAAATAAGAATTCTGCATTGAGTTCAGTGGAGGAATCTGAGTTTTAAAAAGTGTCCCGTAAAACACACAGTTCCTCTGCAAGAGAAGAAAAGAAAAATATCACCGAGGCCAGTCCTCCGCTCTGCACGGGGGCCATCGTTCCTAGGGAATTTACACACGCCTTTAAAAATGATTAGCAGGCTTCAGTTAGCATTTTCTTAACCGGCTAAGCCCTTGGAAGAGGAAAAGAAGTTGGAGCGTGCAGCCCATAAAGCCTGCTAGATCTGTACACGACATCCCGAGCCGAGAGCCGGCTGCGGTGGGAGCCTCATTACCGTCCGGAGGAAGGAGTGGCACAGGTTGTCCAAACGAGGCTGATCTGTGCCGCGCACAGGCGCCTGGGGCAGCACACTCAGGGCCCTCAGCTTCACGTAAAGCCCAGCTCTGAACCTCTGAGGTGACAGGAAGGGGGGGCCCAAATCTTCAGGTGAACAAACTGTTAGTGCCTGGTGCGCAGCAGCTCTCTCAAATTCTAGGCCTGTCTTTTAACAGGCATCACAAAATGCAAAGATTTTTATTTTCAAATTTCTTTTTAATAGTGGACTGTTCTGCAGAGCCATATTAAAAACAAAACCCTAAGTGGCCGCTAGCAGTCCATCTGTTAAACTATACACAGAAGTAACTGTTACAGCTAAACAAGGAGCAGAATGTTTTAAAAAGTTTTCTAGTACTTTAATCATAGGAAAAATATTACTTTAACATATTTTAAAAAGAAAAATCCCAAGAAATTAAATATTGCTAATTCCTTTAAGTATTTTCCTACATTTAAATCCTTAGAGATAAAATGCGTAACTTGTACAGTTTACAAAAATAGTCATAAGGGAAATAAATGTAAACTTCTACACAGTGTATATCTTATGCAAAATACTAGCATGTATCTTATTAAAAGACTATTCTTAATGTGGAAAATGTATCAAAAACCATTTACTGGGAAAATGCTTAAAAATGTGTTTGATTTCAGGATGACTTAAGGAGAATTCCATGTTAGGAGTGGCTTCCATAGCTGTAAGTGATGCGCAAATAAACCTTTTCCAGATCGTCTGTAACAGCCTACAGCATACGACCCGGGACCAGAACACTGGTCTCACGCAAAGCTCTGGGTCCCAACATCTCCCTACGTGCCTCGGCGACCTGAGATTTTACTTCCTCTCTAGTTCATGTGCCTCTGAAGTCCTGGGGCCGGCAGGTCTTCTCAGAGGCAACTCCGTCTCTTCTCACCCGTGAGTTTCGAAACGGCAGCTGTTTCCCGAGCCGAACCTGCGGCGTAGTTGGGCACCTGCTGCCAGATACGAGGCATCCTGTGGCTGTCCTGTGAGGGACGATCTCCCTAACACGGTGAGGAGGGTCCTTCAGAGCAACCCTCCACTTACGTACCTTTGAAACGGAAGGAAACTTAAAAACGGCCTTCAGACCACGTGGCCCGGGAAATAGTGCAATACGGTAAAGCACCTGAGGACACAGGCCATCGCTGGGTTTTATGAGAAAGCTTCATAATGAATCTGGCTTTTGACTAAAAAGTATCTAAAACACTGTAATTAGTGGAGGACAAAAATTCTTCGAACAATCTGGATCTCTCATTTTGGGCACATGCATCGGGCTCGCTACCATTTCCACCAGAGTGCATACAGAACGCCACTGATGTGGCCAGCTCACTTGTGACCATCACGTGCTCAAGCTACGGCTGTTCACGTCTGGGTGTGACCAAGCATTCCATGAACATTACAGACACGCACCCATTCTGGACGACAGTTTTGCAGATGAGAAGTGCGAACGCAAGTTCTAACAGTTCACACGGAGAAGTGAAATTCTGCTTGCCTGTTTCCAGTGTTATTAAACAACATCAGGCTCTCAACGGAATCAATGAGCAGACAAGCACTAGGATGAGCATGTGTCACTCAGGCCAGAGCTCTCTGCAAGCAGCCAGCACTGGGCTGACATGCGCGGGGAGGGGGCTCTGCTGCATCTGGACGGGGAGAGCCGCAGAGGAAGTCATTTTAACGTGCTTCCCTAGGTCTTCTCATGATGACGATGAAACGCATGTATTGCAGAGTACACGTGCTAATCATGTTTCATTTATTTATTGTTAAATGCTTTACAACGTGAAAACCCACACGGGAGAAATCTGAATGAAGCATCCATTTTTTTTTTTTTTTTTTTTTTTTGTGGACCGACTCAGCTCTTCAATCCTGCCATCACTTAAAGCCATTATTAAGTATATGTAACAACCATTCTAAAATTAAACTTACATTCTGAAACTAGCTTTTATGCTCTAGAAATAGAAGTTGTTGCTTCCATTAGTTAATGTGGCTTATAATTTTATTTCAATGAAAAGCCACATAGGTGAGGCACTAGAACAGGACAGGAGCAGATCTGAAAACTTCAATTCCAGTAGAGTGCTCATTTCCCTCTCTCTCTAAGAGGAGAGTCTAAAAACCAGCATGGTAAAAATCACCATTCATGTCATTCTTGCATTCCACCCGGTCAACAGCTAAGACCTCAGAAACGGCAGGCGAAGGTTAAGCAGAGGCACACAGTACGCGAGACCAGCCCTGAGCAGGGGCAGCCCACCCACCAGGACCACAGCTGACCGACACTCGTCCCTTGGTTGATGGGAATGTCTGGTCCAGGTCAGTCTCAGAGAGGCTACAGGCTTGCCGTGCTGCTTGTGTGTGACTACGAGGAAGGTTCCCGAACCCCCTTGGCTGGTGTCAAATATTATCAGCCACGGTGCGAGTCAGCCCTGCACTGCGGCAGCTAGACACAGTGCTTACACCTGATGGCAGGTCTCTGCTCTGCCGCCATCCATGCACGGTGGGGCCTTCTCTGTGCTGCTCAGTCGTCCAGGAGATGGGAGGGCCTGCCAGCCTCTATGGAAGCCCTCTAACAAGGAGCAGCAGCAAGTGACCACTGAGCAACGGTGCAGCCCTCCCTCGTCACCCCACAGCACGCACGGTGTCTCAACTCCGTGTCAACGGAACCCGCCTCACCGCAAACCGTGACTCTAGTTCCTTGGCATTAATTCCTGGTCTGTTGCAGAACGTACTTATGTCAGAACATGCATGTTACAGTGTGCACGCGCACGCGTGCACACACACAAACTTCTGAAGAACAATGTGTCAGAGACAGGCAGAATTTTAGTAATGATGATCAAGTGAAAAACATAATTGTACTGAGAGTATTTCAAGCATCATGTTTTCTTGAAAAATTTCAGTGGACAGTTGTGAGCAAGGCTTTTAAAAATGTCTCTTTTCAGGCATAAACAAGCCACGCTGGCCCTGTACTGTGTGACCCGGCCCTCCCGGGCTCACAGCGAGCTGCTCCTCTGTGCCGTCCGTCCCCCGGTCATCACAACTGACTACATGTGTTCAGGCAGGGGAAGGCCAGGCTGGGAGACTCCCCCACTTTACCCAAGAGCTTTAAGGTGCCACGTGGACCTACGGAAAGGGAGAGCTATGTTCTCCTTGGCCTTTCTGGCTCTTAAAAATCTAGAATGCATTTTTCAAGTTTTCCTAAATTGTTAGAAGACACTTATTTTCTTGCAAATTAATTCTTTTTAACTCCTTATGATAGCTTTGAATCCCATAAAGAAAGATGAATTATCACACACTGAGCCCAAGCTGTGAAACAGGAGGGGACAAATAGAGACCCCTGCTGTGTTTAACAATGTAGAAGAAATTCCAGACGGAGAGAAAAATCTCTGTCCTTCTCCCTGGCCGGGAGCCTGTGCACACGGAGCTGAACGGTGGAGGGCACTCTTGCTATGCTCGCGCCTGACTGACCCTGCACAGCCGTCTACGCAGCGGCCCGCGTCTCAGATGCGTTAAGTCCCGACCACCTGTGGCAGTCACCAACTGTCTTATGCCGAGCACATTTGTGGTTTAATCTGTGCTGAGGCACAGGGAGGGGGAGCGGGTTCCTTCTGGGGGCATCCGCGGGGATGGGCAGCGAGGCTGGTACCCCCATGTAACCAACTGCCCTAGATGCTGCACCGAATGACAAGGTTTCTGAGCTCCAAAGCTGGGCAGCGCACTCGTTCACCGCCATGTTGTCCTGGCACACGCGACCACCTGTGCCTGGTGAGATACAGACGTGACCTACGTCGGCCGAGAGGGCCAATTTCAATCCAAATTTGCAGAAGGAGTTTGGCCAAGTCACTTATGGTAGAGATGCGGTCCCCCAGGTATGACACATGTGACTCCACGCCATGCCTGCTGGGAAGTGCCTGGCGTGCTGGCCGCTCCCTGAAGGACCACGGAGGCATGCGAGAAGCCACGGTGGAACGGCCCCGGGCATGCACTGCTCTGTGTCCGGAGTGAACCTCCCTCAGCTGTCACCGTCTGCCTGCGCGGGACAGATGACAGGCTTATCACGGCACGGCAGTTTCATTTCTGTTGCTGAAGTTCGCACACATGCAAAAAAACTGGCCTGGCAAAGCCACTGCGCCTGGCTGTGGGAGCCAGCGACTCGCATGTCACCAATGGCACAAGGGAGGGTGGAGCGGGGTAGCAGGGTCGCTCTGCCACAGGGGCCAGTGACGGCGACGCAGGGAGACACAGTGCGACGGCACCTGCAGGGTTAATTGGACAGTTCAAGATGCACTAGCCACACAAAAGAAAGCGGCTTTCTCCTCTTCTTTAAGAACTATAAACACTTGTGCTGAACGAGATGGGCATTCGGTAAGCCGTGCAGGGCGGAGCCAGCTCGGTCTCTAGTTAACACTCAGACTCAGTGTTAACACTTAACAGAACCGTGGTGAGCCATGCCACCAAGGTCAACAGCACACATGACTAATTGTATTATGAGCTTGACACGCAGTGGCCACCAAAGGTTAAGTCAGCAAGGCCTGCGGCCTCCCGGTCCCACCTTCAGGGGAGGGTAGTCGCCCGGCACTCCCCACCTCTGCACACACGCCAACAGGGGCCCCAACTCCGGCCTGCTAGCTGCTTGCTGAGAATGCAGAGGGCCGTGGGAGCAGTCTGGGGTGGCTGGAAAAGGCAGGCCCGGGGGGGGCACACCCTGGAATGGCCAGCTTCTTTGGGGGACACTGTTCCAGGGGGGAGGGCTCTTTCCCTTAATTCAGAAACAAATCAATTTTAAACTAACAGAGACTATCCGATTATTTTATCACAACCAATATTTTACACTCTGTGACAAAACTTGCCTTAGTTGTTTGGGAATCAGTTAACCACATTTTAAGTCATCAACGCGTTGAAATTGTAGGAGAAAAATTTAACCTAAGTTTCTTTGAAAAATACATAGAAGATGACCCTGAGGCACTGACTCCCAGATCCTCCTCGTGTGTGACTTCAACACCGTCAGCAGCCCCAGCCGGCTGCAGCCCGCCCTGGCCCACCCCAGCAGAATGCGCTCACATCTTTAGGATGGAGACTTGCTGGTCTTGCTCTGGTTGTCAGTCAGGAAATCATGGACGAAAACAAAAAATAAAACAGCTACCTCTCGTTTTCAGGTGTTTAAAACGTTAGCTTACCGATGTTTTGCAGCAGGAAAGATGGCACGGAGCCTCATTAGCAGTTAAAGATTTCTGTTTTACTTAGCTAAAGCCTGCGGTGAGTGGCAGCTGCGTTCACGGTGCAGGACAGAAGCCTCGGCTGTGCCTTTGCCGAGTCCCCCAAAAGGAAATCTTCAGGCGACCTGGACTGAATGGTAAAGCTTCTTAGGGACTGCAGTTGAAAATGAAATCTGACCCACTTTTGCCATCATCTTGTATACAAAAAAGAATCAGCTTGCTGAGTAATTCCGTCTGTGTCCCGCACCTTTTTCTTCCTCTGGCCCTGCACAGACCCAAAGCGCTGGGCTTGTGCATATTGTGGAGGTTTAGAATGCATTGTCCATTAAAATTCCCTAACTGTTACATAATCAGTCCTCTCTGTAAGGTGGTAACTAATTGGCACGCTTTTTTCCATGGCCGAAATGTGCATTTTTAAATAGGTTAAGTTTTTCAATGGTATTTCTAAAAAAAATGTTTACAAATCCTCCCCCTCCAGTCACTTACTTTCTACCTTTTACTACCAGAAAAACAATCTGCCCCCGAAGGCCAGCAAGTGGCTCGCATTGTTCCTCTTGGTATGTTGAATTGGAAATGTGTGCCGGGCAGCCCTGAAGGCTAGCCATGCATGTACAGATAAAAGGACGGTCTGGTCTGCCCAGCACCGCTGCCGGCCCTGCGCTTAAACACAGCCCGGAAGACGCTGGCTTTTGCAGCACATGCTCCCACAGTGAGGGGCTCTGAGCAGCCACACTGCCAGTGGGCAGGAAAGGAAACAGCTCCGAAGTGCCAGAGCCAACAAACAAAATGCAACCCCGTAGCCGGTAACACGCTTTAAATGATGACATCCTTTTGCTCTTCTTTACATAGTTTCTTTCTAAGAACAAGACAAACGCGCCCTCCCTCAATTGCGTTTCATCTGGCCAGGCAGCAGCAGCCCCTCGGAAGTTCCCGGTGCAGTGCGAGTGCTGCCCTGTCACTGGAAGTTTTCATTAATTTTCTAGAACAAAAATACTCAGCTGGCTCAAAGGATTCCATTAGTGGTGACAAATTCAACCGGATCCCAAAAGCGCGTCACATTTACTTCCAAAATAATTTGGAAATAAGCTATTTTAAAAGACAGTTTCTACTGGGAACATGAGCCTCAATCTTTAAAATACATGCCCACAAAAGGACAACTCAGGAACTTTACATAAATCATCCTTACATTTCTGCTCATTCTAGACACGCCATCGTATTTCATTCCTGCGGTGGTTAGGTCTGGAGAGCACCGAGGCCATTTTATACAGTATGTTTTCATTGCTTACCTAAAAACCAAAGCCTGAAAAATAAGTCATAATCCTCTGGAAAGAACTACAAGCTTTTCACTGTAAATCAAAGAGACTGTCTCCCCCCATACCGAGATTTTTGCATATAACCTTTGTGTTGCAGGACCTCACAAAGGGCCTTTGCTTTTACCCCACGTAGACAGACCTACTGCTTTAATTAATATGTCACGCCCCAAGTGATACAAAGGAATTATTTACTTCGTTTCTAAAACACTGAACTAACTCAGCTCCCTCTAACTTCATGCCCGGTCTGTTATTTCCATCACGTTTAACAAAATTAAAATTTGAAAATCAGGTTCCTGTCGAAATAATTTAGTCTTCACAACCGTTTATCTTGGACATTTTTTACTTAGTTATCTTAGTAACCATGGCCAGGGCGACCGAGATTCACACAGGGGCATTCCTTGTAACAGGGAACAGGGTATCTTTTATGCCTCGCCAACAATCTGCTTTGGAAAAATTAAATCAGAAAGAAGTTTTAAAACACAGTTTGCCTAAACTACCCTCATAACCAGCAATGGAAGCAGACTACTTGACTAAGCCCCCCCACCCCCAAGACAGGCTATTTTTGGCCTATTGCAAAATATGATCAGAAACTGAGGCAGTATCTTCATCACAGCTGAACCACTGGGGAAAATACACAGGCTTGACAAAAACTTTAATTCTACTACGATGGGTTAAAAGGAAAAAAAAAAACCTGAATACACAGTATCTCTAAATAAATTTGAGCAGCGACAAGGGGAATTTGAAAGAGAACTTGTAAATAATTTACCCTATCTTAGGCTTTCGAAAGTGGGCTATATATCCTCCACAAGTTTACACGATTAAGTTCAGCACACTCACATTTCTGAAGTGAAATTAAAAATGAACACCACTGCCTCGGCTTGTTAATTGTTAAACACAAGGGGTTCTACTCTATTAATTAAAATATGCTTTAATAAAAGGAGACATTGCACATTTTGATAACCACCCTACAAAGCTGAGAAGTATTTACATTGTTGCATTTTGGGGCGGCTGTGAAAGCCGATTTTAAGCTATTCAGGGCCCACAATAATGAAGCTTTAACATTCCTCGCTGGGATGCAATGTAGTTCTTTTGAAGGAAAGACTGTCTTTCTCATTCGGCAGAAATAAATCCATTCATTTCATCATGTAGTCATTGAGGGCGATACAAAACAAACCAAGTGTGAGAAATTCTATGTGATGAAGTAAACAAAACAAAAAAAAATCCATTTCCATGACAAAAAGATTCTTTGTCCTTAATCTACCCACCATATGCAAGCGTTTCTTTTCAGCACATCGCCTGCTCTAATCTGGCTGACTTGGCTGGGATAAGACTCCCTCACCTCCTTGGCCACAAAAAGACCCGCAGCAGCTCGCCGATCTGACCCAACGCGGGAGCCCCCGCGCGGGATAAGCGCTGCCCACTTTCTCCGGTCCCAGCCGACGCGGACGCTGGGCCAGCCTTGCCCACAGTACGCGGCCAGCGCCCCTGCACGCCCATCTGACCGCGTACTCACAAAGTTGGCCAGACCCCTCCGTAAGGCACACACGGGCTCCCGCGAGTGGCGGCAGGCTCGGTCCCCGCGGTCGCCCCTCTGAGGCCCTGTCCCTGCGCCCTGGGGACCTCCGCGGGCGCCAAAGCCCGGGCGCGCAGGGCTCGGGTCTAGGCGGCCCGGCAGACCCGCGGTGCTCGCAACTGGGCGCGGCGGCGGCGGGGCCGGGGTCCGCACCGCGGCCACCCTAACTCGCCGGCGCCTGCCCTCGCGCCCGGCTGTTTCCAGGAAGTTCCTTCCACAGCGAAACGCCAGCGGAGGTGCCTCCGGAGCCCGACTCGGTGCGTCCAGAGGATCCGAAAGGCCTAAGGAGACACTCGGAAGCCCCGAGACGCGCTGGGGTCCTACCGAGCGCGAGGACAGTCCCTGGCGCCACAGCTGTGCTCGGCCGGCTTAATTCCCAAGGCGGCCATTAAGGAAAGGCCAAGAGGCGTTTACTTTCCACTCGCTTCAGCGGGGATCACTGGGTTTGTCAGCGCGCCGGGACACCACGGGGTTCCCGGCCCACGGGGACGCGAGGCCCGCCGCTGGCGGTAGGGGTCGGGGAGGTGGCGCGGGCCCCAGGGCAGCTCCCAGCCCTCCACCCGGACCGCCGGGGCGCGCGGCCCGGAACAAAGCTGGCCAGGCGGCGGCCTCCCAGCCCGCGTCCAGCAGGAGGTGATCCCCGGACCACGCGTTCCCACTCACTGCGCCCTCCCGGGGGGCGGCCCTGAGCCGGGTCCTGGTCGGGAGGTCAGCACGGTCGCCAAGGCCAGCGCCAGCATCCGGGCGCAGAGCTCGGGGGGCAGCATGGAGGCGGCGACATGGACCCCCCTCCCGCCCTGGCCCCGCGCGCCAGGCTGGCCAGCCTCCTCTCGGGGCCGCCCGGGCTCCCAGCCTGCCCCAGGCGGGCCTGGGCCGCGACGCCCTCCGCTGAGCTCCCCGGTCCCAGGGAGCGCAGCCAAGTTTACTTCGGCCCCAACTCCTGCGGTGGCCGGCGCTCGGGCGCGGAACTCGGCTGCGAGCGGCCAGGCCGGCCCAGGGCCCGGCGGGCGCGAGGCGGACGCTCGCTCGCGGAGCCAGGAAACTTTCTCCCACTCCGCCCGGCGCTCCGCCGCCGCCGCCCGCGCTCCCCGAGCCCGGCGGGCGCCCCGAACCCCGGCCGCCCCCAGCTCCGGCCTCACCGTGCTCGGCAGCCCCGTCCGGCGGCGGCAGGTCCTCGTCCGACTTGAGGTGCTGGGGCTTGGCCTGCTTGCGCCGAGACATGCTGCTAGCGGCGCTCGGGCCCCGCGCGGGGAAGCGGCATCAGCGGGGTCGGCGGGGACGGCGCGGGGCGGGCGCGGGGCGGCCGGGTGGGCGCGGGGCGCGGGGCGCGGGGCGCGGGCGGCGGCGGCTGCGCGGGCCGCGCATGGGGCTGAGCAATTAGGCTGGTGAATAATGCATGGCCATTAGCCGGGCCGCGCCGATTGGCCAGCCTCCAGCGGACTCCGCGGCCTATGCAAATGAGGCCGCGCTCGCAATTAGCGGCCGCGCGGCGCGGAGGGGCGCGGCGCTGCGGGACCTCGGCGCGCCCGCCGGGGCCGCCTCACATCGCGGGTCGCGCCGCCGCTCCGCCGCCGCGCTCCTCGCCGCCCGGTGCGGCCCCGGCGGGCGCGGGCGCGGGTGCGGGGGCCGCGGGGCCGCGGGGCCGCCCCCGGCAGGCGCAGCAGCAAACTTTGGCGGCGTCCGCGCGGCGCCGTCTCCGCCGGCGCGCGGGGCTCGCCCTTTATAGAGGCTGCGCCGCCCGCGCCCCGCGCCCCCCCGCCCGCGCCCCTCCCGGAGCGAGCGGCCGCGGGCAGGGTCCGGCCGCCTTTGTCTCGGGCGCCGGCTCCCTCCGCTCCGGGCTCCCGCGCTGCGCTCCTGCCGGGGCGGCCGGCTTCGCCCCTCGGCGGCGGGTCGCGGCGCCGGCCCTGCTCAGCTCAGGTGCCCGTCGCCGGACCTCCTCTCCCGGCCCGAGCGCCCTCCGCGGGCTCCCGGCGGCCGGCCCGGCTCGGAGGCTCACGCCGGAGCGGAGCGGAGTGCGCACGCCGGGGTGGCGGGACTTCGGCAAGACCAACTTTCCGGTTCGGAAGCGGCGCGGGCCGCGCGGCTCCTCCCCTCCCCTCCTGTCCCCTCCCCTGCGTCCCCCCACACCCCTCTGCTCCCCGCCCCCGGGCCCCACGGACTCGGGAGCGCCCGCCCCGCCCGCCGCCACCGGGGCCGCCTGGGCTCCCGCTGCTGCCCGCGGGGCCGCCCGGCCGCTGCTTAAATCCAGAGGGGAGGGGACGGCGGGCCCGGTGGCCCCCTCCTCCTCTAGTCCCCTTTCCGACGGGCACGGCGGCCCTGCCCACCGCGCGGGCGCCCGCGGTGGGGGCAGCGATCGCGACGGAAAGTTCCAAGTCCACAAAAGTCCCACGCGCGGCCCAGCGAGCTGTCGGATTCGGGCGGTGAAGTGGGGGCCTGGCGAGGGGTCGCGCGCAGCGGGGCCGGCCCCGCACCCTCGGCAGCGGGCGCGGCGCGCTCCCCGCACACGCGCCCGCCCCTCGCCCGCGGTCACACGCACGCGCCCTCACCCCGCGCGCACACTCGCGCACGCCCACCCGCAGCCGTGCACACGCTCCCGCGCGCACTCCCGCTCGTGTCCTCGGCGCTCGGCGGCCGCCAGGATGTGCCCCAGGCCTCGCCGCCGCCGCGCCCTCGCCCCTGTATGTCTTCTCGTGTCCTTCATTTCTTATTTTTGTCCTCGCAAGTGGCCCCGCCTGGGACGAGGCTTCGACACGGATGGGCTCCCGGCTCTTCTCCCGGCGTGGTGCTCGGGAAGCCGGCGCCCAGCAGCCTCCTCAGGTGCCCGCGGCCAAGAGCTGGGCGGGGGCTGCCATGCTGCGCGACCCTGGCCCCGCGCCACTCGCTCAGCGCCCGGCTTTCCTTTCCGGAATCTCCCCGCTTCCCAGCCCTAGTCTCCCACCAGCTTTCAAACGGTGGAAGTTTCAGGAAACAAGGGCTCTGGGCTCCGGGCAAGGGCAGAACGGTGTTACGGAAGAGAGCGCGCAGGTTGGAGTCGTCTCCAAACGACCCCGGCGCCAGTTTTGAATTAAAATAAAAAGAGAGAGAGAGAGAAATAATTCCTTAAGGTTGGTTTTGTTTTCCTTTGGTTGGCAGGCGTATTCATTTAGGTGATTTTCTTTTTTTAAGAAAAAAGTCAAAATAATTTCGGAACCCTGGGGCTGTCGGCCCAGTTAACACAGACCTGGGTAGCGCTTTGGGAGCCCAGCGGCGGGGATATCTTTGTATCGTAACTGCCTGTGAACTTTTGCAACTGTTGCAAGCGTTTTGGGAACACCGTGGAGCGGTGCAGGGAAGCTCGCCGGGCAGTTTGCGGCCGGGGCTTGGGGGCAGGCGGTGCAGGAATTTTCCTGGGAAAACTGAGGCCCAGAGAAGTGGCAGGGGAGGGGAGAGAAAGAGGGTTCGCTGTCGGTGGGGGTAGGGCGGCTGTGAGAATGAAACTTTCCTGCGAATTTACAGGACCCTGAAGAGTTCGGGGAAGTCGCCGAGCGCGGCGGAAGACAGATGTCTGTGTGGCTTCTTGGAGAGGACGCCAGCGTTCGCCACAGGGTTGGATCCCTGGCTGAAGGTGCACCGTCTTTGACCTGGTTCATTCTCTCTCCTTCCCCTCCTTTTTTTTTTTTTTTCATTCGACACACTTTGGGGAGAAGACGCGAACGCCGGTTCCCACGGCGTCCGAA
The DNA here is from genome assembly GCA_026018925.1 of Tupaia tana. NCBI lineage: Eukaryota > Metazoa > Chordata > Mammalia > Scandentia > Tupaiidae > Tupaia > Tupaia tana. The sequence continues at coordinate 951,133 of JAKSZU010000007.1, forward strand.
GCCTTTCCGGGGAAGCCCGGCCGCTCCACTCCGCAGCCTCCAAGCCTGGTTCTGCCGCTCTCCGCGTTTTTTGATGCTTAAGGGCCCGCTCGCCCGCCTCCCCTTCCCCCACTGCAGACCGGCAGGATTTCCCTAGGTCTCTCTGGGGCTTCGATATGCAGCCATTCAATTTCGTCAACTTGCTTTGCATTTCCTACGAGGTGTGGTTGTGGGGAGGCTCTTTTTAAGTCAGTGCCATGAACGCAAGTCTGAGACCTGGCCCTCTGGCTTTAAGGAGAAAGTCTGCAGGTTCAGAGGCACTGGGGTCCCGGAGGGGTGAGTGTGGGGGTGAACGAGGTCGGGATGCTGTGTGGACATCCAGACCTCTGGAGGATGACCGCGGTGAACTCAGGGGCAGCACCTCTTCGTTTGGGACCAGCCGGCGTGGGGAGCCGTCCAGGTGCAGGCTTCGCAGGTCTGAGCCACGGGGTGAAGCTGCAGGGCCCAGGTCCACCCCGGCACAGGCTGCGCGGGGATTTCGTTGGGAGAATCCGGGAGGCCAGGGAGACGGGGCACACCCGCGGGCACAGGTTCCCTCCTCTGCTGAAATGGTGCGCTCCAGGAGGCCCTGGGGTGCCCTTTAACATTGGCTTGAGTAAGACCAGTTTTCTAAAAACTAAAGGTGGAAAATGAAAAGGCAGGGGACCTCCTGGCCGCCCACCCCTCCCCTTCCTCTCCCTCTTGCACTCAGATCTGAAACTTTTCTTTATGTGTTCCATTCAGTGGCGAGTGGTAAGGCAGCTTCTGGTCTGGATTAAGCCTGAGTCGCAACATACGTTGATTGTGAAACGACAATGTGTCAAGTGGAAATGTTCACAGATGAGGGACAAGGATCTGTGCTCACTGTGCCCAGACAAGAGGTGGCACAGACACAGGCCCTCGCTGTCACCTGGCCACTGCTTCGAAATGTTGTCATACCTAAACACGATTCAAACACAAACGTCGCCTTTCTTCCCTGTAATTAAATCTAATTTGTTAATTGTCTTTCCTCTTGCAATGCGGTTTTCATCTTAAGAAGCGACACGTTATTATTTTGTCTGCTTAATAATATTATTTACAAATTAATACTGTATATTTTACATTAGTGGAACATATAATTAGGTGTTTGATTTAATTTGTGTCATTTATTCAGATAAAACAGAAAGCCTACCCACAAGATGGATTTGACAAGGGAAGTTGGGTAGTTGGTTCTAACTTCACTCAGTCAGTTTACTGAAGCTACCTGGCTGTAAACCCACCAGTCTGCTGGGCACTTTGTTTACAATGCATTCAGCCTGGCCTCCTAGACCAGCGGGTATTCAAATGCGAGGCCCTTCCTGGCCTCTCACCCTCCACTCCTGCTCAGTGGCCATCTCTCACAATCCTCTCTGGCTGCCGCCCCCCAACTTTTGTTTCAGGTCCTCAGGGTTAAGTCCTGCCTGATTTTGTGTCTTTAATGCTGTGACAAGTGACCGCTAATTGGTTCTCACTTGAGCAAAGATATTACCATACTAATATTATTATTGGTAAGAAGAGGTAATTGATAACACCACCTGCCACTCTGGGGCGATCAGGATGATAAATGTTTCCATCAACAGCAAATCTGTGCTGGGCAGCCCAGACGCAGCATGTCAGGCGCCAATTATAAAGCTGCTGGTTTTCCATTACGTGGGGGGGGGGGGGGGGGGCTGGAAGACATGTCGCCAAAAATTGTATTTATGGTGTTTTGAAAATGCTTTTGCCAAGCTTCTGTTCACTCACTTGAAGATAGCTTAACTCATGCAGGTAAAAGGCTCCACTTAAGCATGCCAGTAGCTAACTGCCTCGTTCACACTGGCCACAGCCCTTCCCCTGACCACCTTTGCTTTGAAAGCTGTGGAGCTAAGTTGCCCCAGTATTTTGACAGGCTCCTGTGCATGGTATGTAAATCTCCTCCGCCTGGGTCTCCCAAGCCCTTCTGTGTTCATTTCGGAATGAGAGACAGCCTCACTGTAGGTGCCACAGCCCCACACAGGGGCCTCGGTGCACACAGACACACACACCATGACTCAGTGCAGGAGGCCACGGGCCGGACGCCCAGGGGTGTGGGCCCGCGCGGATCTCACAGAGGCGCTTCGGCATATATGATTATGTAAATAATGCTGGCCGGTTAGAACTGTGACTCCTTGCCTATAGGGAGGCTCAAGCGGTTATTATTAGCTTGCATTAATAGATGCAGGCCTCAAAAGGCGAAATCAGCTATTGATAATTGCAAGAAGTATACAGCAGCTACTGTATCGATCGGCTTGTCCCTTATTCCCCTGGTATGGGAGAGATAAGAAGACTCACTCTTTAGTGCAATATAATTTCTTTTGACCTATCTGCTTGCTACAGACTTATGATGAATAGCCGGAGTGGTTAAAGTCCTTTATCACGAAAGTTACCCCTTGATATAATATTGATTCTTTATAACTAGCTCCAAACACAAAAATCAAACTGTCCACTTGACCATCATCATCATCAATATCATCACAAAGCCCCTGGAATAAAGATCAGCACCGCCTGAAAACGCTTTCTATAATCTTCCTGGCTAATCTTTATTTGCTGATGATGAAAGGGGAAGGGGGGTGGGGGCGCAGAGGAGAGCCAGCGGAATGTCATTCGGACGAGCACTGTGTTCGCATGGACACATACATGAGGTCGAGCCAAGGCGACCTCCTCCAGAGGACAGGCGGTCAGCACGTCACCTCCCGCAGGGCCTCCTGGCCGTCCCCGGGGAGGCCCAGAGCTAGGCGGAATGGGAAAAAGGGTTCCACACGCGCGGTCTCCTGGCCGAGCCAGAAGAGCCCAGGCCTTCAGCTCCCTGGAGATAATGCCTAGCGCCCAGGCGCTCTGGAAGCCCGCGAAGAGGGGCGCACGCCGGGTGGGCTCGCCAGCTTGGAGGGCCGGGCGCCCGGAGTTGCACATCAAAGGCTGCCCGTGCAATTCGTGTGCATTTCCCTCAATTAACTGCATTTCCTGCCCCTCGGCTTCCCTCCCCCCGCCCCGCCCCGCCCCGCCCCCGCGCCAGCCGGGCCGCCTGAGAGCCAGGAGGAGACGTGCCCCCGCAAGCGAGCGAGCGCGTGTGTCCGCGCGTGGGCGCCAGTGGGGCTCGTTCAGGGATCCCCGGGTTTGCGCTGGGGGCGGGGGCACGTCGCTCCCTGAACCCCGAGACCCTATGGAGCCCGAGTTTCAGGCGCATTTCGGAAGAGCAGGGCTTTAAGGTGCGGTGGGCGGGCGCGGGGAGGACCCCAACTCTGCCCTTCCATCCCTCCGCGCCCGGTGTTGGCACCTACAAGCTTGCGGTCCTGACCTCAAGGGCAGCTGTCTTTGTGGGCCTTTCACTTAATGCGCACCAGCCTCACCCCCTTCTCGCAGTTCTGCACCCCTCGGATGCCCGCACCCCGTGGGGCGGTGGGGGTGAGCGTAAAACGGACGAGGCTGGCGGCCGCTCTGGCTGCACTGCGGACAGCCCCCGGGTTTCCTGCGCAGCAGGCGGCGGGCGCGGGCGGCACCTCGGCCTCGGTCTGCTGGACGCCACTCCCCCGCCGGCCCCGCCCCAGGGGCGGTCCCGGGCTCCGCGCGTCCCTGCCCGGTGCGGGGCAGCGCCCGGGCGCCGAGGGTGGGGCGGCGCCGGCCTGGCGGGGGTGCCTTAGGCTTCCGGCTCGGACCAGGTGTCGGGCCGGCTCCCTGCGGCGCCCTCGTCCCCTCCCCGTCTCCCCGTCGCCCACTCCTGGGGCTTCCGGCCGGCTCCGATGTCACCGGGCGGGCGCACCTTCGCGTCTGCAGCCCAGAGACGCCTGCGGAGAGCCCTCCACGAATCTCGGCGCCTCGGCCGGGCCTGGGCGTCCTGGGCCCCGCAAGCCTGGGGGAGTGTGCGGCCGAGCGCGGGCGCGGGCCCCAGGCCTCTGCGCTGTCCGGCCTTGTAGGGCCGCCGGGGGCCTCTCCCAGTGCGGGCTGCAGGGCGGGAAAGGGGCGGCGAGCGGGGGTCGCGTCCTGCACACCGGCCTCGCTGTGACGCCACTTCCGGAGCGCACAGCGGCTCTCCCAGCACGTTCAAAGAAGCCCCAGTAAAAGGCGCGACTTCGACGGGGCGGCCGCCTTCTTGTCGTCGTTGTCGCGGGCTGCGGCGCTGGCGCCAGCTGTGGCCAGGTGCGGACGGGCTCTTCGGGCAGTGTCTGTGGAGGGCGATCCCTCAGGCCTTGGCTGCGGGCAGGGGCCATGCCGCCCTCGAGGAGACGGTAGGGGCATGGCGCATGGCCTGGGGCCATCCCCTGTAACTGGCCGTTCCGGGGCTCCAGAGCCCATGTCTAAAGAGGAGGGTGGACCAGGTGGGTCAGAACACCTATGAAATACACACGATCCACAGTTTGCAGGATACACACAACTCACACACGATACGCAGCCACATACAATATGCTCATGTGATACACGAGAAATGCACAGTACACAATACACGTGGTTGTTGACAGAAATAATCTTAATGGGACCTATTAAATAAATGTGATTTATTTTAAGTATGGATAGGAGTGACTGGCCTGGAGACAGACAAGCCGTCTTTCAGGGTGCTGAGATTTGGGGTCTTACTGCTGTAGTTCTGAAGGCAGCAGAGAGGTGTTGGTCAGCATAGCGAGTCCGCTCCCTTGCCCCAGCCCACGCTGGGACACCTGGCAGCCAAGGCTCGGGGGCTCTGGGTGACTGAGAACAGTAAAGGAATAAGAAGGCCTCTCATATACCGTAAGACAGTGCCTGGACAGGCCGAGGTGCCCCACGGTCAGTGGTCTGTCAGTGTCAGTGGGCGTGACTCTCCCAGCCCTCAGGAACAACTCCAGAATGGGAAAAAGGCAGAATTATGTCCTTGTGATACACACACAGCAAACATGTATACAACAGACATGTGGCATGTGACCCACACTATGACACACTACACATGTGACGCACTGCAAACATGCACACATGGCACTCACAGCATACACATGATACACACAGGACACAATATAGACATACAAATGACATGACAACATACATGGCACACTACACATGTGACATTGTACACGACACTCACAGTATACACGTGATATACACAATATACACACAGGACACAATATACACACGTGCAATACACGCAAATGACATAACACAGTACATGCAACACACGGCACTCACAGGTCACATACATGCAACAGGCACATGTAACATGCAACACACATGACAGATGACACACGTGACATTGTACGCATGGCACTCACAATATACACCCATGCAATACACACAAATGGCATAAAATACATAATACATATGCAACACGCACAAATAACATGGCACAATACATGGTACATGTGGCATACGTGCTTGATACATGTGAAGCACATGTTACATGGCAATAGCCATGGCCTCCTGCCTCCGTCGCAGTTCAGTCTCCTGGGCAGCGCCGTGCGGCCTCTACCCTGCCCCGTCCCGTGCTGCTCCCGCTTCTGAGCCAGACCCTTGGGCCCCACCTGCTAGGCGCCTGCGATGGCCTTTCTGTAGGTTCGTACCGTTGGCCGTGTGCACTTGCACACATACAGAGACAGAGAACCCACCCCTGGGAGCGATGGCCATGCCACAGTCCCTTCTCCGTTCTCCTCTCAGGGTTTAGGGCACGCACGCACATGTGCCCCGCGTGAGTTTCAAGTCTCCTCGCTGAGGCTCAGACTGTGGTTGACTGTGTGGGAGTCCAGTGCCTCCACCGCCGTGCCACCTGCTGGTCCTCACCTGTTCATAGCCTCTAAAGGACACGCGTGCTTGCCAGAGAGAGGACACGCCCCCAGCCCCTTCCCTGCACTTCTGTATCCCGTCAGGCCCTTCGGCACGCACGCGCCCACACTCTGCGAGGGGCTGCCCTGTGCGTCCGCCTCCCCAGCCACCGGGTTGTGGTGCCGGCCCTGTTCAGTTTATCTTCTTATCTTTCTAATAGTAGTCTTGAGGGCATTTCTGGAGAAGTCTTCTGTGTGATGAAGCTCGAAATGCCGTCTGAGCATCTTGAAGACCAGAACGTGGTGGCCAGCTTGCCAAGACGACTCACAGTGGGGGGCTTGGGCTCCTCCAGCCCTGGGCAGAGCCAGCTCTTGGGTGGAGGGACCCAGAGAGTCCTGGTCGCCAGGTCACCCCTTGAACTTTTCACGTGTATGCCGTTAGCCTTTTAAAGGCCCCAAAGCATCCCCTGGTTAGTGTAACTCAGTGTTTTCCAAAGATATTTGCCTGGAAGAAATTGGGGGGGGGGGCACCTTGTGCTTTTTCCATCTGAGCGAGAGTGACCCTGAGGACTGGGTAGGGTCACCCTCTGCAGGGTGTCTGCTTAGTGTCAGAGAGCCCTGGCCAGGCCACCCTGCCAATCTGAGCAGGTGTCTCTGGGCAGCGCTGGCAGTCAGGGGTCGGCAGTCTTCGGGCAGTGCCGTGGATCCTGGGGTGTTTCCCAGCACCTGGTCTCTGCCCTGGGGTGCTGGGTGTGGGGCAGAGGACCGCTTGGTGGGCAGCAGGTGGGGTGGTGTGGAGGGAGTGCAAGGTCCCCGGGCAGGGGGAGAGAAGGTGCAGAGATGCGAGTGAAGGTCTGGGGAAGGACCCCTCCAGGGAGAGACTTCGAGGCGAGGCTGAGGCAGCGAGCCCAGGCCCTCTGCGTGGGCTGTGAGCGCCCAGAACTCCTGGTGTGGGGGCGGTGCTCGGCCAGTGAGGGCCATGGTCCCCAGGGCTCACACCCCTGCCAGGTCTAGCTGTCTCAAACAGATGCCCCAGATGGAGGTCAGAGACACGGACAGGGCGGGGAGGGTTGCGAAGCAGTCTGTTTAAATCAGTCCAGGGTATGGGACCAGCAGTTGGTGTAATGACTGTGTCGCTGGACACCCATGTCGTCGACTATGGCCTGAGTCCCGGGCCTGGTGGCTTAAACTCATGCTGGGTGGGATGGACACCCTGGAGCACATGTGTGTGAGTGTGCTCGAAATCCTCAGAGGAGAACGGAGGAGAAGGGATTGTGGCATGGTGGGGGTGCTTTCTCTTTCCCTCTCTCTGTCTCTGGTGAATGCACCTGCCCTATAGCAAAACTTAAAAAAAAAAATCAGTCCATATACAATTATTTTTTTTTTTTTTTGGAGAGGTTTTCGCTATAGGGCGCGTGTGCTCGCCAGACAGAGAGAGACATAGAGACAGAAAGCGAGAAATCACCCCCCAGGGGGGATGGTCATGCCGCAATCCCCTCTTCTCCATTCTCCTCTTGGGATCTTGGGCATGCACGCACACGCGCCCAGCGTGAGTTTTAAGCCACCAGGTCCGGGACACGAACCGCGGTCGACTATGTGGGAGTCCAGCGACATAGCCATTACGCTAACTGCTGGTTCCCACAATGATTTTTTTGCCTTAGGGCAAGTGTGCTCGCTGGAGAGAGAGAGAGAGACAGAAACACTGAGAAATCACCCCCCCGGGATGGCAGTCCTGTTGCGGCCCTTCTCCCCCAGTTTCCTCCCGGGATCTTGGGCATGCTCGCACATGCATCTGACATGAGTTTCAAGCCACTGGGTACGGGACTAGAACCACGGTCAGTGATGTGGGAGTCCTGTGACGTAACTGCTATGCTATCTGCTGCACCCATAGGGGGCAGAATAAACAGGATTGGAGAGCCAATATCTACTTGGGTATTTGTTGAAAACAAACTTTTCTTGCCATTAGAAGATGCCATGGTTTAGAAGTTGCTGTCTGGGGCTGACAGTGGCGTCGGGCTTAACCGTGGCTGGACTCCGCATGGCCAACTGCAATTCGAGTCTCAGACCTGGTGGCTTGCTTTCTCACTTTCCTCTCTCTCTCTGGTCAGATTTAAAAAAATAGTGATAAGTAAAATAATAATAAAAGAGTTGCTGTCTTGAGCAGAGGAGGAGCCCTTGAGAGGTGGCCATGGCCGTGTGGCTTCCAGACGGCATTTGGGGGAGAGGAGCGGGACACAGCGCATGCCACGGGACTGTGGGAGGGGTTGTCCTGGGTTCCCGGTCTGGGTCACGGAGGGGAAGGGACAGGAGCTGTGGGGGACACTGGGGTTCTCACCTGGGCTGCCAGTGTGGACCCTGCTGGCCCAGGTGCGTGGGACCTTCAGAGGCGCTGGGGGTGGCGCCTAGCCCGGGAGAGTGGCGGTGCAGAATGGGCTGCAGAAGTGTGGCCCTGAGGGGCTGGCACGGGAGCGCTCCTCACCTGGGCCTGGCCACGCCTCGCCGATGCCCTGGGTCCTGAGGAAAGGCCGATTCTGCCCCCTAGGGAGGATGTAAGCTAAGCTTCCTCCTGCATCTCCTTCGTGAGGGCTTACTTCTCAGTTCTTGAATAGCTTACCTCTTTAAGAGATGTGAACAAATACAATTTTTTTTCACCAGTCTCAGAATATATGTGTGCTTTTGAAGATAAAATAGCAAATACTATGGTTTTATAGATGACTCAAACTTTTTAAAAATAATTATTTAACTTTATTTATTTATTTATTTATTTATTTTTGGGAGAGGTTTTTGCTAACAGGGTGTGTGCACTCGCCAGAGATACAGAGAGAGACAGAGAGACAGAAAGCAAGAAATCACCCCCCAGGGGGATGGCCACACCGCAATCCCTTCTCCTCCATTCTCCTTTTGGAATCTTGGGCACATACGCACACGCGCCCGGCATGGTTTAAGCCACCGGATCCGGGACTCGAACTGCGGTCGACTACATGGGAGTCTAACGACATAGCCATCACACCAACTGCTGGTCTCCCCTTATTTATTTATTTTTAATTTGACCACAGAGGGACAGAGCAAGCAAGTGAGAAAGAGAGAGAGGGAAAGTGAGAAAGCAAGCCACCAGGTCCAGGACTTGAACCGCAGTTGGCCATGTGGGAGTCCAGCATCCTTAACCATCATACCACCTGCCAGCCCTGACTCAAACATTTTTATAAAGAAAAATAAATGAAGCATTACAGGTACTTTCAGCCTGTGGTGGACCCCAACACCAGGAATGAGCGCACGGCAGGCGCCCAGCCTCCGGGGTCAGGGTTGTGAGCCTTCTGAAGTGTTACAACTGCGTGTGTTTGTTTGGTTTGTTTGTTTGTTTGTTTTTAATTTTGTTACAGTGTGAACACTCTCCAGAGAGACAGAGAAAGCAAGTGTGAGGGCAGTGAGAAACCACCCCCCGGGGGGTGGCCACGGCACAGTCCCTTCTCCATTTTTCTCTCAGGATTTTGGGCACATGCTCACACTCACCTGGCGTGTTTCTCAAGGCACCAGGTCCTGGGCTCACACTTCAGTTGGTCGTGTGGGAGCTAGCCGCCTTACCCACCACACTACCTCCCAAACCATGGATTTCTGAAGTTATTAAAAACGAGAGTGCAGGGCCAGCAGGTGGCATGGTGGTTAAAGCACTGGACTCCCACGTGGCTGACTGCAGTTTGAGTCCTGGACCTGATGGCTTGAAAAGCACTCTGGACACGTGTGTGTGCACGCCCCAAATCCCAGAGGAGGATGGAGGAGAAGGGTCACCGCAGGGCCGTTTCCGGGGAGGGCGGTCTCACTTTCCCTCTCACTGTCTCCCTCTAGCTCTCTCTGGTGAATGCACATTCCCTATGGGGAAAACCTAAAAAAATTAAAATTTATAATGCTTTTAGAAAATGTGCACTCATTTGAAAAATTAGTTTCAAGGAACTAAAACTATCACAGGACTTAAAACTATCACAGAAAGACTAATAATTGCAAAACCTTTGCTGAAAGAAATTAGCTCTTTGTCATTAAAGTCTAAATAGTACTTTTGTTTTCTCTGAAACTCATTTTAATGTTGCAATACAATGGAGATTCAAGTCAGCATTTTGTTATTTTAATAACTCAATGTAAAACTCACAGGGATTGTTAAGGGAGTGACTGTCTTTCCCAAAGAAACTGTTTGGTGATGATGCTGCCGCCCAGTCCTCACCAGAGGTGAGCAGTGAGGGCATGCACCTGAGTGTGAGTGTGAGTGCTCATGTCAGCATGAAAGGGAGTGGCTCGCAAAATATTTTTTTTAATCAAAGATTAAGAGTTAGGTAGGGTTGGGACCAGCAGTTAGCGTAATGGCTATGTCGCTGGACTCCCACGTAGTTGACCGCGGTTCGAGTCCCGGACCCGGCGGCTTAAACTCATGCCGGGCGCGTGTGCGTGCGTGCCCAAGATCCCGAGAGGAGAATGGAGGAGAAGGGATTGCGGCGTGGCCATCCCCCCTGGGGGGTGATTTCTCACTTTCTGTCTCTCTGTCTCTCTCTGTCTGTCTGACGAGCACACGCGCCCTATAGCAAAAACCTCTCCAAAAAAAGAAAAAAAAAAAAAAAGAGTTAGGTAGGGTAAATATTTCCAAAGTTATAACGCGACTCCATGAGCAAACCTGATTTATTGGGTCATCCGAAAAGTCACAAACTATTTTTTTTCTGTGTTTTTCTATGCAAACATGAGTTCTAAGTTTTCCAATGACCCAATAAAAAACTGAAATTTATGTATTTCAGAAATAAAACTATTAAATGAGTAAAAAAACATTTGGTTTAAAAAGAGAAGAAGGCCACGGTCTCCTTGGCCTGCCGCTTACTGGCCTGGTCCTGCTGCTGGGTAGCCTGGAGACACTGTGGGAAACGGGACAGTGCCTGTCCATCACCTGGGTTGCATGTGGCCTCTGGTTGCACGTGTTCGTACTGTTCAGGGGAAGGCCGGCCGCGGCTCTTCTGTGTTCGTGGAAGAGCACCTCGGCCTACCTGGGCTCAGAGAGGACGCAGAGCCACGGTTGCGACTGGCTAGCGGTGCTTGCACATTGCTTGGCTTTGATGAGTTAGCACTTCCTCTTCTTGTCATGTGATTTAGAAGCGCTGTTTTCCAGTAGTGGTTTTTTCCAGTTCCAAAGTAATTGAAGTTATAACAAGATTAAAAGAAATTAAAGTGGAGTATAACACAATTTTTTAAGATTCAACAGTTTGAAACTATGTCATATTTTATTGTTAAACTGTGATGTGGTTTTGCATCTGTATTTAAACCTGAGATTTGTTTTTCACTGAAAAATAAGGTGCAGCGTTTGCGCTGGTGCTGAGTCTGAGTCCTCCGAGTGGCATGCAGCGATCATGGAGTGCTGTGGGCCTGGCGTCCCGCCCAGAGGCTGTCCTCAGAGCCTCGTCCCTGAGGATGGCAGAGTTAGCAGTAGGTGGAGTTTAGAGTTGCAAGATGGTCCTCTTTTCACCACAGCCTAATAGAAAAGGGGACTCTCCTACACTGCTGGTAGAAATGTAAATTAGTTCAGCCACTATTTTTATAAAAAACATATGAGCGCCTCCAAAGCCCCAGTATTTGCTTTTTTTTTTTTTTTTTTTTTAAATAGCGATTTTTGCCTTAGAGCGTGTATCCTCCACCTGGGAGAGAGAGACAGAGCCAGTGAGAGGAAGGACATCTCCTGGGGTGGTGGCCATGCTGCAATTCCTTCCCCCCAGCCTCCTCCTGCAATCTTGGGCATGCACGCACATGTGTCTGGTATGAGCTTCAAGCCACCGGGTCTGGGACTCAAACTACAGTTGGCCATGTGGGAGTCCATTGACATAACCCCTACACCTTCTGCTCATCCCAGTATTTGCTATTTTTTATTTTCAAAAGCACACATATATTCTAAGAGAATATGGAGGTTCTTCAAAGACCTACAAAGAGAACTACCATACAATCCAGTAAGTCCACTTCTGAGTACCTGCTCAGAGGATAGGAGAACACTCAGTCAGAAAGACTCTTGCACATCCATGTTTATTGTGGCACTATTCACAATTGCTAAGACATGGAACCAACTCAAATGTCCACGAACAGATGAATGGATTGAAAAAATGTGGCACATATACTCTATGGAATACTACTTAGCCATCAAAAACAATGAAACCCTGACATTTGATACTAAGTGGATGAATATGGAAGATTTACTGCTGAGTGAAACAAGCCAGACAATGGAAGAGAGGCATTGTATGTCCCCACTTAATATATACTGAATGTCTGCACTCTATGGTGGAAACTGAAAGGCTAGAAGGTATAAAAGCATGGAGAGCAACTGTGGATACCAGAGACAGTGTGGGAGGAGGTGACAAAAGGGGAGGAGGGGGAAATCTAGGGGGACAAAGAGCAAAACATTGACAGACACAAAGGTGGAAAGTTCACTGTTGATAATGTGTATAGTGATGTCATTGACTGGACTGATATGCAGCGTATTCATGCTGGGAAGATTAATTTTATATGCTGTGAAGATGTGCAGTGATTAAATGTAAGCAAATAAGAAAATTAAAAAAATAATCAAGTTATGGGACAGAAGCTCTGGCCACTTACACTCACAACGGACAAACAGAAATACTTGTCTGTGTGTTGGTGGGGCCGGAGAGACCAAAGACACTTCATTGCAAGAAAAAGAAAATGAGAGTAACGGTTGGTGCCCAGACCTTTTGATAGATGCAGGTCCAAGTCAGCATCGCCTCTTTTAGTTGATCTAACCCCTTTTGCTTTATTGATTGTATTTTTAAATTTTTATTTTAATTAGTTTTGCTATCGGGCATGTGTGCTGCCAGAGAGAGAGGTGACCTGGGAAATCCATCCCCCAAGAGGCGTGGCCACACCACAATCCCTTCTGCGTCAGTCTCTTCTTGGGATTTTGGGGGTGTGCTCACAAGCCACCAGATCAGTCATGGTCAGCCATGTGGGATCCAGTGCCTTAGCCTCCACACCCCCTCCTGGCCCAAGTGTGACCATTTTTGATTTTGTGTTGATACATTTTTAAGAAAGGGCCAGTTCGTTATGTTCTTATGAAAAGCAAATTTCATTGGCTAGTATTTTCTGCAGGGTGTAAACCCTGGTAGTTCATTTTTTGGTCAACTTCTTTATTCTTTGAACTTGTGAAAGGCAAGTCATTAGTGTTTTACACGAGGGAAGAGCCCGGCCGCCTGTGTGGCTGCTCTTCGCTTTGTTGGCTTCACTGAGAACGGAGCTATAGGAAGCGGGGAAGTTCGCTGGGCACTTACTTGAGACGTGACTGGGCCCGTGCTGTGGCCAGACCCTGCGCTGTCCCTCCGGGTCAGCCCCGTTTCTTTGCCGTGACCTGCTCTCTGATGGCGTGGCCCTCTGAGCACACGTTTCCGACTCCAGCCCTTGCTGAGGCCCGCCATCATCTTTCGTATCGCCGTTAGTTGGGCTGTTTCTCCTGGTGAGTTGGGACCTGACTCATAAGGTCCCGTAAACACAGGCAGGCCCACTCCTCCCAGTCCACGGTAAGCGTGTGTTTCAGTTGCCCGCGTGGACAGAGAGTGCAGGGGCACTCGTCTCTGAGCGTCGTGCCAGGTGACACTGTGCCAGGAGGAAATTCAGGGCAAGACCGGGGTGGGCCCTGTCGGAAGAGCCAAGTGTGGGTTTCTGCGCCAGCAGACAGAGCTGTGCCGCTGTCAGGGACCGCGCCCAAGCCTGGGCCGGCCGCTGTTGGTGGGGTCCCGCGCTGGGGAGACCAGGGTACTCAGCTGTTGCACGGGAGACTGAGGGCGCAGTCCCGGGGCGAGAAGGCATTGAGCTGGGTCCCGCCGAGCCCCGCGGTGCCCGCTTGGAGCTGCTGGAGGCGACATCCCTTAGGGTTCTGCGTCCTGACTCAGCTTCGCTTGCAAGGACAGTGCCCGCTGCGGGCGTCTTCCTACGCAGCGTTTCCACAGACTCAGCTCTGGGCTCTGCCCTCTGCCCCAGGTCCTGGTGCGCCCATGGGTATCGCAGCCCTCACCACTGCCAGGCCCCTGCCGGTGGCCCTGGTTGCACCGACCACTTGCCCCCGGCCGTCCGTCCCTCCGTTGGCATCGCCAACCCCCTCCACCCAGCACCCTCTGGCCTGAGTCCACGGGGCCTCGTGCTCCTCCCCCTCCCCCCCCCCCTCCTCCTTTCCCTTCTTTTTCTCCTTCTTCACCCCCCTTGTTTTGGTAAGGAAAAGTAGTTTATTAAGCAAAAGAGGAAGTACACTCCTGAGAGGTAGGAGTGGGCCTGCACACACAGAGAAAGAGTGGCTCGAAGGCTCTGCCCGCTTCTGGTTAAGAAGTTTCTGTTTCTTCCAGGACGGAGGGGGGGGAGGGGGGAGTGGGGGGGAGGCTGAGAGAGGGACAGAGAGTGCGGGGTAGGGAGAAGGTGGGAGAGAGACACTCCTAACGGCCTCCCTGCGTGACCTGCACCAGTTTCCGCCCTCAGGGACACGCCCCCGTGTGTGGGGCAGCTTGGGTCCAGTAGGTTACCACGGTGCCACCTGCTGGCCCCAGGGCTGGCTTTGGTCCCTCTCTATGAAACGTCCCTAGGCTATTAGAGGAGAAGCATGGCCACCTAAACCCATTGCGGTGCGACGGTGATGGGAGACATGGGCCTCAGCCTCGTTGCGGTGATCACTCCAGAAACCGTGGGCGGGCCTGCTGTCCGGCTTCTTCACCAGGCGTGCGGGCTGCTAGTACCGAGGCGGCAGGAGCGCGGGCGCCGGCGTGGCTTACAAGCAGGAGCTCAGCAGGCACCCCTCCGCAGTGAGCACTTTCGGGCACTAGGGCTTCACTGCTGAGACTCCGTGCCCCAGTCCCCAAAGCAGAGCTACAGGGAGTACGCTTGCTTCATCTTGTTTTTATTCCCATGTAAGAGCGTGGAAATGGGGTGGTGTTGGGTGCTCTCCCTGGTGGTTCACAGCAGGTGAGACGGAAGTGAGAGGGAGGGTCTGTGGCTCCGTAGTTCAGATGACTTGGGTGGCTGGGAGGACCTTGCAGGCCACATTCTCACCTGGTCTGTCTTGTGTCACTCCCCTACTCTGCAGTTGTCGGGGAAGTCTTCACCTGTGTTTCTGGTTTTGTTTTGTTTTGTATTAAGAATTAATTTATTTAACTTTATTTATTTATTCATTCATTTATTTATTTTAATTTGACCAGAGAGGGACAGAGTGAGAGAGAGAGAGAGAGAAAGTGAGAAAGCAAGCCCAGGTTTGGGACTTGAACCGCGGTCAGCCACGTGGGAGTCCAGTGCCCTTAACCACCACGCCAACTGCTGGCCCTCTATTTTTCTGTCTCCCTATGCAACAATGTATCATGCTTTCCAGACAGCCACTACTCTGTGGAGGGACGCAGTGACGGGCTTGGGGCGCAGGACTCTCCTCTTCCTGTAGCTGTCCGTGTTGCCGAGGGCAGACGCCCGCTTCGCTGTGCACCCGAGCAGCTGCGTGCAGACTCCGTCTCTATGGTCACCCTCACAACGGTGCCTCTGCTGCTGTGGCCACGACTTCTGTATCGAGGAAAGATGAGCTGATTTCTGGCTACACATCCGCCGGCCTAGACATTGTTCTGCGTTTTGCTTCAACCCTAGCTGCTGGAGAAGAGAACTCCTCTGCAACAAGGTTATTAATGTGATAAAAAGAAATACTTGTTAATAACTGGGTAATTTTACGGACTTAGGCTCCTCCATCTGTTAAGCCCGTTGTGATTAAGGAGGTAAATCCTAATGGCCATTATTCGTAACGACAAGTCCAAGCAGGCTTAACGCATTAGCCGGCAGAGGCCACGCAGAGGGCCGTCGGGGGCTGTCGGCGACCTGGGCCACAGCAGGGCGGCTGGCCCTGCACGACCACGGCCAGACAGAAGAATTACGCCCTCGCTGGAGTCCATTTCCTCGTATAATCACACAAAATGATTTTTCTTAAATATGATAATAAATCACAGCGAAAAATCAATGTGGCAGGGCCCAACTGCCTCGGCCTGATAACGCATCAATCAATATTTAGTATTTAGATTTTAATTAATACATCGCCGTGCAGGGGCTTTTTAAGAGAGAAATATTATCTCAGATAAAAACTCCCGCGCCGTTAGCATGCACGAGTTGTTGCTCATATCTGTCACTGATCGGCCTGCTGGAATCGTGATGAAAACCCCTGAAAATGTCAGACAAGAGGCTGAGACAGGCTGAGCCGAAAGGAATGCTGGGGTCTGTCTGCCTGGGAGCCGACTGGCCCAGGTCGTGGGGACCCAGGAACCCGGCTGTGGGCTCCGGACACAGACCGAGCGTGCTGCTAGCCGGGCTCCTGGACACTGGGCAGGGCAGCCTGCCATGCGGCCAGCACCCCTCCCGTCAGCCGAGGGCGTGGGCAAAGCGTTCTCTGAGGAGTGAGTGTGCCCCCTCATGTTGGCGTGGGGCCCGCACTGCTGCGGGGCGGGTCCTTGCCCGAGGGACGGGGCTGCACTGGGACTGTGGGTGGATGAGCAGGGCTCCCTCCCACAGCTGGAGAGTGGCGTTCCGCTTCTGTGTCCTGCAGACCAGCCCTGGCCGCCTCCTGCACGGCCCCAGGAGTACACACAACCACCCTAGGAGGGACGCCTTCTCAAATCTAACCCTGGGTATTTACCAGCGCACGCATTTGCTGGAGAGACAGGCAGAAAGTGAGAACTCAGCCCCCGGGGAGATGGCCACGCCATTCTCCTCGCAGCACTTTGGGCACACGCACACATGCCTGGTGTGAGTTTCAAGCTATAAGGTCCGGGACTCAAACCATGGTTGGCCATGAGGGAGTCCAGCACCCTAACTACTAAGCCACCTGCTGGCCCCTGGGCTTTTTTTTCTTGTTAAGGTTTTTGTCAGAGGCATGTGTGCTTGCCAGAGAGAGACAGAGACAGAGAGAGAGAGAGAGAGAGAGAGAGTGAGAAGCCACTGCCGGGGGGGTGGGCAGGTTGCAGCCCCTACTCCTTCGTTCTCCTGGGACTTTGGGTGCACACGCACAGGCCCACCGTGAGTCTTAGGCTACCAGGTCTGGGACTTGAACTGTGTTGGACCATGTGGGAGCCCAGCACCTTAACCGCTCCACCACCTGCTGGCCCCAGTATTTATTAGGCATTTTGATAAGTGTATTTTTCTTGCTTTGCCAGTTGATGCGAATGCCCAGACAAGCAGGGGAGACAGGTCCTTGTTCTGGGAGCTTCTCGGGAAGAGAACGTGGGCAGTAGCTCTCCCCTTGGCTCACTCCCCGTGGTGCAGCGCTCGGGCTCCTCCCTCTGTCCCCTGATCGCTTCCCTGATTGCCGTCCGCATCCCCCAGACAGAGTGGCGCGTAACCTGTAGCCGGGTCCTTAACTCGGTGTCCTCGGATGGCCTCCCTGTCCACGCAGTCGATGGGACTGCACCTCCGGGAGCCACGTGGGCTTGGTCTCAGGAGAGCCGGGCTGGCTGTCACCCCCTCGTGTCCCCATGACACCTGCGTGCTGTCCGGATTGGAGTTCGACCTTTTCGGGTCTCCACATTGCCTGTGGCTTGAATTTGGTGCCAGCAAAAGTGAACAGGAAACCCCTGCCGGAAAGAGCCATGCCTGGGGGTAGCCCTACGGGCCGTCCCGTGGCTGTCAGGCCAGCGAGCTGGTGAGGTGGCCTGCTCCCGAGGCCAGCCCCAAGGCCACCGTGTGGACACCAGGCTGCCTGTGATGCCCGTGCCTCTGAGAGTGAGGATGCTCAGCGTTCGCGAGCCAGAACCCGACGGCGTCAGACGTCGAAGCACCTGACTATCGTCCGCACTCGACGCAGGGCTGAAAGGTCGGCGGGCATGAAAGCGGTGGGCATTTGTGGACGCTGGAGACAGGAAAGGAAGCCAGGGGGAAAAAATGGGGCGGCAAGACATCTGTGGGACACAGAAATGGTTTACTGCCTGTTGATGACAGCGTAGATAGTGTTCTCAACGCGGCTGGTCTGAGACGTATTTCATGTTGGGTAAATTCTCTTTAGAAGCCAAATGATGTATAGTGATGGAATGTTTAAAAAAATAAGAACAATAAAAATAAAAAACACAAACACCCCAAAGACTGGGCCTCCTATGAGGGCACTCGGACCAGCAGGAGGCGGTACCCAGTACCCAGAGCGGCCCTCGCACACAGCACCTGTCCGGCACGCGGGCTGAAGGGTGGCATGTGTCTACCTGTCACGTCAGACATGGCCTCGGGAGAGGCTGCGCTTCCAGGGGCAGCTGACCACAGCTGTCGGGGAAGGGCGCTGGCTGGCTCAGACGGAGGTGTGGAAGGCCCAGAGACGCCCAAGTTGCGGGGTCGTGAAGTTCTGTTGAAAGCGGAAACCGTCCTTGCAGGTGGGGGCTAGAGCTCTTTGCTGTGACCTCCCAGCTTCCAGTGGGACCTGCTGGTCTCACTCGCCATCTGGACGAAATCACAGACAGCACACCTCAGGGGACGTGGCCTACACGGGCTCCTTGAGTTTATCGTCCTCCATCCCCTCCCGTCTGTGGAGCGTGCCCCAGCGGCTCCAGCCCCTGCCCACGGGCGTCCAGTAGTCGCTGCGGGTGTCTGCCGTGGCCTGTAGGAGCTGGCCGACTTCGGTCCTACAAATCACTAGACGACAAAGCCCCAGACATGAATGCCACCTGGGCCAGTCCTGCAGCCTGAGTAGCACCGACTGCTGGTGGTGAATGCTCTCGCGGGACGGTTGCAGGAAGGACAGGCCGCACAGCCAAGCCTCTCTGTCGGCCGGTGCCGAGCTCCGGAGGCTCGGGCGGTGCAGGCGGAAGGCGGTGCGCAGGAGGCCTGTAGGCGCCTCCTGGTCGTCAGGAGCGTCAGGGCGCGTCTCCGTAAAGCAAAGCTCTCCAGGACCTTTCCTGGATGATCAACGGGGGCCTCGGGGAAGGAGTGGCCTCCTATTTGCTTTACAGGGATTTATTTTTGGTGAATAATAAAATAATACTCATGGAATCAGAATAAAATTTTGTCTTTCAAGTGACAAACAATGGAGAGAGCTCTACTTGCAGAATAAAATCAGCGACCCCACTACAAGGTTTACCAGAGGCAGCGCCGTGGTGCCGGGTTCGTGCCTGCTGTGGGTGTCTGTGAAGCCGTCCTGCCACAGCTGGAGGGCATCAGCGGGGCCGACGGTGCACGGCGGGGCTGACGGTGCTGACGGTGCACGCGGGGCTGGCGGTGCACGGCGCTGCTTCCTTCCGGGCCTCGAAGCCACGCCGACCCCACACCCCTCCAGCTCGGATGTGCTACTGAGGACAGGCAGCGGGTCGGCATGGTCGGGAATAGCACGGATTCAACGGGAGGCATGTATACTGAAATCCCGCGTGACCGGTGCCCACACGCCGTCTGCCGAGTGAACGCTGAGTCCACATGAGGGGCGCCTCAGACCGGGTGAGTGGTAGAAAGTGCTGGGAGGGCAGGGGACAGATTAGGGAGGTGCCCACATAGCATGGGTGACCTCTCTCCTTTTACTCTGTCTCAGCAGAGATGGAGAACTTTCGAAATGTCAAAGCCCAGTTTTTTTTTTTTTTTTTTTTTTTTTTGAGAGGTTTTTGCTATAGGGCGCGTGCGCTTGCCAGACAGACAGACAGAGACAGAGAGATAGAAAGCAAGAAATCATCCCCCGCAGGGGAGATGACCACGCCGCAATCCCTTCTCCTCTATCCTCCTCTTGGGATCTTGGATACACACGCACACACGCCCAGCGTGAGTTTAAGCCATGGGGTCCGGGACTCGAACCATGGTCGACTATGTAGGAGTCCAGTGACATAGCCATTACACTAACTGCTGATCTCTCAAAGCCCAGTTTTGAAGCAGGTTTTCTGCACTAGAGGCAGCTATGGCCAGGCCTGGACGGCGTGCCTGGTCTGGGGGCTGCGGGGCTGGCATGCCCTGAGCGTACTCTCAAAGGTTTCTTGTAGGCCCTTCCTGAGCACGCCAGTACTCTGGCGTCTCGGCCTCGGGTGCCTGTCCTGGGGGGCGGTCCCTCTGCTTCCTGCTGTCCCTTACTCGGCAGGGTGGGGCGGGCGGAGAGGCCGCAACTCTGCTATGAGTCTTTGAATCTGGGAGCACCTGAGGGCACCCCCCCCCCCCCCGCCCCCGACAACTGGAGCTGAGTGGGAAAGGTCCTCCCACCGTTTCCTCTCCCCTCCCTACAGCACGACCACACGGGTGCTGTCCTGTGGGGCCCTGGGCGGGGATGGGACCCTCCAGAGTCACGCCGTCCGGAAGTCGCACCAGGGGTGTTGAGCTCAGGCCGGCGCTCAGGTGCATTGTCACTAGGTACATTGTAGATCATGTGCTTTTAAGAAAATGCAAAATGTTTTCTGAAGTCAGATGTCAGACGAAAAGATGAGAGTTACTGAGTGTCAGTTATCAGCCCGTTTCTGACCATCTGGAGGTGAGGGTTGTCCCGAGGAACCTGCGCCAGGGGAGGGTGGCGAGGCTCTCGCCAGGCAGATGCTCTGGGTCAGACGCTCGGGGCCAGCCCACACGCTCCTGGGTTTGCGTGGCCGTGGAGAGGGCGGAGAGCCTGCCCACCAGGCCAGGGGGCGTCCCTGCCGGGCTGTAAGGGAGCCGGTGCGACACCTGCGCAGGTCCGCCTGGGTGGAGTGCGGAGATGTGAGGGCGGAGGCTGGAATGAGAGTGTCAAGACGACACCAGGGGAGTCTGACTCGAACCCTCAGCGTGTCAGGGGAATTGGCTTCTTCTTAGTGGGAGTCAAGAAAGGAGGGGCCCAGCCGGCAGAGACGCAGGCGGGCAGACCCCGCCATCGGGCCTGCAGACAGGCTGAGGAGCAGGCGCGGTCCTCGCTGGCTCCGTGGGACCGGGACAGCGGGGGTCGCTGTTTCTGGCTTGGCGTTGCATCTGCCGGGAGAGGCTCCACGGGTTCCCACGTGGCAGCCCAGGGTCCTGAGGGTGAGGTTGGTTCTAAAGGAAGCCTCTGGCGGTGTCAGGCCCTGACGGCGGGGGGAGACCTCTGGTGCTGCCGCCACTAGAGCCCGCCTTCAGTCACGCGAGACCAAGGGAAGGGCTTCCTGTAACTCTCGTCCCCGTCCAAAGGGAGACTCCACTGGAGAGAGCCAGAGAGCGGAGGGCGGGTGGGAGCTCGCAGCTCAGTGCTCGGAGCAGGACCCGGCTGCCTGCCTCGCAGGCCAAGCCGCCACATCGCAGGCGGCACGCTTTTGTCTGCGGTCCATGAACCAACTGTAGAAGCACAGCTGAGACCGCCCGACGTGGACGTGACCGTGCGAAGTCACCGTGCGAAGTGACCGTGCGGAGTTACCGTGACAGCGAAAGCACAACTGACCCCACGGTCTGTTTGAAAGGCCGAGTGGCTGCAGGAGCGCAGTCGGGATTCGAGGAGTCGGGGAGTGGGCCGGAGGGGCCGTGGGTGCGGATAGCCCGGCACACGCCTTCGTCATGCCAGTCTACTTCATAGTGCAGGAAGACTCTCCCCAGATGTTTACTTTTATTATTTATTTATTTATGCCATGGGGCATGTGTGCCTGCCAGAGAGAGACGGAGAGAGGGAAAGTGAACAATCGCGCCTCCTTGGGGACGGCCATGCAGCAACCCCTTCTCCAGTCTCCTGGGATTTTGGGTGTGTGGGTACATGTGCCCAGCATGAATTTTAAGCCGCCAGATCTGGGACTCGAACTGTGATCAGCCATGCGGGAGTCCAGCACCTTAGCCACCATGTCGCCTGCTGGCCCAAGCTGTTTGTTTTTAAAGGTTTGTTATCACCATGGTGACAGAGCCAGGTCAAGCCCAGTGTCGCCCAGACCCACCTCCCACGTGGTGGTTGAATGTGGACCCATCTTGGCAAGAGTGAGTTTGGAAAACTCACTCCTGCACCTCCCACCGCCGTGCCCTCAGCCCCACACCAGGTACCCCGGGGCAGAACCTGTCGGGCCCAGAGCTGGCGGGAAGGCGTGGCCCATCCTCGGAGCCCGAGTCCAGCGGCCCGGCTGGTGCCCTGCAGCGGCTCACGTCAGTCCTCACCAAGCTGAGACGCGCTGTCATCGCCCGGTTTCCCACGCGAAAACGCCCAGGCTTGGGGCCCTCAGAGAGGCAGAGCCCAGAGGGCCTGCCGGGCCCCTCTCAGACGCAGAGCTCCCGACAGGAGGAGCCCGTGAGCCAGCGGCTGGTGCATGCAGCAGCTGGCCCTTCTGTCCCCGAGGGGCCGGGGGACTGTCGGAGTGCGTTTGCCGGGACGGGGCTTCTCCTCAGTTCCTCCTGCGCATCTCGGATGGTTGATGGACGCTGTTCGCTCATTTCCGAAGTCAGTTACGTGGCAAGGGCCACGGCAGCGGGCCACCTGGGCCGAGGTGGTGGGGCCAGTGGCCCTTGGGGTCCTCACAGATGCCTGAACCTGCCGCTCCCAAAGGTGACCCTGCGGTGACCGGCGCCCCGAGCTGCAGGAAGGGCGTTCCTGTCACAGTTGTGCACAAGGACCTGCCTTGGAGTCAGAGCCTTTCGTGGCGCGGCCTGTCTGGCATGTGTGCACAGGTGGTACCGTGTGCCTCGACGGGAATCCGCGCTTGCTGGGAGGGAACACAGACGTGGGTGCGTGTGCGCTAGCCTGCTCACGGGCTGCGAGCCAGTGGTGAGTGCTTGTGCTGTTCACAGCGCCTCAGATTTAGCCGCACCTCGGCCTGAGGTTCGCGACGTCGGTCTTTCATTGGAATGACCGCTGGTGGCTGTTTGCGGAGAAGGACGTGTGTGGGTCACGTGTTGCACATTTGCATGGCGAGGCAGACCTGGCGCAGTGTGGCCACCCTGACTGGCCCTGGCACCGGCGCTGTGCTGCCCACACTTCTGAGTGAGGACGTGGCGCCCTCATGTCTGCGTGTCCCTCCGATGCCCATGTGCACACCTGTGCACACACGTGCTGGCCCCGTCCTCAGCACCCTGACCCTGCCCATGGCCACATGTATGCACTGCAGACATGGAGACTGCAGAGCAGGCCAGCGTGTGCCTGTTCCCCGGGTACTCAGAGGCGCAGGTAAAATAAAGCTTCCAGTTGATGGGCACGGGAGACAGGCCTGTTAGTTTGTGGAGGCTGCAGGCAGAGTCCACTGGAAAATTTTGATCCCTTTAATTTACTATATCCAGCACGCCTGCCGTATTCGGCCGGCGCGCTTATCAAGCCCTGCGAGGTTATTGATTTTTTATTTTCTGTGTAGGGTGAGAAGACAGCGAGCGGGAGCGGGAGCGGAGTGAGTGACTGGCCTCGCTCGCCGTGCTCGCCGGCCTATCGCGCCTGTCGCTCGTGGTTTCAGGTGATGTCCAGCGTGTCAGGGCTGCGTGAGGAGAGCCGCGGGTAACAATGGAGGGCCGGACCGTGGGAAGGGGAGGCGGCAGCAGGAAAGTCGGGAAGTGCGTGTGAGAAACAAAGGAGGCAGAGGCGCAGGGAGCGTGCCCGGGACCGCAAAACCGGTTGGCGTGCTCAGCTGGAGCCGCCGCGGACCTCCAGGACGGCTTTGCGGCATGGAGCCGGGCTGCAGCCCCACAGGGTGAAGACTTTGCTTTATCATTCTGTTCTCAAAACTAGCCAGGGACCCCCTCCACCTTTCCCCAAAATGATGACAATGACCACAACAGCTGGGGCCTGTGCCGGCTGGCCTGCCCTCTGCAACGGGTCTGTGCCGGCCGGCCTCCCTCTGCACCGGGTCTGTGCCGGCCGGCCTGCCCTCTGCACCGGGTCTGTGCCGGCCGGCCTCCCTCTGCACCAGCTCTGTGCCGGCCGGCCTCCCTCTGCACCGGGTCTGTGCCCGGCCGGCCTCCCTCTGCACCGGGTCTGTGCCGGCCAGCCTGCCCTCTGCACCGGGTCTGTGCCGGCCGGCCTGCCCTCTGCACCGGGTCTGTGCCCAGCCTGCCTGCCCTCTGCACCAAGGCCGCTTCCAGCAGGGCGTGTGACGCTGAGTGTGCGTGGTGCCGCCCTTCCCTGACCCGTGGGGATGACGCGGGGACATGCCCGCAGCCCCGTGGAGCCCAAGGCTGGCTGGCAGCACACAGCCAGGAGGAGCGTGCGTCTGAAGCCCCGAGACTTGGAGGACCTTCCACCTCCGGGCTTCTCGGCGAGTGCGTGAAGTGGAAGGGATCAGGCGGCGAGTGTGGGTGGTGGTTCCGCGATCTTGCTTACATTGGGGGGGCGAGGGGAGATAGGGGAGCTGTGATCCTGGGAACTTGGCTCTTGGCTCTTCGCCCTGTCTGCCCTTCGCCGACCTGACCTGCTCAGAGGGAAGGCTCCCTGCTCACCTCATGGGTCCCACCGAGAGCGCCCCTGGTTGCATGGGCTCAGACAGGAAGTGGTCCCCCAACCATGTGGCTTCCGCAGCACGTCTGAGAGCCATGGAAAAGCCAGGCCGCCGCGGCCGCTCTCGGCAGCAGAAGCACTGCTCCATGGCCCTCTGTCCACGGCAAACGAGTGCGTGGGCACGGTGACACGGGAGGCCCAGCCTCAGCCTGTGACTGCACTGTGCCCAGAGAGAGCCGCACCTCATGGGAACCCGTGATAGAGGCTCTGCTCCTCCGAGGGGGACAGGAGGCCCTGTGGGCCCCGCCCCGGATCCTTCGCAAAGTCTGTAAAGAGGCCTTGGCTGTGACCTCTGAGCACAGTAGGACGCGTGGGCAGGGGCCCGGCTTGGAGCGCTTTTAGGAGAGAAGGAGATGTGGACGACCGCCCATGGCCGGCTTGGCCCTCGGGGGGAGGATGAGGTCTCAGGAGCAGGAGGCTCTGGTGAGGTGGGCAGTGGGTGGGAGGAGAGGTGGCATTTCCTTGACGCACCCCGTGTGGCTCTTGCTTTTAAGCCTGTGTTCGAGAGCACTCAAGGTGCTGTCAACAAGCCGGCGGCGTCTGTGCGAGTTTAGGTCGCTTCGGGAAACGCAGACCCTGCGCTAGGTCGGCGTCGGGTTCCCATTCAGGCGTGTGGGTGGCCCTGGCTCTGAGCCGGCAGCACGCAGCAGCGATGAGAAACTGAGAGCCCACGTGCAGACGGGCCGGTGGGGACAAGTGCGCCCTCGCTCTCCCGGCTCCGACCACACACGCGGGCGTGCACCTTCCCTAGCGCAGGAGAGGAGGACGTGCGTTCAGGCTGAGCCTTGCGGGATGACGCCCACACACGCCCCCCGTCGGCTGTGTGAACAAACCGACTGGACTTGAGGGCCGGGAGGATTTTCCTGTCATAACCCAGTGTCCCGAGGAAGGGGTTTGGTCCGGTGTGACGTGGACTCGGGAGAGGAGAAATGGTTAGGGCCTTCATGGGAACCTTTACAGTCCCCGGAGGACCCCAGTAAAGATGGCCGATGGCCACACCATAGCTGGTCATCTGGAATTTAAATCTGACTGCATAATTTGATGTCTTTGCTTTTTAAAAGACATATCTTTGGTCTTAAAAGTTCTGTTTAGGCCGTTAAGACTGATTGGAGGCCACTCCTGGTGACGGCTCACCATGCACCGTCCACACCGAAGCCTCCCCCGGCCAGGCTGCAGCTCTGGTGGGATGAAGGAGCCGCATGATGTCGAACCTGTGGTTTACCGAAGCCATCTGCCGATGTGGCGAAGAAACTGAAGCCTCACGAGCAGAGGCCCCAGTCCTACCAGCCCTCGTGCCGGCCGGCAGAGAGGGCCGACTTGCTGACCGCCTGAGCCCGGCGTCTCCCCAGGGCTCTCCCTTGGTGCAGAACTCCAGCGCCCGAGGAAAGCCGTGCACTTGAGCCCTCAATGATTCTAGCCGTCTCTGGAGACCCATGCTCCCGTGCTGCCCCGCCCTCTGCGGACGCCTGAGGACACGAGTGTTGGCCATGGCCTTCGTGTTGTGCCATGAGGGACGTGTGTAACATCGAGGGCCATGGGTGAGAAGGGAAGTGACGGTGCCACAGCAGACACAAGACTCCTGCATTGCACCTTGCTCACAGAGACTTCCGCCACCTGTGCTCGCGTACACCTGGTGTTTATCCCGGAGAAGACAGGGACGTCCTTGTGACAGCGGCGCACAGGGCTCTGTCTCCGTGTTGGTAGGAATCGCTGAGACAGTGCTTCTTCGACCTTTGCAGTTAGGGTGAGCCTGGGAGTCCATTATAGCTTTGTGACTTCTTTTCATTTTAAAAGGCGACTGTCACAGGTGAAATCATTGCTTCGTTTACAACGTGTAGGTTGCTTTACGTAAGGTGGCAGGTCTGCTTGGAGAGGGTTATCACGACCCGGGCAAGCGGTCATCACCCAGCCTTAAAACACTGAAAACTCGGAAATGCTTATGGCCATACGGAAGGCCAGCTTCTCGGTCACAGGCTTACGGGCGCCGATGTGTTCTGAGCAGAAAAGGCTGGGTAAGTGAATACAGTCACTTGTCCTGTCCCTGCAGCCCCGTGCCGGCGATCGTAACAGACTCTGGCTGAAAGGAAACGGGAGCAGGGTCTGAGGACCAGGTCATAGTCCATGCCCGGCTGCAGTGGGTCCTGTGGCCTTGTTCCAGACGAAGGTGGCAAAGGCTGGCCATCTGTTCCGAAGGGCGTCGTTCCAGACCAGCCCAAGTTCACCGAGTTTGAAAGCTACAAGCACTGTACAGACCTAAGAGCTTTCCCCCGGCTTCCTTTCCTTCTGACGGAGAGCAGTTGGCATTTCCCCAGTAACTGGCCCTCGGATGGAGAAACGGCTGCTCAGTTTTTAAAGAGTACTACGTCGCAGGCTACTTCGCAGATTCCGCAGCCTGTAAAGTGCTGTTTGAGGATCTGACCCTGCACAGCAGACCCAGTGGGCTCAGAAAAGGGTGACAATGAAAGTAACTGAATGGACGTGAGTACTGACGACGACTCGCATCAGCTGCTGTTCCGGAGGGGGCTGTCCAAGGCAGACATTTCTTCTCATTCAGAACATAGGCCTGGCATTTAGGATGAACCTCAGCAAACACCACTGAACATGGAATAAATGGCTTCAGTTTACCCAGGTTATTTCTAAACAGTAATGCAAAGATGTAATAGAAATAATTTAGACATATGGATAAGAACCTTCAGAATCAATAGTGCTGGGAGAGCCACGAGACATATGCTGATGCAATCAAACAGAATTGAATTTCATACAAATGTTGGGAAATCTATATCGGATTATCACAGCAAAAACTTCATTCCCATTGATTTATAATGTATTATTATTGTTCCCACCACACTGCCGGAGACGGCCGTTTAGCAGCTGTCAAGTGCCTTAAGGGTAATAAAGGCGATCGCGGATGGGGTGGGTTACGCACGCGGGAGAGCCGATAACTCACGGCGGCAGGTGCAGCGTCCCGCGCCTTTGCTTCTTCCTTTCATCGCGTCAGATCGTTCTCGGAGACTTCGGCGTGCAGGGGTGTTAGTCTGCTGTTCGTACATGCATCAAATACCAAGGGAGGAGGCTGCTCGCCTTCGGCCAGCACGGGCTCGGCGGGAACGCTGGGCGTGCGTGAGGTGCCCATCTGTTCTGTAGCTGTGCCATGCCACCTACCTCTGCACCGGCGGCCTTGTGTCTGTGTGCCACGGCCACAGCCAGTCTCCACGTCCGCTCTGCACCTTTGGCGGGTGTCTCTCTAACCCGGATCTGTACCTCCGTCTCTGCCACTGTCTGTCCAGTCTGTGTGCCGGTGTCTGGGCTCACACCCATCCTGTACACATTCATCTGTGTCCTCTGTCATCTTCTCATCTCTGTGTCTGTCTCTCTGTGCAGAGGAGACGTGGCTTCCCTATGGACAAATGGGACAGCATGACTGACAGACCCTGTTGTTTCAGGGTCCGACTCCCCACGCTGCGGAGACCCGGCCTCCGCCTCCACAGCTGTCCTTCCTGGGTGCCAGCTCGCTCCTCGTGCTGTCGGACGGAAAGGCTTTCTCTTCCCAGTCGTTGCTCCCTGGGTGTCCGGAGCCACCGGGGCGTTTTCCAGCCTTGTCTGAGCAGTGAGGGTCTCCTGCTTTGGGAAAGGCCTGTGTGAACAGCTAGGCTACCCAGAAGCTCCTTTAAAAAACCGAAACGGAGCCAGTAAGCTTGCGGCTGTCAGGAGTAGGCTGGCCTGAGCTGTGCTCCTTCGAGGACGAGCGCTCGGTCGGGAGTGCAGTGCGGCCTGGCGTGTGCCGACGTCCTCCACAGCCTGTGCTCTGGCCGCCGTCGTGCGGCCGGCGTCCTCTGTCCTTCACGTCCCAGGCGTAGTCGCATGATGGCACCTTTGTGCTACGTATAGTTTTTAATGACATGTCCTTTCAATTTATTATTATTACTGTTGCTTTTAATTCACCAGAGAGCGATGGGGTGGGGGCAGTGAGAACAGTAGGTCCTGGACTGAAGCCTCAGTTGGCCACGTGGGTGCCCAGCACCCCCCACGCCACCTGCTGAGCCCACGCCCCCATGCTCCAGGTTCTGAGAACCCGCCCGTGTTCCACAGAACCCTGCCGTCCCACTTCGCCGACTCGCTTGCCATTTCTCCTATGGCCTCCTTGCTCTGCATGTGGGGACGGAAATCCCGTTTGAAGGATGACGAGGTACAGGATAGACAAAGGGATTGTAGGAACAGCGGGACCTCACGCCGCCCCGTCTGCTGCAGGAATAGTCACCCTCAGTCAGTTACCTTCCAGAAACGCCGTGCGTCCCTGGTGCGAGTCTGGCCACGTTGCCAGTGCGTCCCCGCTCCACCTCAGGGGCACAGAGATCCCAGGGCTCTTTCGAAAGCGGTCGCTGGTCCTCAGATTCATATGGAAATGCAAGAGACTTGGAAAAGATGGAAAACTTGAAAAATAAGGTCAAAAATTGGGAGGACTCACGTCTCCTGGTTCTAAAGCACAGAGACCACACGGCAGGTCCGGGGCAGGTAGACACGCCAGTGGAGCGCAGGCGAGGACCTGGGTAAGCCTCACATATGTGCTCAATTGATTCTTTATGAGTTCTTCTATTTTATTTACCATTGTCACTATTACTGTCTTCAGCTTGCTACAGAGCACGTGTGCTCACCAGAGAGGCACAGGAGAGGGGAGAGAGGGCGCAAGCTGCCGGGCCTGGGGCTTGAGCCACGGTCGGCCACGTGGGAGTCCAGCGCTCCAACCAGCATGCCACCTGCCGGCCCTTCAGTGGACTTTTTGATGACGATGCCGAGAACACTTCCCTGGGAATTTCACGCAGTCCCGTTGGGACAGCGGGTATCGGCACGCAGCGTGTGAGGCTGGATCTCCACACGTAGGAAGACGGACTCTGAGTGGCCCTGGACCTGCTGTAAGAGCCAGACGGTGAAGGCCTGAGGCGCAAAGAGGAGCGAATCACGATGGCTGGCGGGTGCACGGTGTCTTACAGAGGACGCGGAAAACAAGCAGCAAAAGGAAGAACAGCGAGAAACTGCGTGCTGCGCACGTCCTGCCCGTAGGGGCCCGGGGAGCGCCATCACCCTCTCCCACCACTGTCACGTCCAGTCTGTCCCTGGAGAGCCTGGACAGCTGCTGCCGGCTCCCGCGGAGGCTGAGCCTTGGGCAGCCGGTGAGAGTCCCAGGCGTGTCCTGAGCAACGGGCTGCGACCCAGGTCTGGGATGCCTGTGCCCTGCGGAGCAGGTGGTGTGGCCACGATGGTGTGACCTAGCGAGCGGAAGGGCTGTCTCAAGAGAAGACTGCAAGGCCAGGCGCCAAGCCCGTGAGGGAGACCCTGCAGAGCGTCACCAGGAGACCCGAGTGGAGAGGGAAAGTGCGGGGGCAGGAACCCCGACCGACTGGGGCAGCAGGAAGAAGGGCTTTGCCCTTGTCACCTCTGAGGACCACGGCTCGGGATGGCATCTCGTGAGCCCTGCTGTGAAGTAAGGAAGGCCCCGCCAGAGCAGGGGCAGCTGGTACTTCCTCCAGTCCCCAGCCCGAGTGGTCCTAGAAACTGCTGGCTGTGGAGGGGTTTTGGTGGGGAGGACAATCTCCAGCAGGAGGGGGACTCCAGTGGCGGCAGTGGCTCTGGTGGGGAGGACAGTCTCTGGCAGGAGGGGGACTCCAGTGGCGGCAGTGGCTCTGGTGGGGAGGACAGTCTCTGGCAGGAGGGGGACTCCAGTGGCGGCAGTGGCTCTGGTGGGGAGGACAGTCTCCGGCAGGACGGGGACTCCAGTGGCGGCAGTGGCTCTGTGGGGAGGACAGTCTCCGGCAGGAGGGGGACTCCAGTGGCGGCAGTGGCTCTGGTGGCCGCCGTCGAGCTGGAGGCACGGTAGCCCTGAGAGTGACCGTGCAGGGTCTGGGAACTAGAGCTTTCTTGGACGTGCTGGAAGCCACTGTGACCTCGGCGGTCCCAATGGCCCCTCTTCACGTTTGGGACCCGTGCAGGGAAGGAGGCGGCAGAGTCCCGGCCCTGGGTGGTGGAGGCCTGTGCTTGGCCAAACCCAGCACCAAGTGGCTCGGCGGCCTTGGCGGCACGGAGGCTTGGTGGCAGCTGCCAGGCGCAGAGACAGGGCAGGAGAGCAGAGGAGGGACACGAAGCTTCAGGTCACGGGGCTTCGCTCTGAACAGGGCAGGGCCAGGAGACATGCCTGTGCCTGGCCGAAGCCCAGGACTGCGCTTGCCACCCGGCGCACCACGGGCCGTCTCGGCTCCCGCCCGGTGAGGAGTGGAAGGCGTCTGGCACAGGCTGGGTGTGGGTAGTTTTGCCTTCTTTTGACCCAGGTGGTTGATGCTAATGGTTCAGTCTGATTACGACTCTGGGTAAGGACAGCTCACTGAGCGGAAGAGGATATTTGCAGATTATATGGTAAGGGACTTTTTTTTGAGAGGTGTAAGTGGAGACATACAATATCTTTTTTTCTCATTTGGAGAGGTTTTTGCTATTGGGCACATGCACGCCAGAAAGACAGGGAGAAACAGAAAATGAGATATCACCCCCCAGGGGGGATGGTCACGCCGCAATCCCTTCTCCTCCATTCTCCTCTCGGGATCTTGGGCACACACACACACGCGCCCAGCATGAGTTTAGGCCATGGGGACCGGGAGTCGAACTGCGGTTGACTACATGGGAGTCCAGCACCATAGCCATTACAACAGCTGGTCCCTCTGGTAAGGGACTTTTATGCTCAAAATACGTAAAGAATGTTTACGACCTACCAATAAAAAACAACCTATTTTAAACAGGAGCGAAGGGTTACCCACACTTTCTCCAAAGAGGGGCTGCTGATGGCTGTGAACATGTGGGTTTGGGGGTGCGACCCACAGGCAGCTTCTGGCCCCCGGCTCCTCAGGGCCGTCACTGTGAGGCTGCTGTGATCTGTCATAGCTCAGGGCGTCCCGGGGCCCTTTGACCGGGATCCCGACCGTCAGTGCCCTGTAGACCGCCCTCCACCCTGATGGCTGACGTGCCTGTGGCTGTGTCACTTACGAGCGACAGCGGGGACGAGGTCACGCTGCTGCTGTGTGGCGTGTGCCGAGGGCCTGCCCTTCATGGCAGCCCGCTGTCCCGCACGGCAGGGGGGGACGAGGGGACCAGAGGCTCTGCTTTTCGTTTGTTTTGTTTTAATTAAGTTTGTTTCTTTTATGAGAGAGGGATACAGATAGACAGAGAGAGACAGGGAGACAGGGGACGAACATGCCCAGCAGGAGTCCCGGAGTGACCCCCACCCTCACCTCGCCCGTGGCATCGTCGACGTGCGGAAGTGCGACGGCCGTGCGGACGGCCCTGCAGACGGGCCCAGCTTTGCTTGAGTAGATGTTACCACTGTGCCACCCAGACAGCCCTGGGCCTCCGTAGTGTGGCACTGTCACAGCTGGGGGTTGGAGCCCGCAGGGCTAATCACTCCTGAAGGCCTGTCTCCCAGCACCATCCCGCCGGCGTCAGGGCCAGCGTGACAGTTGCAGGGACGTGCTGATATTCAGGACACAGCCACAGCGTTCTCCCCTCTGGGCACCTAGGCGCCCAGGAGGCGCAGTGAGCCGGCACAGACCGACCCCCACGGGCTGCCGTCGGGCCTGTCTGTGGCCCGCGCTCTGCCATCCCAGCTTTCCCTAGTGACTGTGAGCCAGGCAGCGCGGTGCCCAGAGCAGGGGCGGAGGGGACTGGTGGTGGATTCCGAGAGGCCCCTCTGGCCCCGTGCTGGCAGGACCCCACACACCCTCACTCAGCGTGCACAGCTTGTGTCATCCCAATCTTACCTGGAGGGAGGCGCTGCGGCCGCTGTCACTGGAGCCACACCGTGGCCAAGGCCGTGGCACCAGGAAGCTGGTTTCTGGACAGCTGTGGCATGGCGTCAGCTAGTGTCCACCTGCTGCCCCAGCCCTCCTGGTGAGGATGCGGGGCTGGGCCTGTCCCCAGTGCAGCACGGGGGCGCAGCCCTCGCGACTCCCAGGCCGGGGCTCTCCCCTGTTCTGGTGGGGGTGACGCTCAGGGACGGGCGTGGTGTGCTGCCTGTGGGTGTGCAAGCACGCGAGGGTGGTCCGCTCGTCTGGGCCGGCGTGGCAGTGGCCTGCTGCTGCTCCCTGTGTCTGCAACGCCGTCGCTCCCAGCGGCCCAGACCAGGCTGGGGATGCTTCTAGCAGGTTCTTGTGGCACAAATGCCATCTGTGCCCTTGACATGGTCAGAAATGCAGAGTCGGGGAAGCAGCCTCTCCCAGGTGCCCCACCCAGCTCACTGGACACCATCGGCCCTTGTCTGTGGGTGGCCGGAGTGCTGCCATCTCCAGGTGTGTCGGGGGGATAGCAGAGGGCAGAGCACACGCACGCGCACACACACACACACACACACACCAGCAGGCGCCGCACCATCTGGATCCAGAACTTGCTCGTCCCCTCCAGTCGCACTCTGCACTCCTCAGAGCCGGCTGTCCTCCCGGAGGGGCACCACCGCAGGGCTGTCCCTGTCTGCCTGCCCTGCTCGGTCCTCCCAAGGGGAGCCTTACCACGTGAGCGTCTGGAGGGCAAATTTTCAGGCTCTGGGGCTGTGCTGTCACTGGGTGACGTCTCGGGGGATGGTGGTGCCACATTTGGTCACTCACCAGCCTCAGGCACCAGGGAGGTTCCCACGTCCTGAAGGCCGTGTTCACAGTGGTGCCGGGTGGGCACGGTTCGTCCCCGGGGTGCGTCCCAGACCGGGTCCCCACACAGGGGCTCTCTGTGACCCGTGAGGCTGCAGGACCCTGCCAGTTCGCGCTGGTGCCCTGCTCCGGTCGGCCTTCACGAGGTGCTTGTGGGGCCAACGAACCAGGTGGGTGGCTACAAGGGCTGAGGCCTCTGGGACCGCATGGTGCCCACAAGGAAGGGTGCAGCCCACCGTCCGCACCCCGAGGCCAGCAACAGCGGAAGCTGTGCTTAAGGGATCCGGGAGCAGCCCACGGAGGCTGTGGGTATGGACACGGCGAGTGCCAGCCCTCCTCGGCGGCCACAGCAGTGCCACCCTCTTTCCTGGGACTCTACTCTGTCCTCCCACGTGGTTCCGGGCCCGGGGGTGCCCCGGTGCTCCACCCGTGGCAAGGGTGGTAGGAGGGCCTAAAGATGGGGACAATGACACAGAGGAAGGGCCTGTGTCTGTGGACAGCCCCCAGAGGAGGGCTGCCCTCCCACTGGGCTCACTGTGACTCGACCGGCGGCCTACTAACCCCTGGCTGATGCCAGCCCCGTGGGGTTTCTCTGCCACAGAAGCTGCGTGCTCCTTTTCATGTGCACTGGGCTTGGCGTGTGTTCCTCTTCATGTGCACGGGGCTTGGGGCAGTGCGACTGTCCCCTCAGTCCCTGCCCTCAGACATCCAGACTCATTTGGGAGCCTTCTGGCTCAGCTGTCTCTCCTGAACTCGGCACACAATTGACCAGAGGCCAGCCAGGAGGTGGGGAGGCTGCACCTCAGCTCTGCCCTGGGGGTGTCCGAGGCTCCATGCCTGCCAGGCCCACGTGTCTAGACACCTGCGCCACCGCCGGCTGACCCAGTGCACCATAGCCCTGGTGCCAGCCAGGCGGACCCGTGAGCAGCTGAGCTGCTTGGGCCGGACACTCGGCCCTCGGCCGCCCCGGCACCTGCTGTGCGCGGCTCCCACTGTATTGGGCTGTAGTGGAGATGAGAAGTTAGCCTGCGTGCAAGCCCGAGGGTGCTGGACCCTAGGCGATCCCAGTAACCACGCCCGTTCCCCTGCCCCGAGGCCCTGGACTCCCGATGTCCCACTGGACATGGCAGTTGTCCAGTATCGCCGTTGTCACCTTGCCAGACTGGCCGAGCCAGGCCAGGCTGCTCCCTCACCGTGCCCAGGGGCTGCTCCGGGAGCTCTGGGCCAAGCCGCATGGTCCTGTTTCCCTGGTTCACACTGTGGTCTCGCGAGACCCCACTGCCCTTTCCTAGCAGGGGCCTCTCCAGTCTCCCCACCTGTGGGTCATTTGCTGTCGCTGTGGGTCCGGCCCGAGCTCCCCTCCAGCCTCACCGTGCTGCCACCGCCTCTGCCTGCCCGCAGCTGTACCCCAACCCTGTTTAAGCTGCTGTCTGCGGGGTTCCGCCCTCTGCCCACTGTGGCTCTCCACCACCCGCCGCTGCAGCTTGTCTCGCACAACCCTGACACCCGCCCGTGGTGGAGCTACAGAACCCATCTACATATTCGCTCGTCTCCCAGGCCTGCCCGACCCACACTCCTCCAGGGCTGGGCGCTGGCCTTCGTCCCCAGGACCCGAGGGACACCCTGAGAATGGGACGTGGGTGCTCAGTGTCTGTAGCAGAACCTCCATCCTCAGCCTGTCCTGGGGTGCCCCTGTGGAGTGCTCCAAAACTGCACGCGTGCCCCCACATGCTCTCTGTAACACCCACGCCCACGTTTCTCTTTCAGGGTGAGTAGTCTGTTGATATCTTCGAAATCACACTTCTGTAATACCCTAAATGTGCCTAGTGGACCCTAAGAATGAATTCTAAGTAATTTGATACATACTGTTAGTGCTTAAAAACACATGAGCAGAGCCGTCGATGGTTGGCGGTAATGCTTTCTTTTTGTTCCATAAGCTTTTATTTTGTCTCTTAATAGGCACTGCCCCAATGTGGTTTTTCATTTTTTTTTTTTTTTTAAAGCTTCTAGCGTCTGTGCACTTGCCAGGGGGACAGAGAGAGGAGGACGGTGAGAAAGGGCCCCTGTGGGGCAGGGCCACACTGCACTCCTTGTCACCCACTTCTCTCTCCTTTCAGGACTGGGGCATGTGCAAGCATATGGTGTATTTTTGGAGCTTCTGGGTCTGGGACTTGAACCGCGTGGTCGGCTGTGTGGGCTCCTGCTCTTAGCCACCGGGCCACAGGCTGGCCCTACTGGCACGTACATCTTACCGAAGGCTTTTGCCCTTTATCTCTTCTGCTTCTCTGTAAGAGAAACACGCTTACAGGTGAAACGGCGGGGCGTCCTGTCTCTGTGAAGCTCTGGTCTTCTGACCTGCACTCTCCAGCTGTCACAGGCTTTACTGCTGCGGCGGGGCAGGGCGAGGCAGGGCATTGTCAGGAATGATTCTAGATTGCAGCTTGGCTAACTCCTCTGGAGAGACGCGCAGGACGGGGGTGCTGCTAGGGGCGTGTGCAGGGGTGCTTGGCCGGTGTGTGTCCAGTCTTGCTGACGGAGCCCGGGAAGCTCGCCTCCGTGCAGTGCGCTGGCCCGGGTCGCCTCCGATCACGCCCACGCTGACCTGACTCTGCCTGCTTCTCTCCGAATCCTGCGTGTGTCCTCCAGTCTGGCTGACGTCACTCAGCGTCAAGTCGTCCAGGTTTATCCACCTGGTTCCAGGCAGGGCCTCGCCATGGCATGACCCTCCTGCTTCGGCCTCCTGGTCACGGGGACCTCTGACGCAGGCCATGGCACCTGTTTTCAGAGTGGCCTGAAGCTAGCCTCCTGTGGCCGCAGCCTGCAGGGTGGGGTGTTCAGGGAGCAGGTGAGTGGCCACAGGGGTGGAAGGGGGTGGGCGTGGCCTGGGGAGGGTCATGTGGGCCTCCTGTGACCTGCTGGGAGTGGACAGTGGGACTCTTGGGACACGTAAGTGACACGGCAGAGGTGGGGGTGCACCTGGAGCGGCCGGAGCCCAGACCTCGGGACAGACGCAGAAGGAGGGTGGCTCTGAGGAGCTCGTGGTGTGCTCTGAGGCTGAGGCCAGGAGGGGAGAGCCCAGGCCGGGGTCGGGCTGGGGGTGGAGGTGGGGAGTCGCCCACAGTGCACGGGGGCCACCTCCTGTGTGGCCAGGGTGGCGGAGCTCGTGAAGGGGCAGGCGGCCAGCCTACACCTGCCTGTGCAAATGCTTGGAACCTGCTGCTCATGCCGGCCTCTGCCTATCCCCGGCCCTGCGTGTGCGAGTGTGTGCGTGTGCCTCTGGGTCTTCTGTGAATTCACCTGGGACGCGTGTTCTCTGCCACCACGCTTGTCATTTGGAGTTGGCAGGAAAGAGCAGTCGCACGGAGCTGCGGCGTAGCCAGAGCCATTCCTTAGCCAGGGCCGCTGATGAGCGGGCAGAAGCCGGGTGGCTCTCAGCTCCAGGACGAAACCCGGTGGCTCGCGCGGTCTGGCTTCTGCCGCCTCCCTCCGAGCGAGGCTGGGCCTCCTGGCATATGCTGAGGAGCCGCAGCGGTGCCCCGGTGGCTTCCAGGTCACCAGGCAGTTCTCTCCAGGGCAAGCTCCCGTGGCGGGGTGCCACTGCAAATGGTCAGACAGAGAAGCTCTCTTCTGGGGCAGAGGTTTGGGGGGGAGGGACAGACCCAGCCCAGTGTGGCGGGCCGGGCCAGGGCCTGGCCACGCATCCACGCCCTCTCTCACCCGGCCACCGGTGGGGTTGCAGGCTGGCGTGGGAGTAAGTACAACGGGCGCCTCCTCAGTCTCCTTTTGTCGATCCCCATGTCGGGGGTGGCCTGGGGGTTTTGTTCAAGAGACCTAGCAGAGCCGGGCTTTGGGCTGCCTGCTCTGGGAAGACAGCGGCTTAGTCACCGCAGACAGCAGCACTGCGGGCCACCCAGCGCCTGCCGTGCATTCTCTGTGGATTCAGCCCGACCCTGCCCGAGCTGTGGTTTGGCTGGAGTCAGACAGCGCTTCATTCTGGGCTCCAGCTGGCGGTGTACTTGGGTGACAGGTGACAGCGGCCGCTCCTGGGACAGCCCTGGAGGCTGTGTTTTGTGGCTGACTCGGGTTTTATTCCTGGAGTATTGGCGTCCTTTCGGTGGGCAGATGCAGAGCTCTGAACCGAGCTCCCGGTGGTCAGGCTCGGTGATTCTGCTCGGTGACTGCACGCCACGGACAGCACCACTGGAGTGGGCCACGGTTGGACCGTGCCCCTCCCTAGAGGTTGCATGCTCTAGCAAATTAAAGCCACGTCGTCAAAGAGCAATATTTTTTCTGTATTTTAAAGAAATACTGCACATCACCGATGGGACATTTCCCAAGAAGCCCTTTAAATCTCCATTTCAAAATAGAAGCTCTTGAGGCCGACGCTGCCCCTGAGCCAGGCCTGTGGGGCACTCCTGTTGGCACAATCGACTTTCCAACAGCAGCTGCCGCCGGCTGGCCAAGGTCTGTGAAGATGGGCGGTGGTGAGTGCCACAGGGTGCTGGGTGCCTGGGCGGGCGGTGTGAGCTGGGGGCCGCGTGGACTCGCTCCGCTGTGGCTCGGGCAGCTCTGGTTGGCCGACACGGCCGTGCTCTCCCCCACCCGGCTCACCAGGGCTCATGGCTCTGCACTCCAGGGGCCGGCGCGGTGGCTTCCAGCCTGCAGTCTGTACTCCCCGCTGAGCTCAGTGGTCCGTGCCCAGGCACGACGGAGGGCTGAGGGGGGCTCTGTGGGTGAAGCTGAGTCAAAGGTCAGGGAGGATTGAGGGCGGGAGTGAGGGAGCGAGGAGGCCGCAGAGGACTCGGGGAGGACTGAGAGCGGGAGTGAGGGAGCGAGGAGGCCGCAGAGGGCTCGGGGAGGACTGAGGGCGGGAGTGAGGGAGCGAGGAGGCCGCAGAGGGCTCGGGGAGGACTGACGGCGGGAGTGAGGGAGCGAGGAGGCCGCAGAGGGCTCGGGGAGGACTGAGGGCGGGAGTGAAGGAGCGAGGAGGCCGCAGAGGGCTCGGGGAGGACCGAGGACGAGAGTGAGGGAGCGAGGAGGCCGCAGAGGGCTCGGGGAGGACCGAGGGCAGGAGTGAGGGAGCGAGGAGGCCGCAGAGGGCTCGGGGAGGACCGAGGGCAGGAGTGAGGGAGCGAGGAGGCCGCAGAGGGCTCGGGGAGGACCGAGGGCGGGAGTGAGGGAGCGAGGAGGCCGCAGAGGGCTCAGGGAGGACCGAGGGCGGGAGTGAGGGAGCGAGGAGGCCGCAGAGGGCTCGGGGAGGACCGAGGGCGGGAGTGAGGGAGCGAGGAGGCCGCAGAGGGCTCGGGGAGGACCGAGGGCAGGAGTGAAGGTGCGAGGAGGCCGCAGAGGGCTCGGGGAGGACCGAGGGCAGGAGTGAAGGTGCGAGGAGGCCGCAGAGGGCTCGGGGAGGACCGAGGGCGGGAGTGAAGGAGCGAGGAGGCCGCAGAGGGCTCGGGGAGGACCGAGGGCGGGAGTGAGGGAGCGAGGAGGCCGCAGAGGGCTCGGGGAGGACCGAGGGCGGGAGTGAGGGAGCGAGGAGGCCGCAGAGGGCTCGGGGAGGACTGAGGGCGGGAGTGAGGGAGCGAGGAGGCCGCAGAGGGCTCGGGGAGGACCGAGGGCAGGAGTGAAGGTGCGAGGAGGCCGCAGAGGGCTCGGGGAGGACCGAGGGCAGGAGTGAAGGTGCGAGGAGGCCGCAGAGGGCTCGGGGAGGACCGAGGGCAGGAGTGAAGGAGCGAGGAGGCCTCAGAGGGCTCGGGGAGGACCGAGGGCAGGAGTGAGGGAGCGAGGAGGCCACAGAGGGCTCGGGGAGGACCGAGGGCGGGAGTGAGGGAGCGAGGAGGCCGCAGAGGGCTCGGGGAGGACCGAGGGCGGGAGTGAGGGAGCGAGGAGGCCGCAGAGGGCTCGGGGAGGACCGAGGGCGGGAGTGAGGGAGCGAGGAGGCCGCAGAGGGCTCGGGGAGGACCGAGGGCGGGAGTGAGGGTGCGAGGAGGCCGCAGAGGGCTCGGGGAGGACCGAGGGCGGGAGTGAGGGAGCGAGGAGGCCGCAGAGGGCTCGGGGAGGACCGAGGGCGGGAGTGAGGGAGCGAGGAGGCCGCAGAGGGCTCGGGGAGGACCGAGGGCGGGAGTGAGGGAGCGAGGAGGACGCAGAGGGCTCGGGGAGGACTGAGGGCGGGAGTGAGGGAGCGTTTGTCTCACGGCTTAACCAGGAGAGGGTTGAGGTTGCCAGCGAAGGAGCATAACGACCAGGCGGTGTGGGGGACGGGCACGGTGGGGATCTGTGCTCCCCGAGGCCCTCTGACCCAAGTCAGGCTGGGCGCCTCCTGCACCTGCGGGGTCCCCCCCAGTGCCCATCTGCACCCGCAGTGTGTCCCCTCCAAGCCTCTGCCTCAGGACCGTCTGTTCATCCAGGTGATCACACAGCCTGCTGCCGGCAGGATCCTACCAAGCCACTCTCGTAATGCCCATGAGACAGCGTGGTCGTCGGCGAGGAGCACGGGGCCCGCCAAGTCCTGGCGCCCCGCGGTGTCTCACTCGTCTCTCCAGCGTGTGCTGCAAGGTGGGCTGGAGGCAGGCACTATGTCACTGCCTGCGGGCGCCGCCGACCGCACAGGGTGGGCAGTCTGCACAGTGGAGGGATCCATCCGAGGGACTCCTGCATCTCCGCTCTCCGGGATGTGGCGTTCTGTCAGGATGGGGACGGGGCGGCCCTGCCAGACTGCGTTCAGGTCACAACGGCCACCGCTCAGTGTCTCGTTGGTGTGTACTGTTCAGGGGGGGTTCATCAGATGCAACTCTTGTTTCTCTTACGAGGAATCTGTGATTCAAATGAAATGAAATAATGGGTTCTACGTTTAGCTTTTTAGCTCAGCTGTGAACCGTGGAGCCAGGGATCCAAAGAGCTGAGAAATCACGTGTGTTTTTCAGAGTGTTCACAGCACAGCAGCCACAGCTTCAATTTTTGGCTAAAGAAAAAATCTATTTAAAATGCATCTTAATGCCTTTGGTTTTTCATGTGAAGAATGGAGGAAGCTCTGTCTGGTCCAGCCTGTTCGCCCATGCTCTGCTGGGGACAGGAAGGGCTCGCGGCCGGTCCGCACCTGTCCCTAGGCAGCCCCCCTTCTGAGACAGTCATCTCAGCAGTCTGTGTGCTGTGTCCTCCTGAGGCGTCCAGATGGAGACGGCCTGGCCCAGGCCCACCCCTCCCTGTGCGCGAGAGCTCGCGAGCTGGCTTACCTGACGAGGAGGGCGGCCCCGCCTGGTTGCGGCTCTGCAGTGCGGTGACCACTCGCGGGTCACTCCGGGGTCTGCGTCTGCTGTGATACGGAGAGAAACGGGTCCCGGGACGGAACCAGAGCTGACGGCAGGAAGGGGCCTCCTTCCATCAGCCCTCAGACCCCTCTATGCACTTCTTTAATGCACCTCACTAGGAATTCATCTCCAGCTTCGTTGAGTTCCAGAAGTTAATTTGACATCAATTTCATTGAAGGCTCTGGGAACTTTACTCCAAAGGCGATGTTACAGCAGGTTTGCTCTCGTGTGACCCTTTCTGCCCGAGGACTCCATCCCCAGCTGTGGCGTTCGGGGCCTTTACCTCTCCCACGCCGTTGCCCCGTTGGTTAGAGTCTCCGGGACGCTTCTCCCACCCCACTTTCAATCCTCGTTCTGCACTTAAAATAATGATTGATTGATTTCTACCATTTTCTGACGGCTTCAGAGGATGCTCTGGTCTGACTCTCTCACAGTGCCCACGCGTCCCTGCACGTCCCCCGTCCCCCCCCACAGTGCCCACGCGTCCCTGCACGTACCCCGTCCCCCCCCACAGTGCCCACGCGTCCCCGCACGTCCCCCGTCCCCCCCCACAGTGCCCACGTGTCCCTGCACATCCCCCGTCCCCCCCCACAGCGCCCACGCGTCCCTGCACGTCCCCCGTCCCCCCCCACAGTGCCCACGCGTCCCTGCACGTCCCCCGTCCCCCCCCACAGCGCCCACGCGTCCCTGCACGTCCCCCGTCCCCCCCCACAGTGCCCACGTGTCCCTGCACGTCCCCCGTCCCCCCCCACAGTGCCCACGCGTCCCTGCATGTACCCCGTCCCCCCCCACAGTGCCCACGCGTCCCTGCACGTACCCCGTCCCCCCCCCACAGCGCCCACGCGTCCCTGCACATACCCCCACAGTGCCCACGCGTCCCCGCACATCCCCCGTCCCCCCCACAGCGCCCACGTGTCCCTGCGCGGACCCCGTCCCCCCACAGCGCCCACGTGTCCCTGCGCGGACCCCGTCCCCCCCCACAGCACCCACGCGTCCCTGCACGTACCCCGTCCCCCCCACAGCGCCCACGTGTCCCTGCGCGGACCCCGTCCCCCCACAGCGCCCACGTGTCCCTGCGCGGACCCCGTCCCCCGTCCCCCCTCCACAGCGCCCACAGGTCCCTGCACAGACCCGTCCCTCATGGGTTCGGTGTTGTCTCTCTATTGCCAGTCGGTACCTGGCACCTCTGTCACCTCCGTCACCTCCATCACCATTGCTATTTTTTAATTTGCTATGGGGTGTGTGCCCCTGTTGGAGAGAGACAGAGAGACGGGTGGGGGGAAGAGAGAGAAGGAGGGAGGGAGAGAGGGAGAAAGAGAAGGAGGGAGGGGGGGAGGGAGGGAGGGGGAGAGTGAGGGAGGAGGCACCCTGGGGCAATGGCCGCCCTCCCCTGGGAGTTAGGACACGCGCACACGCACACACGCACACACGCGCCCAGGACTTGAACTGCCCAGCTGGTGGGATCCAGCGCCTTAAGATCCACGCCCCTGGCCGTCCGACGGGGCCCTACTCCTCCACGAAGCCCTGGATGTGTGAGAAGCTGCGCAGACCGGCAGGCACTTCCCAGAGGTGAGCGCTCTGTTACAGAGGTGGCCTGGGCTGTGAGGGTGTGCAGGGCTCGGGGACAGAAGTCTGGAAAGGTGGCCCTCACAGGGGAACCTTCA
Source organism: Tupaia tana (assembly GCA_026018925.1). NCBI lineage: Eukaryota > Metazoa > Chordata > Mammalia > Scandentia > Tupaiidae > Tupaia > Tupaia tana. The sequence continues at coordinate 992,917 of JAKSZU010000007.1, forward strand.
GGACTTTAAAAAGACTTAGTTCTGCCAACTAGGGATCCCCCTGCTACGATTCGCATATTTCTGTTTTCTCCCTGTAACTATGACACACATACTTTCAAATAAAGCAAATCTAATTTCTTTTCTTTTTTTTTTGAGAGTTTTTTGCGATAGGGCGTGCGCTCGCCAGACAGACAGAGAAAGAGAGACAGAAAGCGAGAAATCACCCCTCTGGGGCAGGGGGGGATGGCCACGCCGCAATCCCTTCTCCTCCATTCTCCTCCCGGGATCTTGGGCACACACTCACATGCACCCGGTGTGAGTTTTAAGCCACCGGGTCCGGGACGTGAACCGTGGTCGACTACATGGGAGTCCAGCGACATAGCCATTACACTAACTGCTGGTCCCGAGCAAATCTAATCTTGTAATGCTATTTTGTTTCTGCAAAAGAAAATTTTAAACACAGACCTCCTCATTTCAGAAAATGTAATATTTATTTATTTATTTAGCTAGAAATGCACTTGCCAGAGGAGCAGAACGAGGAGGAGGGAGAGTGCCCCGTGGGGACAGCCACACTGCACTGGCTTCTCTCTCCTCTGTCTCTCCCTCTTTTCGGGATTTTGGGGACACACACGTGCCTGTTTCCCGACATGCTGTGTTTGAGACTCAAATCCCATGGCCATGCATGTGAAGTCTTGCTGCCTTAGCCCCTGGACCATGGAGATGGCTCGTGCATTTGAAAAACAACTTAATTCATTATTATTTTTTAAATTTGACCAGAGAGAGACAGAGAGACAGGGAAGGTGAGAAAGCAAGCCGCCAGGCCCAGGGCTTGAACTGTGGTCGGCCACGTGGGTGTCCAGTGCCTTAGCCGCCAGGGCCCTCCCAGGACCTGCCGCACTGGGCTGCGTACAGATGGGCTCTTGCACATGTCCCGGCCGGCCACTGTGTGTGCATTTTAATATGACACAAAACCAAATTCCACGGCATAATTTTCTGCTCCTATCTTCCTCACTGATGTAGAACCTGACGTCAGGGTACTCTGATGGTAGCGCATGTTGTACAAGTTTTCCCCAGAGTGTTGTTATCTAACTTTCTTTTATTTTTTTTTGCTTGTTTTTCATTTTAATGCAGCAGATTGTAACCTCAGTGTACGCTGTTTCTGGCTTTGGAGTTTGCTTAGACAGCCACATTGCAATCCCGAGTGGACAAAGAGACTCGAAGTTTCTAAACAGCAGGTGACGTGAGCAGTACTCACTGGGGGCCCAGGGTGCGCTGACCTGGCCAGCGTGAAGGGCGACAGACAGGGGACGGGAAAAGCCTCCCTGGAGAAGGGTTAGGTCGAGGGAGCAGTTGGCACTGGCTGAGGAAGGGCCAGCAGTGCCACAAGGGGTGGGTAGAGCGCGGCTTGGGGACCCTGTGCTGATCAGCCTGGGGTGTGTCTAGCAGGGACTCAGATGACGGTGTCCTCCAGACATCTGGGAATGAGGCCCGAGGGGCGCTGGGGAGCTGGTCGCCACTGCAGGGTGCCGTGCTGGGGCTGCGACCAAGGGGGAGCCCGACAGCACAGACTGCCACACCCTGGAGCCCCGCGGCCTCCCCCGGTCCCGCACCCTGGAGCCCCGCGGCCTCCCCGAGTCCCGCACCCTGGAGCCCCGCGGCCTCCCCGAGTCCCGCACCCTGGAGCCCCGCGGCCTCCCCGAGTCCCGCACCCTGGAGCCCCGCTGCCTCCCTGAGTCCCGCACGCTGATGCCCTTGCGGCCCGTTGCCAGGCCTGCCCCCGCACTCCGGTCTTTTCTGGTCATCCCTCTTACTTTCCAGCGGCTGTCGTGGGTCCGAAGGTGGCTCTCGTGCCTGCAGCCGAGGGCCCCTGCGGCAGGCTGGCCCTGTAGAAAGCACGCCACATGTCTGGCCTGTGGTGCAACCGCCTCTGCGTCGGCCCTCGGGTGTGGCTATCCCTCGTCACCTTGCCACTTAGGAAGATGACGCTCTGAGAAGGGGCTGGGACGTGGCAGGTTCCAAACGCGGGGGCTTCCCAGACAGGGGCCTCTGCCCGGTGCAGTCCCCCAGTCCTATTAACTAGAACGTGAAGCGGCCCTGTGGGCACCTGCGTGTCACGGCAGGTGCTTTTGTTGGACTCCGTGAGCGGGCAGAGAGTCCCTGTAGACACTGTGTCTTAGAGATGCCGTTGACAGCGTCTCGTTCGCGTGTCTAGAACCTTCTCCCCGGTGTCTGCTTCCTTGGAAGCATGAGGCCAACTCCCATCCTCACACCGTCCCCGAGCACCCTCCTGGCTGCTTGGGAAGCACTGGGCACCTGGGACTCACCTTATTTATGACATACCCTGCGATTTCTGAGTTCTCTGTGAGGTTGTCTTTTTTTATTTTCCTTTTTTATTCCTTTTTTAATAATTCCCAGAGAGCAGGTACGCTAGCCGGAGGGAAAGAAGAGAGGGAGGGCACCCGTGCCGTGGCTGGGTGCCGTGGCTTGGCCCCGGGGCTGTCCCGCCCTCCCGCCCGGCAGTGCTCTGTGGGCACGCGCTCACGTGCCTGCTGCGTTTCTGAGGTGGCCAGGCTGGGGCTGGGGCTGTGGCTGGCACGTGGGGTCTTCCCCCTACCCTGGGCTCCCGGAGGTGGTTCTTCGGGTGACGCCGAGAGCTGGAATTCGCGCTACCCGTCCTCCAAGGTGCCGCCATGAGACTCAGAGTGAGCCGGGGCACACAGCAGGTGCGTGCTCGATCCCTGGTACTGGTGCAGCTTGTGCAGAGGTGGCTTTTCTTTTGGTGAAAATGAGCTTTTTTTGCAAAACAAATGTGAGTCGTCCTCGGCGGTCCCGATGCACTGCTGTAACTTCCGCGGTGTCAGTGGGACGAGGAACCGCACAAGCTGGGGTTTTAAAGAATTTCCATATTGAACTATGTTTTCATCGAGTACAATTACAAAAGAACATAATATCTCAAATTTCTGAGTCACAATCTTAGGCTTATTACTGTCAAAAAGCAATTACCAGCTATTTTTATGCAGAGCTCAAACATAAAATTAAAGACTCTGAAATGAAAGAGAAACATTTTTAACCATACCATACAGCACGCGTAGCAAGTGTGCGCAGCCAAATGCAGCCACAGAAATTGTGCGCACTCCGCAGCGAGGGCGTTTCCAAAGGCGGACTCGAGCCGCTCAGACCAGCTGTTCGCGGGAACTTGGTTTCTGTGCCCGCTGCCTGCTCGAGTGCAGAAAGGCACGGGGCGGGGGGCGCCCCCGACATGTAAGCTTTGGCACGAGCCAGTGCTCTTAGAACGGGGCTTTCGGAACGAGAAACCCGACAGTTAAGGGACCGCACGGGACCAGGGCACACACAGCCCCTTCCGTGGCGCCCTTTGGCGGGTGCCATGGTCCTCAGGAAACCTGGGGAGACGTGGCAGTGAGGAGGGTCTGAGGACGGCCCGGCTGCTACACGCGGGCTCCCGAGGTGGTCAGTCTGCTGAGGTAATTGTGGACACACTCCTGCCAGGATGTCGGCACCTGTGGGCGTGCAAGCATGCCGCCAGGTCCCAGGACGGGTCAGGATCAGCCTGGCGGTACCGGGCTGTGGCTGTCCTCGCACCACGTCCTCAGGTCCCGCGTGCCCGATGAGCCCACCTCTCAGCACAGCGGTGCTCCTGGGCTTCTGGGCAGACGGGTTATGAGTCTGCCATTTCTGCTGGGAGGCCAGCTTCTCAAAGTGCGGCCCCGTGGTACCCACGATGGCCTCATGGCGACCTGGGAGGAGTGCCCTGGCGGTAGCCCGTGGCTGGTTCTGTTCTGGCTCGCTGTTGTCAGGTCAATTCCGCCGTGTGGAGTGCAGAGGTGCTGAGAGTGTAGAGCAGGACGAGGGGAGCGGCCCACGGAGCTGCCGGGGGCTGTGGCTGAGCAGCCCGGGGACAGCCAGCCGCCGGTGTGCAGTGCCCTCGGGGAGGGGCGTGGAGGCCCTTGCCCCTCGACCCCGTCTTGCATGGTCGGGGCTGGGGAGGGCAGGCTCTGGAGATGGTGCAGAGGGCGTCCGTTCCTAGGATGGCAGCCCCGCCTCTGTGTGTCCTTCTGTGTCGGAACCCCCCAGGGCTGTGTTTGTCCTCCTTGTCTCGCAAAGCCGGTGCTGCGTAGCCCTAATCTCTAGCTGCAGACGGGGAGGCCGCCCACCATCAGGGTTGTTACCACAAGTGGCTGTGAGTTCAGGTTTGCGTCTGACGTAGGCAAAGCCCAGGTGTCTTGTTCTGTCCCGTGGAGGACCCCGGGCCACACTGCCAGCCAGCAGGTCCCTGGAGTGGCCGGGGCCATGTGGTGTGCAGGCAAGATGGGCATGGCCCGTGGGCTGTGACCAAGCCCTGCTGGCGTCTGTGCACCCTGGGGTCTGGCGGTCCAGGGGGCATCTCGGAGGAGAGGTGCTTTTTTCTCACGTACTCAGGATGTGTCTCTCAGGCCAGCCGTCTGCAGCTCTGGGGCTCAGTGAGGCTGGTCAGGCCTGGGAACCCTGCAGGAGGGGAGGGGCAGGTGGGGCCCAGCTGGCCCTTGGGGGGTGGCCGGAACACAGAGGGACTGGGGCCATCAGGGACGAGGGCTTTGTCCTTGCAGTCCGCAGGGCTCTCAGAGCCTGGAGGGGCACAGGTCTGACTGGGCTTCAGGTTAGCAGAAGGTTCTGGGGGCTTCTGAGCTTCCCAAGTCAGAGGGCACCTGCCAGCCCTGCCAGCACCCCTGGCCACAGAAGACGCTGCTGCCAGGGCTGCCCCAAGGAGCTCCTCCAAGAAAAATTCCTGCCTGTAAGACCCTGCGGGTCCAGCACAGCCTGGGGGCTCTGGGCCTGGGTCGCCACACAGACCCACGTCCGCGAGTTGGTCTGCTCACAGGTGTGCCACGGGGAGTGGGCCTGACATTCTTCCCCCTTTGGGTTCTTTCAAGCTAGAAGACCACACTGACACGAGTCAGTCTGACAAGAACACAGTGCACACACAGATGTACAGCAGCCCAGACACAGCCACGCGGTCCCTCTGTCGTGCCGCACACCCTCCCGAGGCCGTGGACTCAGCTGCGTGAACGGCCAGCACCGAGGGCCTCAGCATACCCGGGCAGTGTGGAGTGCCTGAGTGCCGAGCCTGACTCGCAGGGCTCTTCAAAGCACCAAAAACGCTCTTCCGCCCAGCCGTGATTAGCAAGCACTGTTGAATAATCACACTGTTCCCACAAAGGTCCCTTGTTCCCACAGACCGTCCATTACCTGCTTCAGTGAGCCGTCCTGGGCTAGCGTGCAGCGCTCTCACCCCGGGTGATGGAAACAGCCCTCGTCCCCGGGCCGAGTCGGATGTATAATGCATGAGAAGAACTTGTTTGTCAAACATTCCAGACAGGCCACTTAAGTTCTAGATCAACTGATAATGTGCATACCACCCAGGCTGGGCGGAGAAGGCAGCCGAGTCGTGTTTACTCTCAGCGGCAGCTCTGTGGAGGCACCGCTCACATGCCAGGCCGCTGTCCCAGAGTGCACCGTGCAGGGTGCCAGCGTCCCACGGAGTGGCACGGGCCGTCGTTCCAGGACCTTTCACAGAACCCCGGGCCTGGCAACCATAAATGCCCTCGCACAGACAACGCCCATTCACGCATCCCACAAGGGGGCCGGGCGGCGTGAGGCCTTCTGTGTCCGGCGTCCTGTGCCTCGTGCACTGTTGCCAGGGTTTCCCATCTGTAGGAGGGATCAGGACTTCACTTCTCTTGGCGGGGGTAATATTCCATCGTGTGGAAATACTGCATTTCATTCTTCCATTCAGGGGTTGATAGGCTTCGGGCCATTTCCAGTGTCGGCTGTTGTGCATAATGTTGGCCTTGGATTCTTATTCTGTGCAACACAGTGAGTGTGCGTCAGGGCGGTGTTGCGTGTGCAGGGCACAGTGAGTGTGTGTCAGGGCGGTGCTGCATGTGCAGGGTAGAGTGTGCGTCAGGGCGGTGCTGTGTGTGCAGGGCAGAGTGTGCGTCAGGGCGGTGCTGCGTGTGCAGGGCACAGTGAGTATGTGTCAGGGCGGTGCTGTGTGTGCAGGGCAGAGTGTGCGTCAGGGCGGTGCTGTGTGTGCAGGGCACAGTGAGTGTGTGTCAGGGCGGTGCTGTGTGTGCAGGGCAGAGTGTGCGTCAGGGCGGTGCTGTGTGTACAGGGCACAGTGAGTGTGTGTCAGGGCGGTGCTGTGTGTGCAGGGCAGAGTGTGCGTCAGGGCGGTGCTGTGTGTGCAGGGCAGAGTGTGTGTCAGGGCGGTGCTGTGTGTGCAGGGCAGAGTGTGCGTCAGGGCGGTGCTGTGTGTGCAGGGCACAGTGAGTGTGTGTCAGGGCGGTGCTGTGTGTGCAGGGCAGAGTGCGCGTCAGGGCGGTGCTGTGTGTGCAGGGCAGAGTGTGCGTCAGGGCGGTGCTGTGTGTGCAGGGCACAGTGAGTGTGCGTCAGGGCGGTGCTGTGTGTGCAGGGCAGAGTGTGCGTCAGGGCGGTGCTGTGTGTGCAGGGCACAGTGAGTGTGCGTCAGGGCGGTGCTGTGTGTGCAGGGCACAGTGAGTGTGTGTCAGGGCGGTGCTGTGTGTGCAGGGCAGAGTGTGCGTCAGGGCGGTGCTGTGTGTGCAGGGCAGAGTGTGCGTCAGGGCGGTGCTGTGTGTACAGGGCACAGTGAGTATGTGTCAGGGTGGTGCTGTGTGTGCAGGGCAGAGTGTGCGTCAGGGCGGTGCTGTGTGTGCAGGGCACAGTGAGTGTGAGTCAGGGCGGTGCTGTGTGTGCAGGGCACAGTGAGTGTGTGTCAGGACGGTGCTGTGTGTGCAGGGCACAGTGAGTGTGCGTCAGGGCGGTGCTGTGTGTGCAGGGCACAGTGAGTGTGTGTCAGGGCGGTGCTGCATGTGCAGGGCAGAGTGTGCGTCAGGGCGGTGCTGTGTGTGCAGGGCACAGTGAGTGTGTGTCAGGACGGTGCTGTGTGTGCAGGGCAGAGTGTGCGTCAGGGCGGTGCTGTGTGTACAGGGCACAGTGAGTGTGTGTCAGGGCGGTGCTGCATGTGCAGGGCAGAGTGTGCGTCAGGGCGGTGCTGTGTGTACAGGGCACAGTGAGTGTGCGTCAGGGCGGTGCTGTGTGTGCAGGGCAGAGTGTGCGTCAGGGCGGTGCTGTGTGTGCAGGGCAGAGTGTGCGTCAGGGCGGTGCTGTGTGTGCAGGGCACAGTGAGTGTGTGTCAGGGCGGTGCTGTGTGTGCAGGGCACAGTGAGTGTGCGTCAGGGCGGTGCTGTGTGTGCAGGGCACAGTGAGTGTGCGTCAGGGTGGTGCTGTGTGTGCAGGGCACAGTGAGTGTGCGTCAGGGCGGTGCTGTGTGTGCAGGGCACAGTGAGTGTGCGTCAGGGCGGTGCTGTGTGTGCAGGGCACAGTGAGTGTGCGTCAGGGCGGTGCTGTGTGTGCAGGGCAGAGTGTGCGTCAGGGCGGTGCTGTGTGTGCAGGGCACAGTGAGTGTGTGTCAGGACGGTGCTGCGTGTGCAGGGCACAGTGAGTGTGCGTCAGGGCGGTGCTGCGTGTGCAGGGCACAGTGAGTGTGCGTCAGGGCGGTGCTGTGTGTGCAGGGCAGAGTGTGCGTCAGGGCGGTGCTGTGTGTGCAGGGCACAGTGCTGTGTGTGCAGGGCACAGTGAGTGTGCGTCAGGGCGGTGCTGTGTGTGCAGGGCACAGTGAGTGTGCGTCAGGGCGGTGCTGTGTGTGCAGGGCAGAGTGTGCGTCAGGGCGGTGCTGTGTGTGCAGGGCAGAGTGTGCGTCAGGGCGGTGCTGTGTGTGCAGGGCACAGTGAGTGTGCGTCAGGGCGGTGAGTGTGCGTCAGGGCGGTGCTGTGTGTGCAGGGCACAGTGAGTGTGTGTCAGGACGGTGCTGCGTGTGCAGGGCACAGTGAGTGTGCGTCAGGACGGTGCTGTGTGTGCAGGGCAGAGTGTGCATCAGGGTGGTGCTGTGTGTGCAGGGCACAGTGAGTGTGCGTCAGGGCGGTGCTGTGTGTGCAGGGCAGAGTGTGCGTCAGGGCGGTGCTGTGTGTGCAGGGCACAGTGAGTGTGAGTCAGGGCGGTGCTGTGTGTGCAGGGCACAGTGAGTGTGCGTCAGGGCGGTGCTGTGTGTGCAGGGCACAGTGAGTGTGCGTCAGGGCGGTGCTGTGTGTGCAGGGCACAGTGAGTGTGCGTCAGGGCGGTGCTGTGTGTGCAGGGCACAGTGAGTGTGCGTCAGGGTGGTGCTGTGTGTGCAGGGCACAGTGAGTATGTGTCAGGACGGTGCTGCGTGTGCAGGGCAGAGTGTGCATCAGGGCGGTGCTGTGTGTGCAGGGCACAGTGAGTGTGCGTCAGGGCGGTCAGGCTGGCGGCCATTGCTCAGAACATCAGGTTCCATCCGAGGGAAGGCCACCGGGTGGTATCGGTGACAGGAGGCGTTACCCAGGCACCTCTAGTCACCTGTGCTGGCTGTCGGTCTAGACCTATATGTACAGACCAGAGAGGGGACACCCGGCCTCCCCAGGCCGCTCTGTGAAGCCTGCCGACCCAGTGCTGCCTGTGGTCAGCGCCCTGCTGGCTGTGGGGCCCCTTCCCTGTGCCCACGCGGACGTCTCTGGGCAGGCTGTGCCGGCAGAGATTGCTCTGAATGGCCAGCCGCCCGGCCGCAGAGTTCATTTGAGAAGGGGCTTCCGAGGGTGGCATCTGGTACAGCTTCTGTGCCTGCTGAGTGATGGCCACATTCCTGCCGGGCCCCACCGACTTGGGCTTGCCGTGGCCGTGCGCTCACGAGTTCTGGGGGTGGCCGTGTGCTGCGCGGGCCAGGCCTTGTGAGTGTTTCTGTGGCTTCTGTGACGTGGGTTCTCAGCCTCACGGTGTGGACGGTCAGGAGCACGGGGTGGGCCGGCCCACAGCTGCCATTGGAGGTCGGGGAGGCAGTTTCCCTCACTACCGCAGTGTCCCCAGGGCAGTGCTTCACGTGTGTGTCACAGGGCCTTTGTTGCCATGACGCCATGTCATGCAATAACACAGAACGGAGCTCCTGTGTCCACACCGTGGACTGGCTGATCCCAGCCCGCCAGGCCCACCGGGGCTCAGTCCCACATGTCTCGCTCTCTGACCAGCAGCCGCTCCCAGTGGGCGGGCAGCCACAGCAGACCTGGTGACTGCTCACAGCTTTTGCGAGTGCTGCCTCCCACGTGCCACGGCTGGACACCACATGCTATCGGTGGAGGGAGCAGCCCACGACCTTGGCCCAGCTCCGGCCTGCATGGACATGTGCATGGCCCCGGGAGAGCGCCCCAATGCTCGCCCCTGCTCCTGTGCAGCCCAGCCGTCTGCCTGGGGCCTCTTCTGAGCCTGGTCACGTGTGCATGGAGAGCTGGGAGGGGCTCGCTTGGCTCTGGGCCTGTGAGAACCTGGGGTCTTGCCTGCCTTTTTCCACTTCCTGGGGCCAACGCCTGCCATTGTGTCTGCACCTGGCCCCGCCTCACCTGGCCCCGCCTCACCTGGCCCCGCCTCACCTGGCCCCAGCCTCACCTGGCCCCAGCCTCACCTGCCGCCTCTCACCACCTGTCTGCTGCTTCTGCCCCGTGGAGCTGCAGCTCAGACCCAGACAGCCCGTGCTCATCCCGAGTCCCCGAACCCTCAGCACCAGGCAATACTCGCAGACGACTGAAGGGAAGCGTGGAGGGTAAGCACTCTGAATGTCGGCCCTGCCCCGGAGGGTCGGGCCGGTGTCTGTCCCCGCCACGCTGGCGGGGTGACCTCCCGCAATATGGCGAGCCTCTGTTCTCAGCAGTCCGGGACAAAAGCAGGAATGACAACTCCTTTCTCACGGGAGGGTTTTGAGGGCTGGGCGACGCGTGGACAGTGTGTCGGGTGCCAGTCATGTCACCGCTGCCCACGCAGCAGGACACCGTCGCCGTGCTGTGCAGAGCAGTTTACCTCGGGGCGAGTCAGGGTGGCATGTCTGTCCTCCAGTACTTCCGACTGAGAGCTCACAGACACGGCCAGATGGAGGCTGAGCTCACACGGATACGGGGTTCAGGGACCCGAAGGAGCCTTCATCAGAAAAGTCACTCTCAGAGCGTTCGTGCCCTTGCCCAGGAGAGCTGCTGTCGGGTGGATCTCTGAGTCCCTCTAGCCTCGTAGCTCCTCGGTGTCCTGGTCAGACTCCGAGCAAGAGCAGGTCTGTGGACAGCTGGGGCCCGGGGCCGAGTGTGAGTGGAGCGGGACTGTGGGCACCCGGGGCCTGGGGCTGAGTGTGAGTGGAGCGGGTCCTTGGGTGGCCGGGGCCGAGTGTGAGTGGAGCGGGTCTGTGGGTGGCCGGGGCCTGGGGCCGAGAGCGGAGCGGGTCCGTGGGTGGCCGGGGCCCGTGAGGCTCAGTCGATGCCGGGGAGAGCATTTCCGCTGAGTAGCCAGTGTGCGTGGAGTCCGAGTAGGGGACAGTGACAAGGTGAGGCCAGGCTTTCTGGCATCCTTGCGAACCGGCTCTAAAACCCCGCTCGGACGGGAAGCCCGGAAAGGCTTTGGTTGTGGCGAGAAGGACACAGAGACCACGCAGCTACCCCGCGATGGCGCTCCCACGGCCAGCGCCCGTCTGCTCGAGCAGGCCAGGGGAGTGTGCTCCCCACACGCAGCCTCACACGTGGAATCCACACGGTTCTGCCCATGTGAGCTCGCCTCCGATAGCACGCGGCCAGCTGCTCATGCCTGTTGCTCTCCGCGTTGGTCTCTGCCCGCGCCTGAGCTCACCCGCGGTTCCCTCCTGGCTCTCACCAGTAGGAGCGCTCAGCCTTCGAAGGGCCGCCACAGACAGACGGCGCAGGCTGCCGACAGGTCCGGGCCTCCTCTGTGCTCCACGGCCCCGTGAAGGCCCGTGGCCAGGGAGGGACGTAGTCCCAGCTGGACAGAGTGCCAGCCTAGGGCATCAGCGATGTCACCCTGCAGACATGCCTGAACATGAGCTGTGTCCTCGGACAGACTGCACACGTCTGTCTACACGTCCATGCTTGCCGAAGACCAGACGCGGGAGGCTCCCCCTCGGGCCTACCGTCTTGTTTACGGAGATGACGTGTGCTTTGCTGCGTGGCTCCCGCAGGTGTGGCCCAGCATTCAGGGACCGGGTCTTAGAGAAGACTTTGGGCGCTCTGTCCCGCCCCGCCAGACTGCCCGGCTGCAGGACCCCAGTTCATCCCCGGGAGGGCCATGGCACTGTTCCCAGGGACAGGGACAGAGGGTTCGCCGACAGGTTTCCGGGCTTCGGAGAAAGTTTCTCTTCGACAGCACAGGCTGGGTACACAAGAGCTTTTACATACGAAGCTGGTGGTGAGGGGAAAGTAAGTGAAACATGCCCAGCTGCCATAAACGTGGACATTGTGCTGCGTGTGTACACGCGTATGCGCACACGGTCTTTCCGATGGGCTCTTGCTGCGTCGAGGTCCTCCTGCCTCAGCCTCCTGAGCAGCTGGGCCCCCAGGCCTGGCTCCTTGGGGTGGGCTGGAAAATGGACCAGGCCTCCCGCAGGGCCTCAGGCTGCACCCTCGGTGGCTGGGCCTAAACGTTTTAAAGTTGAAGCTTTTATTCAGTTTTGAATTTACACAATGTGAAGAAATCAGTCTTTCCTCCTCTGTTCTGGGGCTATAAGTCAGGATGCCCTGGCTTCCCTGCCCCCAGTTCAGTGCCCGGCAGAGAGGAGAGACGGAGTGCAGGCCAGGTGCGGGACAGTGCGCATGGCAGACGGCAAGGAGCCACATCGTGAGCCGCTCGCGTGCCCCGTCGGTGGAGCCCTGGCAGACCCTTTGTGGTGAGCAGGTACCGTCTTTCCTTTCCAGCTGTGTGCTGTTAGAGGATGGCAGACTGGGCCTTGCTGCTTGTGAAGTCACGGACACAGGAAGTAATCCTCTCCCGGCCTGCACTGAGGACGCAGCGGGGATGGAGAGGTAGGTGCCACCATTTACCGGGGTGCGGATGAGCCCTAGGAAAGCGTTGATGGGGCGTCGTGGGTGAACCACATGATGTCAGCCTCCGTCCGGAAGTGTGGAGCCTCTAGTGCAGGCAGTGCGTTTGTGGCCATCTGTTCACAGAGTGCCTGAGCCGGGGCACAACACAGGTGCTGGCCAGCAGGTCACGCTGAGGACATTGTTTGCTTTTCCGTCAGCACGTGAGAAAGGTGCGCGAGAGTGAGAGTGAGACAGACACAGAGTCGGAGACAGAGACGGAGTGAGAGCTGGGCTCCTCATCTCCAGGATGTTCGAGGGTTCGGGGCCTTCAAGGGTGCAGGCCGTGGGGCTGGCGGCGACATCCCAGGCTCTGCCGAGCAAGCACAAATGCAGCCTCCCGGGCCCCAGTGGGGCACCCTTTTTTTCGGAGGGGGCAGTGCACTTGCTTGGGTGTTTTCCTTCAAATGTGAACAAGGGTGCAATTAGGAGCCACGCCACTGCGGTTACTGTGATGCGACCACCTGTGACAGACTTTCTGAGGTTGGGGCCTCTGGACTCAGCCATGCAATACTCCAGGGCAAACAGGTTGTTTGTCGTCTCTGGGCTGGCGGGCCTTTCTGAAAACCGGGATTATGGGTATTCCAAAGCCGGGCAGTGCCATTTGAAAGGATTCCTTCCTCCCAAACTTCCTTTTTTTTTTTTTTTAAAGAATTTTATTTAGCTTTATTTATTTATCTATTTTGACTAGAGAGGGAGGGAGGGAGAGAGAGAGAAAGTGAGAAAATGAGAAAGCAAGCCACCAGGTCCAGGACTCAAACCGTGGTCAGCCACGTGGGAGTCCGGTGCCCTTAAGCACCATGCCACCTGCTGGCCCCCCAACCTTCCGATTTTAATGGGAAGACCCTGAATCCTGGCGAAGGGCTAGGCCTACATTTGGCCCTATGTCCCCGGGACCTCCAGGCTCTCCACTTTGTCACCTTCGCTGCTCTCCTCTTGTCATTTATGGCCCATGGCTCAGTGATGGGGGAGCGGTCAATCTAAGTTGCAGAAAGGCCAACCTCTGTCAGCACAGGGTTCGTTTGTCTCCGTGGGCCTGTCTCTGTCTCATGGGCCAGCTCGTTGGCCCCTCGCCTGCCCACTCAGCCCACACAGCCACGCACTGTTGCAATGGGAAATACGAGAGGAGAAGAGAGGTCGGCTTTGCTCTCTCCGTGGTTGAAAGACACTGGGTACAGTAAACTGTGGCCTGCACTGGGAGCAGGGGCCACTGCTTCAGCGAGGGTGAAGGGGTGGAGCAAGTTTGGTCACGGGGTGGGTGGGGGTTGCCCCAGCACCTGTGGGCCCTCCGGGACGTGGCCTCTCTGCCCCTGCGCGTTCACCTGCAACGTGAGGGCCCATTGCCTTCCTTGCCCGGTTCTTGCGAAGACTCGGGTCCCAGAGCTGCCGTGTGCAAGTCCCAGGATGGCTGAGCGGGGACTTGCACACGGCAGTGCAGGGGCATAAGCTCCGTGTTGTAAAAGCAGGACTGTGAACAGCCTTTAAATGATCTGTGTAGTGTGCAAGGACATGGAAAATGACACTAAGGATGTTTTATGGAAAAGAACTAAAGCAGCGAGAACCACCCGATGCCAAAATGTGGACAAAGAAAGTTTAGCCAGGAACCTGGAACATTAATGCTGCCGGCCTCGGCACGGGGTTACGGCCACCTTCAACAAGAAGGATTTATCACTGCTCAGTTTTTGCAATAATTACGTTACTTTTACAATAAATGAAGAGACCCTCCCCAAGCTCCCCAACGAAAATGGGAAATAAAAACAAATTCCACGTGCCCTGCCCCGGCTGCGTTGGCGTGTACTGTGCAGTTACTGGGTGTGTGCGGAGCTGAGTGCAGGGATGTCGCACCAGGCTGGGTATTAAACATGCGGTGCTAGGGGACAGCAGATGGTGCAATGGCTACAGCACTGGACTCCCACGTAGTGGACTGCGGTTTGAGTCAGATGCAGAAGCTTAAGACTCACGCCAGGCGCATGTGCGTGCGTACCCAAAACCCCAAAGGGAGAATGGAGGAGAAGGGATAGTGGCGTGGCCATCCCCCCCAGGGGCGATTTCTTGCTTTCTGTCTCTCTCCGGCAAGTGCCTATGCTCTATAGCAAAAATCTTTCTCTAAAATAAAGGGGCTGACAGGAAGTGTGGTGGTTAAGGGTGTTGGACTCCCACATGGCTGACTACAGTTCAAGTCCTGGATCAGGCAGCTGGCTTTCTCACTTTCCCTCTCTCTCTCTTACTCTGTCCCTCTCTGATCAAATTAAAACAAACACACAAATAAAGTTAAAAAAATAGTTGAATATTTTAGAGGGAGGAGAGGAGGGTAACGGGAAGAAAAAAGTGCGTTTAATTGACAAAAAGAAAACCTATTTGCTGATGACCATGTACGCAGCAATGTCTCTGTGGTGACTGACATACATGGTGTTCGTGCTGGGGAAAGCGCCGTTGTACACTGTAAAGATACATGGGATTAGATGTAAGTTAAAATAAAAAATTTAAACAAATTTCATTGTTCTGCGGGTCGAACTGAAGTCTCATGAATCCCGCTGGAAATGTCCCAAAGTAAGCAAAAAAGAAAAAGTCCCCGGAATCTCGTTGGATGTGACCTCAGGGCCGGTGGCTGGCTCTGCTTCCAGCCACCCGCTCCTGGGCAGGGCCCCTTAGCCTCAGAGCTGCCCCTGGCCCGGCAGGCTCCGCTCCGTCCCAGTCTGTGGAGCTCCGCGGGTCTCGGTCCCCTGAGGGTGCGGGCCGGCACGGCGGCCAGGACCCTGCTGTTGTCCAGCCCGCAGCCCGTGACTCCCGTCTCCTGTGGCGCTGCCCCGCCCGGAGTCAGTGCCCCGCGGCCTCCCTCTGGGTGAGGGAGGTAATTGCAGACCCTAAGGACAAGCCGCCCTTCCCAGCTCACAGCGCTTGGGAGTTGCAGACAGTGTCATGAGAGTCCGTCGCCGGTCTCGGCAGCCTCGGTGTGTGGCGGCTCTGCGGGTGGCATTAGTGTTCCCACTGACCCCCGAGTCGTGGGGTGCAGACTCAGTGACTCCAGGGCCTGGCTGGAAGCAGGAGGAGGGCCAGCAGGGCCAGGTTCGATCCTTCCTCTGGGCCAGACACGCCGTTGTGGGGCAGGGGCAGGGGCGAGGCTGGGAGGACTGGGTGCCCCTGCAGCCAAAGAGGAGTGAAGGGCCCACAGCTGACAGAGTGGTCTTCGCAGGGCTGGGTGACCCCTTCTCTCTGTAGTGGAATGACGTATTAATAGGTTCGGCCTGATGCAGCGCGTCCTCCCAGAGACGTTCATTCGTGTGATCAGGCTGGTCTGTACCCTCCAGCCGGCTTCTCCTGCCTGGCTGCTCTGGCTTCTCCCTGGCTATTCCTGGAAGCTCTGGGAGGTAGACTGAGGGCATCGGTCACTAGCACCTCCGCCAGCCCGGGGCCAGTGCTTTCTGGAGGGGACAAGAGCGCTGCCCTTCCCCGGCCACCTCTGCTCCCTTGAGACACAGGGCCCCACACGGGGACTTGGTGGCAGGACCTGGGCTAGGGCTGCCTCACGTCCTGGAGGGCCAGGTGCACCCCAGGAGCCCCAGAGGTGGCGGTGCTGGGCTGGGAGGAGCCCCCGTCTCACTAGGCCACGTTCCCTGAAGCAGCCTGCTCCCAAGCTTAAGGCTGTCAGAGCCTGGTCTGAGAGTGCACACGCGCGTGTGATGACGGGAAACTGTTCATTAAAATAATAGACGAAGAAGCAGCAGCGTGGGCCCCACGTGGCCCCAGCCACGGCAGCCCCCTGCACCGTGCAGCCCCAGACTCCGTGAGCTCCCTGACAGCCTCCGAGGAGAGACCGTGTCCTCCCACCTGCACCCCGACACCCAGGGCATCAGGTCTCGAGCACCTTGGGGCACACCCCGCGGCCCGTGCTGTGGGCGACCTGCCACGCTGGTTTTACGGGAGCAGAGACACGCTCTCTGGGGCACTCCCTCCTACTTCACACGTGGGTGCAAAGGGGTGCTTCTAACACGCCTCTGGCATACAGGTTCGCAGACAGCTCTGGGGTGTGGTGAGCGCACTCGGCACCACGGCAGAGGTGGTGGCTCTGGGTGGCAGACTTGGGAGGGACCCAGACATTTCTGCAGACACCCCTCAGAAGGCGGCTCCCAGGTGTTCCCGTCTGTCTCTCAGCAGAAGGTCGGTCTCTGGGGAGAAGGCTGACAGCTTCCGCGGGGACCCCGTGAGGACTGCGGCTTCGCTGTATATGTGGGAGCAAGGAGATGAAGGGAGAGAGTGGGGACACTTTCTGGGGGACCTGGGTGTTGCAGGATGGGGCTGCATTTCCTCACTTGTCGCAGGGACTGGAGGCCAGTCAGGGCCGGTGTGTCCTCCTGCCAGGCCACACTTCCCATCTTGGTTTCTCCCACGGCCCAACTCCGGGAGGCCAGGGCTGCATCTTCCTCCCAAACGGGTCCAGGTGTCCCTGTGGCTGGCGCACGTCTGGGCTGGGTGGCTGCGGGAGCTTGGCTGTTTGCAGAAAGGCCTCTGTGGCCAGCACCTTCCTGCCTGACCTGGCCCACTGCCACCTCGGTGGGAAGGGACTTGCCAGGGTCGATCCAGAAGTCGTGAGGACCCAGGGCAGGGAAGGGGGAGCTAGAGACCTGGGGCCAAGCAGCCCGAGTGGACGCGAGGTGCTTCAGGGTGACGGCAGGGGGGCCGAGGGAGTACCTGGGGACAGAGGCGACTTCCCAGGCACTGCTGATTCCAACCCGCTGGGACTGCCATGTCCCCCTGAGGCGTCTTTCCCACCTGCGCCCCGGTTGCCCGGCTTCTGCATCCCAGCCGCCCTGCCCAGGCCCACTGCAGGGGCCTTCCCGTCTTCACGCGACTGCTGGTCTTCCCTGCGGAATGGCCTTCCTGCAGAGAAGCAGCGTCCCACGGGGCTCAGGAGGAGAGGACGG
Organism: Tupaia tana; assembly: GCA_026018925.1. Lineage (NCBI taxonomy): Eukaryota > Metazoa > Chordata > Mammalia > Scandentia > Tupaiidae > Tupaia > Tupaia tana. The sequence goes on from JAKSZU010000007.1 coordinate 1,009,808, forward strand.
AGTGGACAGCTTTGGCAAGGACTCCGCGCCCGTTATGTTCCTTTCAGTTACGTGCTTGCCCAGGTCTGCGTGGCCAAGCAGGTGCGTGACTGTCGCGTGTGCTTTTCCGCCCAAGGTCACAACAGGTGCTGTGTTGTTAAAAACTCAGCTTCATATCGACTAAGACCCCACGAGGCGATGTGTCATGGCCGCCCTTTCTTCAGTGGCCAGGTGCTTCTGAATGGTTGCCACCCACAGCCAGTCCCCGGGGCGAGGTGGTGGGCAGAAGCACCTCCCAGGCTCTGGGCGTGCCAACGGGGGTGCAGCACGGGCTGAGGCCGGCCTGCAGGGGGATGCCCCAGAGCAGGGCCCCTGGCTACTGCGCCCAAGGTCCGGGGATGAGGGCGTAGGCGGCGGAGTGGCGTCCTTGGGGCACCTGCACGGTCAGTGTCACCTGTCCCCAAACTCCCTGTGCCTTTGAGCTCTTCATTGAGGGAGTCCTAACTCTCGCGCCTATAGACTGCAGGCAGGACTGTGCACCCACGGCCCTGCCCAGGTGCCAGGAGGACCTGAGAATGCCCCTCCCGGGGCTCTTCCCGAGACGGGGTTGGGTGTTGCCAAAGTTCTCGCTCATTCTGTGGGGAGCTCTGTCATATTATATTTTAGAATTTCTGTTTCTTTAACAACCTTAGCCAGTAAGTTTAAGGTGTACCGGCCACTGGGTTTCCTGTCTCAGTCCGTGGCTCACGTCGCTTGCCCGTTTATGTACGAAGCCCGGCCACTGCTCTGATTCATTGGTGGGTGCTCTTTATAGTCTAAGGGCATCAGCATTTGCTCAAACGCTGCCCAGCCTGCCTTCTCCGTGCCGTGACTTATCCTACTACGAGGGCACACTTGGTTTCTTCCCCGCGGCCCTCCCCAGAGGTCCAGCAGGCGCGCAGGGTGGCAGCTCACGGGGTCCCGCTTCCCATGGCCTCCGGATGGACCGAAAGCTCTGCCCATGCACCCCACGCCCATGTCCGTGGCAGGGCACGTTGTGTGGCTGCCTGTCACAGTCCGGGACACCCTCGAACCCAGCAGGCCAGACACGAGGCCCCGAGCCACTGTGCTCGGCCCTCCCTGCCCAGGGCTCTCCCTTGCCCATCATCACGGCTGAGTTAGGGGGGGCTTGGAGAACTTGTCCCGGTGGCGGGGCAGCCCCAGTGCCGTCCCTGCCTGACAGACGGCGTCTTTCAGTCCCAGCAGGGAACCTTGGGCAGTGAACAGCCTCGACGCTGCCGCCCTCGCTCGGAGTCCCACCCCGTCGACCCCGCGTCAGAGGCCGCTCAGTCCAGCCATGGGGCCTGCTGACCAGGCGTGGAGGGGCGGGCACAGCGAGGGGCTTCGTGCATCCCTGACGTGGCCTGGCCAGGAGGCCGGTCTCGGGAAACCTGCCCACGCTCAGCTGCCGAGCACTGGTTGGAGGCGAGAAAGTCCCCCCGCTCACCTCTGCAGATCTGAGCGCGGGGCTCTCCGTGCCCTCGGGATCTGCTGGGCAGACACGCTCTCTCTGCACCCAGATCTGCCGTGGGCCTGTCTTTAGGGGCGTTTTTGCCAAAATGACTCTTGCCCAATGGGTGCCACCCCAGGGAACTGCGTTCTTGGTGACTCTGTCACATGTGTCTTTAGCATGGGGACACATCCTGGCCTCTAGGGTCTCACGCTGTCAGTGTGCCCTGTGAGATGCCACCTCGCTGCCAGGGCCAGTAGGCAGGCTACGTGTCCAGGTGGGTTCCCTGGACCAGCTACCCTGCTGCACGTCTGGGGGCCTCTCAGCCCCCGAGAGCTGCAGAGTGGGCGGGCCGCTTCCCTCGGTGGGTGCTCTGCGCCCTGCCGGCCTCCCCCGAACTGAGCGTGCACGGGTGGAGCGCAGGGGCCGCTGGGTGCCCACCGAGGTCTGGCATCCAGCTCCAGACAGTCTCGTCATCCTGTAAAGGGAGGAGGCTGGGGGGCCCATTGCAGATTCTTCTCCCGCCCTCCCTGGAAATGTCTGGCCCTTACGAAGGAGAATGGACCGACCCGCTGAGAACAAGCGAGAACGCCCTGCAGCAAAGTTTCCTTCCATCCCTTCACAGTCCTGATGAGTCTCCCAGCAGGAGTGCCCAAACCGCCCACAGCTTGGCCTGCGGGCTCTGACCGAGCTTGGCCTGTGGGCTCTGACCGAGCCAGAGGTGGCCGCCTGTGCATTCCACAGGTTCCAAGACCCCCTTCCCAGGTGGCCTGCCAGGAACCCCGGTTCTCCGGCTGCCCTTCTGTTAAGTCGCTGTCTGAAACACGGGTCTCTCCGCACCGCCTGGGCAGCTGGCCGGGCCTGAGCCGAACACGTAGAGCAGCTCTGTGTGGCACGTGTCCCAGGGCAGGACAGGAGGCCACTGTTCCGAGCAGTGACCGAGTCGGGCGCTGCTTTCCAAGGGCAGACCTTGGAGAGTGAGCGTTGGCCATGAGGTCGGTGCTCAGGACACAGGACGGCCGCGTGCACTGGGGTGCAGGTGGGTGTCTGGGACCTCTCTTCTGACTGCAGGGGTACAAAAGCTCAGTGTCCCCAGGGACGTGGCTGGAGCCCTCCATGGAAGTCCCAAGGTCACTGGAAGGGCTTTGCAGGCCAGCCTGCCCGCCTGGTTTCCATGGCGTCCACATCATGAGCCCTTTGGCCGATCAAACACAGTCACATATACTGACATGGGAAACGCGCGGGAGTGGCCCCGCTTGTCCTGTGAGCAGAGCTCATCGGAAAGTCCAGTTCGCTCTAGGGCAGAGCGAGGGTCCACCCCGCTGCTCACTTGCCGCCCCGAGGGCTGGGTGCGGTGGGGCTGTGGGCGCAGAGCAGGTGGACGGGCAGGCATCTGCCCAGCAGGTGCTCTCGGGGAGCGAGATGAGGTCTGATACAGCCTCATCCTGAGGTGACCGACGCCCTCAGCTTTGCACGGAGACGAAAAGGCAGCAGCTGAAACCACACTGCGGAAGAACTGGACCCCACTGCACGCCTCGCCTGGTGGTCATACCTCAGCTCCTCTCTGCACGTCGCCTTGGAGCAGAGGCCGAGTCCCCCCAGGCTTCTCCAGGGCGTGAGTGGCCCTGCCCTTACCCATGGCGGCCGCATGTCTGACCTCAGGCAGCTTTCCGTCACCTGAGGCAGCGCCAAGTTCTTTTGCAAATGTCAGTTTTTTTTTTTTTTTTCTTCTGAGAGGTTTTTGCTATTGGGCATGGACACTTGCCAGAAAGACAGAGAGACAGAAGGTGAGAAATCACCTCCCCCCCCCCCCCCCCCGGGGGTGGCTACACTGCAATCCCTTCACCTCCATTCTCCTCTTGGGATCTTGGGCACCCGTGCACAAACGCCCAGTGTGAGTTTAAGCCACCGGGTCCTGGACTCGAACCATGGCTGACTACATGGGAGTCCAGCGACATAGCCATTACACAAATGTCAAATTGTAAGTATCCTTTTTTTTTTTTTTTTGGAGAGATTTTTGCCATAGGGTGCGTGCACTCGCCAGACAGAGAGAGACAGAGAGACAGAAAGCGAGAAATCACCCCCCAGGGGTGATGGTCACACCGCAATCCCTTCTCCTCTCGGGATCTTGGGCACGCACGCACACGCGCCTGGCATGAGTTTTAAGCCACGAGGTCCAGGATGCGAGCCGCGGTCGACTACGTGGGAGTCCAGCGACATAGCCATTACACTAACTGCTGGTCCCCAAATTGTAAGTATCTTACACTGCTGTGAGTGTACAGCGCTGAGCGTGTGCACTGTAGTACGCATACACCACCGTGGGTGTACTGCCGTGGGTGTGCGCTGCTGTGCTAGTGTCCGGACCACCCAGTACTTCAGGAGAAGCACGCCCACGCCTGCGGCCCCTCCTCGCAGTTCCGACTGGTGCTGTGGCTCGCCAGCAGTTCATGGACAGAGTTAGAGGAGCAGGGGCCAGCTCTGGAGGGGCCATCGGACAGTACGAGGAGCCCTCTGCTGCAGCGGTGTTTTCGGGGTTTCCCAGGCATGTAGCTGGTGGCTTTGTTCCCAGGGATCGCACCTGGGTCACAGGGACAGCTGGCTTTGCTTTGACTCTGAAACCAAGTGATCGCGGATTCCTCCGCTCAAATTGGCCACAAGACTGCAGCTTCTAGACGAGAGCCCAGACGGGTAGCCTTTGTTACTCTGATTCCTTCAAAGGAATTCTCTCTGCCCGGGGAGGTTGTCCGAGGCGATGCGTCTCGCTTCTTACTAATCTGCTACCTTGGAGCAGGTCAGGACGCCCTGGGACTCTCACACCACCCAGGACGTCACGGAGCGTGTCGGCCGATGCTTTGATTTCTGGCCGTCGGAATCCACCGGCAATGATTCGTGAAAGTGGTCTTAGCTTTTGTTAAGTCCCAGAAAATAATATGCCCTGGTAAGAATGGGGCCTTTCCCCTCAGCCTCCACGGAGGTGGAGCATCAGCTGCCACGTCCGACCTCTCGTTGAGGCCAAGGTAACTTGAATCCAGCTTGTGGTCATGCAGACTGCTGGTGGGGAGCACCTGTCCGTCTGTCTGTCAGGCACGGCCGCTCACGAGCGCTTCTGCGAGGTGAGCTGCGGCTCTGCCCTCCGCACGCCATGGTAGGACGAGCTTTGTTGCTGCCGGGCGGTGGGCAGGCGGCCGTGCCCCAGCTGTGCCGGGCGGTGGGCAGGCGGCCGCGCCCCAGCTGTGCCGGACGGTGGGCAGGCGGCCGTGCCCCAGCTGTGCCGGGCGGTGGGCAGGTGGCCGTGCCCCAGCTGCAGCCGGGCGGTGGGCAGGCGGCCGCGCTCCAGCTGTGCTGGGCGGTGGGCAGGCGGCCGTGCCCCAGCTGTGCCGGGCGGTGGGCAGGCGGCCGTGCCCCAGCTGCTGCCGGGCTGCCCAGCGGTGGCTGCATCTGGCAGGTGCCCTTGAAGCGCATTACTCTGTACTGAGGTACGCTGCCTTGTGCTGACGTGCCGTGGCAGGCCTGGAGGCCGTCTGGCAGGAGGAGGGACGGTTGCTCACAGCGATAGTGGGACGGAAGCGAAGGGCAGGGCCCAGGGCCGCCCCTTGCTCATCCCGCTTTCCTGCAGAGAGGGCGGCCTGCACGCCCGGGAGCCCCGCGGCTGGCGTGTGTGCGTCTGTGGAGAGCGGCGGCCCAGAGTGTGCTGGGTCTGGGGAGCACTGCCCGGTGCGCTCTCTGCCTTCCGACAGGGACATGTGCAGGAAGCAGAGCGGCCACCAGAAGGTGGGCTGGGCCGTCCTTCCCCGGCCCGTTCCTTCCCGCGAGCGGAGGGGCCGCCTCCTCCCACCGCGGGTGCAGGAGGTGTGGGACGGGAGCCACTGTCGCCTGCACTGTGGCCGCCACCACTCTCCTCGTGCCCAGGCACATGCCTGACATGCCCGGCCGGGCCTCCCCGCCGGGACGCAGAGCCGCCAGCTTCCTCCGGGGGCCCCCACGCCCTCAGCCGACTCTGCAGGAGCACTGGAGGCCCTGGGTGCTCAGCCCTGCCCAGGGGACATCCTGTCTCCACGGCCGCCTGTCACGGCTGTGCTCACCTTGCTGGCCGAAGTTGTCCTGCCTGTCTGGAGGTCCCGTGCTGTGACTCTGTCCTCAGCCCCTTTCCCTTCTAGCACGTTGCTCTGGGACTCCCTGCCGAGACGCCATTCCCGACTGGCTGGCCCGACTCCGTCCTGGGCAGTGGGACACCCAGCGCTGAGGGCCGTGAGTGGTGCCTGGCGAGGGCCAGGGCAGCTGAGCCGACTCCGAAGCCACGTGAAGACCGAATGTGCTGGTGGGACGGCGGGGATGCCAAGGCAGCAGGTGTGCAAGGCCAGGACCGACGGGCAGCACGCGGGGGCACTGGGTCCCTCGCTCCTCTTTGCACGTGCTGTAGGCTGGATCCCCGTGGCCAGGCCTTCCTGTGATGCTCTGCAGAGGCCGTCAGACCAGCTGCCCATGCTGGTGCCTCGGGATCATTAGCGCGGTGAGTCCCCACTCGAGCATGTGGCTGTCCTGACCAAAGCCCCTCCAGCTTTAGTCCCTCACGCCGGCTCTGCGCTGGCCCTGGGCGGGCTCTCATCAACCCAGCTGCAGCGAGGCCCTGCGGTGAGCCCCTGGCCCAGCCCCTGCTCGCGACGAGGGGCCGCCTGCGCTCTGGGCTGCCGGGCTGTGCGGGGCCCCGCCTGCCGACCCCTGGCTCTCCCGGAGCGTAGAGCTTTGAGTCTGGTCAGTCACTGCTCAGGGAGGGCGCCGAGACCGGCAGGCACGTGGGGCCTCTGCAGGCACCTGGACTGGCCAGTGTAGGGCACTGAGGGCAGACGGGCTTTCATGTCCCGTGTTGAGCTGTGGGTCGGGATCACTGCAGCAGAGAGCAGGGTGTGAAGGCTGTGGGGGCTCTGCCGGGGGTGGGGTGACCAGAGGGGCCTGGCAGGGGAGTGGCCGGGAGGCACGGACGCTGCTTCCAGAGCCAGCGGAGGATGCCAGCACGAGGCAGCGGGGCCAGGGTACCCACGGTTCTGCCAGCCTTGGTGGAAGCAGTGCCGTCCGTAAGAGGGAGACCCTGTGTTCCGGGAACAACAGGCACACTGGCTGAGGGCTGCTCTGCACAGCGCCCGACAGACCAGCCCAGGTCCTGGCGCCCCGCAGTGGGGGTCCTGCTTTGCCTGGTCACTCGGCTGCATGGCACACGGTGGAGATTTCCCGCTAGGACAGAGAGGAAGCCCGGCCTCTTCAGGTCAGGCCTCCCCAGGACCCGTCCCAGTTAAAGCCTTCCCTTACACTCTGCATGGCCGCGCTTCCGGCCGCACTGGCTTGCACTGCTGTCTGCCAGCCTCCCGGGTCTTGGTGTGAGGGCGGGTGTGCGCAGTTCCCAGCCGCGTCCGCGTCTGCACTGTCTGCGGAGAACCGGAACCACGAGGCACTCTGAGAAGGCGTGAGAAAGCGCGGGGCCTGTGGGGGGGCCAGCGGAAGCTCGGGGGAGCCGGGGTTGTCTGCCGTGTGGGGATGAGGCTTTCAGGGCTAGTGGGTTGGGGCTTGGAGGCAACCGGGGGCTTGCAAGGGCTGCTGTCTTGGTTCCGCCCAGACCCTTCCTGGGACTGTAGGTTTTTGTGAGGGGAGCGCTTCCAGGTCTTCCTCAGGCGCCTCAGTCAGACTCTCCCACTTCCCTCCTTTCTCCCTGTCCTCTTCATTAACCAGATAGCTCAGTGTTGTAGATTTCCGTTTTTTATTACAGAAGGGAAACGCGTGAAGCCTACCCCATTGACAAGTGCTCACGTGTCCAGCACAGTGTCACCCTTCTACACAGGCAGCAGACGCAGGTTCCGGGGCGTTCCCGTCTGACACGGCGGAAGCTTTACACTCATCCAACAGCCACTCGGTTTCCTCCAGCCCTCCGGCCTGCCCAGATCCCGGGCACGTGTGTGTGGCACGTCTCGGGCTGACCTGTACAGGGACTGGGACCCTGGTTGACGTGTGGCCTCCGACTCTCGATCCAGCACGCTACTGGCTGCACCATGAAGGCCGGGCCAGAGAGCTCGTGTTCTATACCGGAACCTAGGTGAACTCTGGGTAAGATCTGCTTCTGTAAAAGCTGCCCTTAGAAACCAGGAGATTTTCTACTGAGCAAGTGGTCAACGCTAAAATGCATATAAAATATGGAAGAGAAGTCTGTCCTCGAGCCCCCTGCAGCTGTGAGCTGTCCTGAGCGGCGTCTGCACGTGGACAGTTGGACACTTCCTGCAGGTGGAGGATGCCCCGCGTCCCAGCTGCACGGAGCACGGAGATGCACGGTATGAAGGGTTGCTACCGGGGACAAAAATGGCAAAACAATGAAAAATTAGATTCAGAGAACAGTTGGAAATGTTTTCCAAACAAGCACAGTGATTGAAATAATCTTAGAAAAGGAGGGCTGTAAAATGAGACAAAGTGACGGGTGGAGGAGGGGGGTGCCAGGGCAGACAGCAAAGCAGGTGGCAGTGAGAGTCCACCCCAGACAACAGCCACAGCGGCAGCCACACTGCGGAGTCCGCAGGACGTGGCTCTCTTGGAGCGCTGGAGGCCACTGAAGGCTCATGACTCCCTGGTGACCATGGCAAGCAGGTCCACTTCAGCCAGTCCCGGTAATCGGCATGGTGGCAGATGCCATGGCCTGGCCGTCCCCCAGCCCCACGGTGGGCAGCTCGCAGCTTGCAGGAGCCAGGGGAGAAAGGACTCTGCCCTGCACGTGCCAGGGGCCTGTGCTCAGACTCTGGTTGCTGTCTGTGGTCACGGTGGTGAGGACCGGGCAGGTGCCTTTGTCCTGGCCTGGCCCTCATCACTGCAGCCCTTCTCTAGACGGAGTGGCTCCTAGAGGTCTCAGTGATTGGGACAGTTCTCCCGCCATTGTATTTTTTTTTCTTTTCTTCTATTCAGAGTCAGGTATTAAAGACTAGGACATTAAAACGACTACACGTACGGGGCCCCTTAGGGAGTGAGCACGCGTGCCCAGGGAGAGCCTGTTTATGCCGTGGGCGGATCCTCAGCACAGAGGTCACCTGTAACAATAAAAAATAAGCAGTAAAAACGATTTCCAGAGTCCCTGCAGCATGAGAGTCAAATGTCCAGTTTTCAACAACAAATCACAAAGTATATAAACAGGGAAGCATGATTACCTGAAAGAAAAATTCGACAGAAATTGTTCAAGAGAAAGACCAGATGGTAAAGCTACTACACAAAGACTTTAGAACAATTTTCTTAAAGATGCCCAAAGAACTAAAGGAAGATGTACAGGAAGTCAAGAAAATGATATACGAATAAAATAGAATATCAATCGAAATAGAACATCAAAAAAGAAACTAAAAGGGGGACCAGCAGTTAGTGTAATGGCTATGTCGCTGGACTCCCACGTAGTCGACCGCGGTTCGCGTCCCGGACCCGGTGGCTTAAAACTCACGCCAGGTGCGTGTGCGTGCGTGCCCAAGATCCCGAGAGGAGAATGGAGGAGAAGGGATTGCGGCGTGACCATCCCCCCCGGGGGGGTGATTTCTTGCTTTCTGTCTCTATGTCTCTGTCTGTCTGGCGAGCGCACGCGCCCTATAACAAAAAAACCTCTCCAAAAAAAAAAAAAGAAAGAAAAAAAGAAACTAAAAGGCAATTCTAAAGCCAGAAAGTACAGGCTGAGACCCACGGCAAGGGCCATGAGGAGCACACTTGCAAGGCCACACAGGAAGTCTCGATGGCAACCAGGGAGAAGGTGGCAGACGCCTCTCCTTACCGGAATCACTTCAATGCAAACGGCTAAACTCCCCAATCAAAAGGCAGAGACCGGCAGACTAGACTGGCAAAAACGCCCATGATGCAATTATATGTGTCTACAAGAGACATTAGATTCAAAGAAAGAGATAACTTAAAGTGAAACGATGCAAAAGGTATTTTATGCAAATAATATCCAAGAGAGACTAGGCTGGCCGTACTAGTATTAGACCACACATATCAAGGTCGTTTACAGGAAGAGAGAGAAATATGTATGTGTATTTCTCATAGGCAGCGTATAATCGTATCCTTTTTTTGCCGTTAATCTGTTATGCCAACAAAAGCGTGGAGGGCCGCTGTGGACCCTAGGACGGGGCAGGAGGTGGGAAGTGGGGGAGAGGGAGGGGTCAACGGGGAAAGAAAGAAACAGGACGCTTTAGAGACAGAAGAGGAAATTCCGAGCCGACGGTGGTGTGTACCTTTCACTGAACACACACGTGTCCCCGGTGGGAAGTTTCATTTGGTGTGTTGTCATGATACACGGTGATTAAAGATAAAACATAAGTAAATTTTAACAAGTTTAATACAACAAGAATATATAATTATGGACATGTATATGCCTAATAACAGACCATAAAAATGTGGTTTATGAGGCAAAACCTGAGGTTTGTGACAGAATTGAAGAAAAGTAGGCAGCTCCGCTGTGACCGCGCAGTACCAGAGAGCCCAGAACCCGCTGTCGATGGCGCACAGGGCGGTAAGAGCGACAGTGAGCGATGGCCTCAGGCCCCGCAGTGAGCCGGCTCGGCGCGTCAGACGGAGCACCCTACGCAACGGCGCCGGGGTACACGCGCCCTCACTGGACGTGGGACATTCTCCAGGGAGACCACATGTTAAGTCTTAATAGTTTTTACAGAATAAATACCATCCCAGCATCTTCTTTAAGACACACCATGAATAAGTTAGAAACCAAGAACAGAAGGAAAACTGCGAAATCCACAAGTTTGTGGAAATGAACGCATCAAGGACGAGACCACAGGGAGAGTCTCGGGGACTCGGAGACGCGCGGGAGGGAAGCGCAGCATGCCGACACTTACAGGATGCCACAAACTCCAGTGTCAAAACTCAAGGGAGAGCTCCAGTCCACAACCCAACTTTGCAATGGAAGGAGCTGAACAGAGGAGAGCAGATGGAGCCCAAACTAGCAGGAGAGGAGCAACGGACGGGAGCAGAGGTGAACCGGTACGAGCAGTCACTGAGACCAAGCGCGCGTCTTCGAAACCATCAATGAAATAGGTCTTCAGCTGGACTGGCCACAGTAAGCAGAGTATCCACGGGCTGGCAGGTGGCATGGAGGGGACGGCTTTGGCTCCCGCATGGCTGACTGAACAGTTCAAGTCTCCGACCCGGTGACTTGAAAATCATGCTGGGCATGCGTACATGCACGCCCCAAATCCCAGTGGAGTGGAGGAGAAGCGATTGTGGAATGGGCATCCCTCCTGGGGGTGCTTTCTCACTGTCCCTCTGTCTGTCTTTCTGGTGAGCGTGTGTGCCCGTTAGCAAATGTAAAAAAAGGAAAGAAAGAAAGGGGGCAGCTGTAACTGCAGCCCCCAGTGTCTGCGTGTGCCACAGCAGGCCTCTTGGGCGACAGCCCTGACGAGCGTGGGGCCGCCCTGCGTGTCTGACTCGGCCCCGTGGGTCCTGGCCTTCCGCAGACCTCTGACCGCTTCCTCTCTCACGGCAGAGAGCTGAAAGCCGGCCCTCCACCAGGAACAGCCGAGCTTTGCTTTCACCACTTCTGCTCAGCAGAGCTGAGTCCCAGCCAGACCAATTTGGCAAGAAAAAGAAATAAAAGGCACCCAAATTGGAAAGGAAGAAATAAAATTATCTCTATTCATAAATGATGCAATCCAAATGCAGAACACCCTAAACATTCCACAAAAATGTTAGCACTAATAAACAAATTTAGCAAAATAGCAGGACAGAGTCACAGCGCTGAATGAGTGGCACTTGTGTATGCCAAAACGAGCAGCCGAAGGCAATTAGGGGACAGTTTCTCTACGATAGTGCCTGGAGAGTAAAGCAGGCCTCCCTCTCGTGCCCGCGAGGGGAGGGGCTCTGGGGCCCCCAAGGTCCCGCATCGGTGGCACTCAAGTTCCCTAAGTGAAGGGGAGGGCTGTCTGCATGCAGCCTCCTTGCTCCTGCGTGGTCCACTCCAGGCCACGGCCACCAGCATCAACGCTGTGTATATCAGTAAGGAGTAATGGAACAAAAATCCGTACATGTTAAGTACAGCTCAGTTTCGTTTTTTAGTATTTTTGATTTGCCATTGGTTGAATTCACAGGGGAGACTATGGCTAGGGAAGGCTGAGTCTACGTAGGAGGATAGACTGTCACAAAGAAAATGGCCCAGGGTTGTGGAGAAATGGAATGCGTCTGGTGCCGCGTGTGCGTGTTGGCTTTGCTGGGCCCGGGCTCGCCGCGGAGGAATGGCTGCTCCTCAGTGACTCGGTCATGAAGCACTCTCCTAAGTGTCTGGCCGTGCAGGATTCCCGGAGCAGCAAGGTTCCCGCATAGTAACGGTCAGTCTCTGGTCATTTGTGACAAAACCTCTTCAGCCACACCTGAGCTTGTTACCACAGTGTGGGTGGGGTTTGATTGTCAGGGACCCAGCCTGTGCCCCAGGGTGAGATTTTCAGTCCTACACCAGCGTCTGGGGAAGGGAGAAGGCTGGAGTTTGCGTTGACCTCCACGGCCAGTGGTCTGGTCTGCTATGCCTGGGTAATGAAGCCAGCAGGACAGCCCACAGGACAGGTTCAGAGCTCCCAGATAGCCACACGCAGGGGCTCGCAGGACTGTGAGCAAGGACTCGTCGCTCTGTGGGGGCAACCTGCGCCTCAGCTCGCAGGATGGCAGCCCCGTGCCCAGGGCCCCTCTGGGCCTCACCTTACCCGTCCTCTGGCCTGGCCACGGATCATACTCTGTAAAATATCCCTTCTAATAAGCCAGTAGAGGAGTAAGTCCCCTGATGAGCTGCTGCAGCTCGTTAACCCCAGCGGGAGCTTAGTCTATAGCTGCTGGGTCAGGAGTCCTGGGGCCCAGACTGGAGCCTGGCATCTGACGTGGGGCAGTCTGGGGACTGGGCCCTCAGCCTGTGGGGTCTCCAGGTGGACAGCCTGCTGGTGTCTGCCCAGGACTGACGGCTTACTGAAACCCACGTTTGGTCACAGGATCTTGAGTGTTGGTGGCTGAGTGAGAGGAGAACCTGAGTCCGAGCTTGGTTTACTCCCCATATTCGTGAGCAGCCCATGTTCATGGATTGGAATACAAACTGTGAAAGTCATGCCAAGTAATCTATGAGATCGAAGGCTGTGTGGTTCCAAAGGGCCACCTTCACAGATGGGGCCTTCTCTGTGTCCTTACGGGGGCGGAAGCGGAGAGGGAGCTCCCTGGGGCCCCTTTCCTAAGGGCATGAACCCCATTAGTGAGGGCTCTGCCAGTGACCTAGTCACCTCCCAAAGGCCCACCCCTACTCTGTCGCCTTGGGCATTAGGGTTTTGATGCACACATTCTGAGAGTGGAACACAAAACTTCCGTACTGCAAGTCCTATTCCTAACCCACTGATAGGAGAACAGGAGGGGGTGTCCTACCATACCCACTATGGCTGCCTCCCGGCAGGAGCTGAGCGGGCTCGGCAACCCAAGATGCCCCTGCGATGTATGCGTGCGCAGGCTCACGCTGTGCCAGGTGTCCGTGCACCTGGCGTCCCTCCGCACCCTCCCTGGTCACCTCTAGCACAGCCGTGCATGTGGGCCAGGGTGCCCCATGGCCTCCCCTCCCCAGCCTCACTCCTCGGTCTGTGCTGTGCCTCTCTGTCGCTTCTCTCTGCCTCGTTCTCCTTACTCACTTACTTATTTTCTATTTCTATTTCCTACCAGTGTGCTGTGTGCATCTTTGCTAGTTGCCTGAAGTCATCGTTTCTGGGGAAAGGGGGCGAACACAGAGGGAGGTAACATACCCACGGCCGGAGCGAGAGTGGCGACCCTCAGCACGCTCCATCTCCCTGCTGATCTTACCGTGTGCGGTCATGAATTCATGTCTGGGAGGGGAACTCTGCAAAGAACTCACACTCCCCAACAACACACTAAGTATCAGCAGCGTGCAGACCTGAGCCCCGCTAAGCACTAAGCTTAGAATCGTAACTTTAATGGAAACTTGAAAGTTTCTAGTCCAGAAACCGTGATCCCACAAATGACGTAATTGGAGCATCTAGCATTTGTGTCTGTATTTCACTTTCTTCTTTGAAAATGTGAAAATGAAAAAATAGAAAAATGTAATGCATGTACTATTTTTATATGATCATCAGATTTATTTCTTTACTTTTTTTTAAAAGATTTTTGCCATCGGTGTCTCTGTCTCAGTAGAGACAGAGAGCTACCGTGAGGGAAAGTGAGAATCACCTCCCGGGGTATGGCCATGACAGCCCCTTCTCCTTTCTCCTCTCGGGATTTTGGGCACACATGCACACATGCCTGGTGTGACTTCCAAGCTGCTGGGTCTAGAGCTCGAAATGCAGTCGACCACGTGGGAATCCAGTGCCTTACCCATGACACCACCTGCTGGCCCCCAGGGAGGCAGATTTTTAAGGAACCGGCTCAGGCAGTCATGGGGCTGGCGGGTCTACGTGGAGGCTGGACAGTCAGGCTGGGCATCGGGGTTGCTGATCTGTGTCTGGAGCCTGAAAGCCCTCTGTTAGCAGAGCTCCTGCCTCCTTCCCTGGAACCCGGGCACGTGGGCTCTCCAGGGTGATGCGGGAAGTTTGCATTATGACGACCTTACGGAAGAGGAGATAGTGACACACATTTGCTGGGGCCAGCAGATGGTTTCACATGTATGTCCCACATGACCGACCGCAGTTCGAGTCCTGGACACAGTTGCTTGAAACTCAAGCAGGGCGTGTATGCGTGCGTGCCCAAAATCCTGAGGAGAAGGGATTGCGGCATGGCCATCCCCCTGGGGGGTGATTTCTTGCCATCTGTCTGTCTCTCTCTGGCAAGCGCATGTGACCCATAGCAAAAGTCTCTCTAGAAATAATAATAAATAATAATAATAATAATAATACAGTAATAGTACTAATAATAATACATTTTTGCTAAATGTCTCATTCTTTCTCGACCCTTACCTTTATCTTTAAATAATTGTTTTAAAATTATTTTCAGTTATCACTAATGATTGACAAGTAAGATAAGAAAAAACATTTAAGTGTTTTAGACATAACATGCATTAAATGAGGTCGTGCCAGCAACGAGCCGGAGCAGCACGCCTGAGAGGAGGCGGGGATCCGAGTGCGTTGGCCTCCGGCTGGGCCATGGGAGCGGGCGCCTCCCCTGCGTCTTCTGCTGGTGAACACGGGGTAACGCCGTCACAGGGAGCTCAGGCTGGGTCCCAGCACCCTAACTCTTCCCTCATCGCAGCTGTGCCGGCATTTTCATACACTGAAGTGAATTGCATGAGCCCTCGGGGCCCCTGGAATAGAGACAGGGCACCTGAGCCTGGCCGCCTCTCCTTCCTGGGCTCCTGGCCTGGTCTGCTTCCCTCCTGCGAGGGCGGCTGAAGCCCACGCGCCTCCTCTGACCCTTCTCCACAGCTGGGCTGGAGAGCTCTGGAGGCCGACGGCTACAATATTCCTGAACTTCGAGACTCTTGCTCCTGTCGAGGGCCGGACAGCGCCAGGTGCTGAGCCCCACGCGGGGGAGGGAGAGGCCGGGCACCAGAGGGAGCCGCCGACGGCGTGGTGGGCCTCTCAGGCGTTGAGAGCTGTGAGGGCTCGAGCCCTCACAGGGAGGGTGCGGAGAGTGTGAGCGCATGTGCAGGGAGTGTGTGTGGGAAACATGTGGGGGGGGGCGATGTGCGTACACGACTGTCTGTATGGTCTGACTGACCTCCCCACATGCACAGGGTGGGTTAGCTCGTGGTGGGACCGAGCGGGCAGAGCTTCGCCTGACGGGTGTTAGCAGGGGGTCTTCAGGAGGGGTCGGGAGGGGGCCCCATGGCTGAATCCCAGTGGGTCTGTTAGGAGAAACAGCGAGGCAGAGGCACAGACAGGACAGCCCTCACATGTGACCCTCACAGGTGTGCTCGGCGACCTCGAACCTCTACACTGACGCCACGAGCCCAGGCCAGCGGGTTCACTACCAACGACTCATGGACCACTCAGACTCATGGACCACTCCAGTCTGTGTGTCTGTGGGAGGGTGCACAGCATGTGTGCAAGCACGGAGAAGAGAGTGAGTGTGGAAGAGTGTGCACACAGTGAGTCCCTGTGTGTGAGTGGACTTTAGTCAGGGACAGCAAGTGTGTGAATGTGTGTGTGCATGTGTATGCACACATGCACATGCATGGGTGTGTGCATATGTGTGCACACGAGTGTGAGTATGCATGAGCACATATGTGTGCACATACGTGACAGTGCATGCATGCACGTGTGAGTGCATGCATGTGTGTGAGTGCATGTGCATGTGTGCACATGCATGAGTGTGTGAGTGCAAGTGTGTGGGTGCATCTGTGAGTACATGTGTATGTGTGTGTGTGTGGGTGGGTGTATATGTGTTTGTGTGGGAGTGTGTGAGCATGTGTATGTGTGCATGTGCATGAGTATGTGAGTGCATGTGTGTGTGCACATGTGTGGGTGCACGTTTGAGTACGTGTGTGAGAGCATGGGTGTGTATGTGAGGGTGTGTGTGTGTATGTGGGTGCATGTGTGGGTGACTGTGTGAGCGCATGTGTGTATATTTGTGGGGGTGCATGTGTGAGTACATATGTGTGCAAGAGCAGGTGTGTACATATGAGGGTGTGTATGTGTGGGTGCGCATATGGGTGCGTGTGTGGGTGACTGAGTGTGTGTGCGTGGGTGGGTGGGTATGTGTGTGTGTGCCCGTGTGAGTGCATGGGGATGCACGTGTGACTACATATGTGTGCAAGAGCAGGTGTGTACATGTGAGGGTGTGTATGCGTGTGGGTGCATGTGAGGGTGTGTGTGTGTGAGGGTGTGTGTGTGCATGTGTGGGTACATGCCAGTGCCGAGGTGGACTGCAGTGATGTTAGGAGAGTCTGGGAGACACGGGGCCAGGACGTGGCAGCTGCTCGCCCTGCAGGTAAGGACGAGGTGACCCCGGGGACGACAAGGCAGTCCTGGGCACGTGTCGAGTGTAGAGGCTGGGGACAGACACCGAGGAGGGTGAGAACTGAGCGCAAGTGAGAGTGCCAGCAAACACCAAGCATGAACACGAAGAAAGGGGCAGGTCCTGCAGTTGGACATGGCCCTGGGGATGCGTGTGGAGCGAATGCCAGTCTGACCTGAGGAGACGCCGCTAGTGGCCGTTACGGGTGTGAAGAAGTGACAGTGGACGTGGTGGGTGAGCTGTGAGCCTGAGTGTGGAGTGGCAGCGCCGGCCTGTGCAGGGGTGTACGGCGCCTGGATGCCAGCAGCCTGGGGCTGCCCTGACCCTCCCGGACCAGCTGTTTAGCCAGGCCCCAGAGTGCCCCTGCGGAGCGGCAGCATCGCCAGAGCTGCTGTGTACAGGCAGTGCTGGTGGCTCTGTGCTCTGCCCGCCCGCTGCAGGCTGGCCGGTCCAGGCCTCGCCCTCGAACTCCCACCTGTGAATGTCTGTGATCTTCATAAAGAAGCCAGCCTCAGGTACTGCAGTGAGCCACGCAGTGGGGACTGACAGCAACAGAGCCCTGTGCACGCGGACAGTTGTGAGCGCTGAAACTTGTGGACACAGTGCCACTGCTGTCTGTGTGTGCCTGGCGTTGGGTCCATGAGGACGCGACCATGGCTTCCTAGCATGTGACGGGCATGAAGAGGGCACAGTGAATGACTGTTGGATGGAGTGATACCAGTGTCACCCAGGAGAGGGCTGGGGGAGGACTCACCGGGCTCCCTCAGGGGACAGCCTCAAATGGGGGCTGCCTCGAGCCAAGTGCCGTGGGGGACCTGCCCTGCAGAACATCCTCCCTGTGGGCAAAATCCAGCTCCCAGATACCCACCACAGTGGCCTCAGTGGCATTGCCAAGCCTTTTGTTTTTTGGCCAGAGAGTGCATGCATTTGAAAGAGAGAGAGAGAGAGGAGAGAGGAGAGAGAGAGAGGAGAGAGGAGAGAGGAGAGAGGAGAGAGGTGTGTGATCATACCAAAATCTGTTTTCCTCCGTCTTTCCGGCCCATTGAAATTTTAGGCGGCATTGCATTAAAAAGGTAGACTAATTTGGTAGAATTGCCATTTTGATTATATTAACTCTTCCAATCCAGGAACATGGGATGTCCTTCTACTTTTTTGTGTCATTTTCAATTTCTTTTTTTAGCTTCTCATAGTTTTCCTTGTGGAGGTCTTTAACTTCTTTGGTTAGATTTATTCCTAAGTATCTTATACTTTTTGTGGCTATGGTAAATGGAATAACTTTTTTCAGTTCTATCTCAGTCTGCCTGTTGTTCGTATATAGAAATGCTATAGATTTCTGTATATTGATTTTGTATCCTGCAATTTTACTGTATTCGTGCATTATTGCTAGAAATCATGTCATCTGCGAATAGAGAGAGTTTCACCTCTTCTTTTCCTATTTGAATGCATCAGATAAGGGACTGATAACCAGAATACACAAGGAACGCAAACGGCTGTTTGGGAAAAAGATGATCAACCCTATTACAAGATGGGAGAATGAGTTGAAAAAAACACTCTCTAAAGATGACATACGAATAGTCAAAAGGCATATGAAAAAATGCTCAACATCCCTCATCGTAAGGGAAATGCAGATCAAAACAACAATGAGATACCACCTAACCCCAGTCAGAATGTCTAAGATTTAAAAAAAAAAAAAAAAGATAAGTGTTGGCGGGGCTGTGGTGAAAGGGGAACTCTCTTACGCTGCTCATGGGAATGTAAATTAGTCCAGCCACCGTGGAGAACAAGTTAGAGATTCCTCAAAAATATACAAATAGAACTATCATATGATCCAGCAATCCCACTCCTTGGTATCTACCCAAAGGACAGAAGAATTCTTCATTGGAAAAGTGCTTGCACATTGATGTTTATTGCAGCACTATTCACGATTGCTAAGACATGGAACCAACCCAAATGCCCCCGTAAGGATGAATGGATTGAAAAACTGTGGCACATATACTCTATAGAATACTACTCAGCCATTTAAAAACAAAACAAAACAAAACAAAACAAAACCAAAACAAAAACCCCTGGCTTTTGACAGAAAGTGGAAGATTTACTGCTGAGTGAAGCAAGCCAGGCTATGAAGGAGAGACATTGTATGTCCCCACTTAATATAAACTGAGTGTCTGCACTCTATGACTGAAACTGATAGGCTAAAGGATGTACAAACACAAGAGATGGGTGTGAATGCCAGATGTGGTATGTGTGTAGGAGTGGGGCCTGGGGAAGGACATTTGGAGGAGGGATACGGAGGCAGAGCATTGACGGGATGGGGAGGTGTGGTGTTATCTGTTGAAGATATTTTGATCAATTGGACTGGGGAGAAATGTTCACATATTGAAATGTTCACTTTGTAAGCTAAATAATGTGATTGAATGTATAAAAAAATTGAAAAAAAATCGTACAGGATACTAGGAAAAAAAAAAAAACAATTTAGGAGGATACATAAGGGCTCTGTGTGTCCTATAAGCTGTAGGGGCTAGGGACTGAGCTGCGGTCAGCCCTGGGGATCCAGCCCCCATGCACCGCCAGCTGTCCTGCACCTGAAAGCCTTTTATGCATTTCTTGGTGCAGCTCCGGGTCCTGATGGTCTCCCCCGCAGCCACACCACAATGTGGGGGGGCCTATGGCAGTAGTTGGCAAGCTGCTTTTCCTGACTGGGTTAAGGAACATGTCTGACTCCCTCTCTGGAGCTCAGAATCCACGTCAGCAGGCGCGGCCGCAGCAAATCGGGCTTCTGGGAGGACTCGGGTGCTCTGAGACCTCAGCCCTGCTTTCCGGACTTGCGGTGGGGCTGTTTCTGCACAGCTGTGGGTGAAGACAGCTCTGAGCACTGGCTGAGCACTGCTGCGCCCTGACTCAAGCCGCGGTCTCAGGCTGTGACGTGAGCGTGGACGACCACTTTTTCTTCTTCCGCTTGTTGAAAAATAATTTTTCTTTTTGGTCTGCAAAGAAGAATCGGCAACCATCAGTTGCTCTCTGCTGTGTGAGGAAGAAAAGGAGCGAAGTGGGCACCTCGTTAGCAGCAGATTAGGCCTGAAAGGGACGGACAAAGCCAGGGAGAGAGCCCTCGCCATCGCCGCTCCAGCCAGCCTCCGCGACAAGTGCCTCTTAGGTCATTTCGAATCGGGGCCGTTCTGGGGACCCTCGGTGGATTAAGACATAAGACAACACCCATTGTCCCGGCCCATTGTGACTACACTTGTGTTCACTTGGCCTAATTGAGACTTGTGCTCCTGTGCGTTTGGAAACTTTGTGCAGGGCCTACTCGAGGGCGCCGCCGCAGCTTCCCACGTGCACACGGGATAAGAGTCGCAGGGGCCGCCGTGCTCTCCCGGGAAACGAGAGTGGGAGGGAGGCCACAGGGCGTTCTCAGAAGTCCGGGAACGCAGCAGGTCTGCAAGTCCGCGTAAGCTTCTCAAAACGCTAATCTCCGGAGAGAGCGGGGCTCTTCCGCGCTGCCGGTGGGGTGTAAATCAGCACGGCCGTTCCGGAGAGAGAACGAGCTGCCCTGCAGCCGCCGTCCCACTCCTGCTGTGCACCCAAAGGGAGGGAGACCAGGCGTGGGGGAGGCGTCTGCACGCCCATGCTCACCGCAGCACTGTTCACCGCAGCCACGGGATGGAGCCACCCCGAGTGGCTGCAGCTGACGACTGGACATCACCTGCAATACCCGAATGCAGTGGGTCCCGGTCAGCCACGGGAAGGACGGAATTCCACCACTGAGGGCAATGCGTGCGGGAAGAGCTAAGGGAACCCACCGGCTCTGCAGGACAGGTGCTGTGTTCTCGTCATGAGCAGAGGGGAGCCCCCACAGCTCAGACGCAGCCGCCCGACCAGGGATGGGGACACGGACAGTCACAGGGGCAGGGGCGCGGCCTGAGGTTGAGAGGAGGGGGCTGCAGAGCGGTGGAGGCGAGGACTCTGAACGCTCGCACACCACCATGACCCCTGCGGGGAAGGCTGTCTGCCCTGACAGGGTCACAGTGGCACACACGTACTGGAAAGTCACACCCTACCCATGGTATGTATGGCCAGTCCACGTCCGGAGGTGGCGAGGGCTGCCATGTGACTCAGCGAGTTCCGTGTGTACCCAGGACAGGCGGAAGCGCAAGTCCACACAAACACGCAGTTCAGAGTAGCCACGGGAAGAGTCCACGCGGTGCCTGCCCTCGAATGAGTGGCCACGTGCAGCGTGCGTTCCTGGAATTGCCTGGCCACGGAAGGGAGCACTGCCGCTCGCTGCAGCGCGGATGACCCCGGGCCAAAAGAGCACTGCCCATGCGACTCCTCCCGTCCAGTGTCAGACCGACGGCCGCGCAGACAGGATGGGAGGGCAGGCAGCCGGTGGGGACGAGGTCTCCTCCGGGCAACAGCACTGTCTAAATCCAGGACGTGGGCGCGGCACTCTGAGGACGAACTGACAAGGGGCGGGCACGCCGCAGCCACATGTGAACACCAGCCAAAGGCGTGGGCACCTCTCTTAAAAAGCTTTCTCCGGTGCCCTGGCACTTTTGCACGCTGGGCCACATTCACGCATGTAGCCGGGGTGTCGTGCCGCACCCCTCTGACTGTGGTGGGAGCAGCCTCGCTCTGCACCCCGCCAGGAAGGACTCCCCTGTCTCCCTCAGCCAGGCGAGGACCTCGTTTGTTGGTTATTCGAGAATGTCACCACCCAACTTTTGAGGCGCTTTCCAGTCAACACCTGGCTCTGAGGGACACGAACCTTCTCGACCCTGCCAGGTGCCAGCCCTGCCCTGGCACGGCCCCAGGTGCTCTCCGTGCCGCCAGAGAGGCAGCGCCCCTTGCCGGCGTGCCTGAGAACTGGACTCGAAACTGCTGCTTCGGACAGAGAATTTGTCATTTTTTTTCCCTTGAAGAGCCAAGTTAGGGTGCCTTTGGCCCAGGTCATAGAGAGGCCTCCTGGGGAGAGGTATGTTGGTGTCCCGGTGGCACCACGAGTTCCTGGGGCTTCCTTTCTTCCTGCCCCGTCTAGACTTCGGGAATATTCGATGCAGAGACGGTGTTCCACAGTGCTCCTGAGAACCAAGCAGACTAAGGTGGGATCCTGGCATCTCTCGCCCCAGCCCCGAGGTGTTCCCCTAGTGGCAGTGAGAGCAGCACCTGGCTGTGAGGTCGTGTCGGTGGCAGGCAGCCGAGGGCTTCGGGTACAGGGAGGAGCTGGCAGGGGCGCTGGGCCTGCCCCGCATTCAGGGCCCCTGCCGCTCCAAGGAGACCCACGAGCACACGCCTGCCCCGTGCAGCTTCCTCGCCTCTGCGTGTCGCGCCTGGGTGTGCGCCTGCTTGGCTTTAACTGGGGGCTGGAGGGGGCGGCAGGTGCTGGCTAGGGAGGCCTTGGGGTTCACCCTTCTCCGAGGGAGGACGTGTGCTCCGTCTTTCTCTTTTTTTGGAGACTTTTTTTTTGCTATAGAGTGCGTGTGCTCACCAGAAAGAAAGAGAGAGAAAGCGAAAAATCACCCCCCAGAGGGATGGCCACGCCACAATCCCTTCTCCATTCTCCTCTCAGGATCTTGGGCATGCACGCGTACGTGCCCAGTGTGAGTTTAAGCCACCGGGCCCTGGACTCGAACCGCTGGCCCCGCAGTTGGGCTCTTCCTGAACTTCGGCCATTCCTCTTGCTCCCCTCCTGCCTTTGCTCTCAAGTTTCTTCTGGTAGCACCATTTCTGCGAGGTTGTATCCTCGTCGCCCAGGGCCCACCTGTCCTGCAGCCCTGGTCCTGGTGTCAGGTCGAGAAGGACGTGGCAGGAAGATGGGCGGCTGCCCTCAGCCAGGTCCTGTGCAGACGGGGCTCTGCACCCACAGGATGGGCTCTGCACCCACAGGACGGGCTCCAGCCTCACTGAGCCTCAGCCCCAGGGAAGGCAGGCGCCTTGGCAGGGAGTTGAATGTCATTTAAAAAAACGATTTGAAAAATGACGAGGCGAGAGCTCGTGGGCGTGGGCAGACACGACCTGGGCTGGCGTGGCCACAGCTGCTGTGCCGGCAGCCGGCGCCGACTCGCGTGCGGGCGCCATGGGGCGGTCTGGTCGTCAGAGTCCCCGCCCCGCAGGCCACGTGCTGTCCCATCGCCCGCTCTCCACCTGGCGTTGTTACCCTCCTCGGAAATAAAGAGCTTGGGCCGACCTCCAGTCACTGTGCACAGCCGAGGTGGCCGTTGGCCGCTGCCCGCGGCAGTAATAAAATGTCTAGACAGCAATTAACGAACGCTCCCTAAGAAGACGACCGTGCCATCAGAGAATACTTCCTGCTTTGCAAGGAGCCGACCTAGGTATGTCTCAGCGTGGATCAATTCTGGGTCAGATGCAGGCAGGGCCACCCCGGCCTCCCACAGCCTCCTCAGGCACCCCCATCTCCAGGGCCTCTGGGCCGTCCGTCAGGTGGCTTCTCCGGGCCCTGGTCCTCAGCCCTCTCGGCCTGGGCAAACTGGCTGGGGTTTGCTTGGGAGCACTGCAGCCGGGGATGGAGCCGCGCTCCGGCCGCTCTGCGTCCTCTCTGCCCAGCCGCCACCTTTTGTGCTGGGGCTGGAAGCAGGGTGGGCACCTATGGGTGGCTGCCCGGTGCCCAGACTGGCCTGTGGGTCTGCACTGCTGACCCGCCCCAGCTGAGCTGAGCTGCCGTCGCGGCCACGCTCCGGGCCAGGCTGCTGTCCCACTCCGCCCTCTCCTAATTGCCGTCTGGGATTTCCTCCCTTCGCCTCTCCCCGAATCCTGCTTCTCACCTCCTCGCCTGCCACGCCGACCCCTGACAATACCGAGACTCTGGTTGCTGCTTGGAATGGGCCTCTGCTTGCTCTCGGGGCAGAGACGAGGACGAGTCCAAAGCCGGGGGACGTCCGGGGGTGCGCCTCCAGGCACGGCTGTGGGCACGCCGTCTCCTCACCTGGTTGGTGCCGAGGACATCTCGTGGGCATGTTGGAGACGCTCCCCTTAACGGTTCTACCACGCGAGTCACACTGGCTTTGTGCTGCAGGGCTGCTCCAGCATGGAGCTGGCGGCCATGCACTTGGGGGCTCCCGGACTCTTTTCTGTTCGAAACGGACAGATGGCCCCCTTCCGGGCTGAGGCTGTAATAAAGTCAATAAAGACACACAGAACCTCAGAGATGGTGACCTGGCCGCGGTGGGTGGTTTGCTACCAACAGCAGAGGTCAGGGCTGGTTGGCGAGCGCGGGCCGCTGTGCCGTGTCACCAGTGGCATGATGACCACGGAGCCGCACGGACAGACAGACCCCCGGAGATGTCCCCGCCTCACGCTCAGCACACCGCAGCATCTTGTGCATGCGTCCCAGGAAGTACACGGCATGTAGTTAATGTGTCGTGAATTACGTGAGGACATCCTGTGGTTTCCAAAGCTGGATTAATACGTCACTTAGGACTCGCTATTCCACGTAGCATGCAATGCAGTTGCAGTTGGGTTGGGACGCAGAGTTCAAATACCTGGCGGGCAACCTCGTGGCCACCCCGCACTCTCCTGCAGGGCTGCGTCTCTCAGCCCCGACGTGGAGCGGCTCTTTCTCACTGCGTGTGCGTGTGCGTGTGTGTGTGCGAAGGGACTCCTGACACCTCACAGGGAACGGAATGGAAGTCCATGTTTATTTTGGCAGAAAACAATTTTGTAACCCAGGCACACTTACACTCTTTCCGTGACGTGCATGTCCACGACTGTCCGGGGACCCCTCGTACGCAGTCCACGCTTCTCAGGTGGAAAGGCAGAAGCCCCGGCCAGGGCCACGCTCCGCGCTGCATGCATGGCTGACTGGTCCTTCGGGGCGGCTCTGCAGTGCCTCCTACTGGCCTGCTGTGTGGCAGTTCTTTTTGCTAATTTTGTTTACTTTGTAATTCTGATCTACATTAACTCCACGTCTGTGTGGGGTACAATGTGGCAACTGGAAGCACGCTGCGGTGTGGTGACCGAGGGTATTCCCAGACGGTACCACTGTTGTCACCGACAACGCAACGCTGCACTGCGTACCTCCCACTGGGCTCTGCTGATGCTCCGAGGGCAGAGGAAGGGACAGCGTGCGGTTGACGTGTGGCAGACCTGACAGGAGAGAGACGTGGCGAGGGCGCTGTGGCACCCGGCGAGCAGCTTCACCCCGTTTCCAGTGCTGGTCACGTAGGCCTTCGGGGAGTGGCCATGGCGACGCCCTCGAAGCTGATCAAGCTGGAGGATGTCTTCAGAGCGCTGCCCCCGACGGTGCCCGTGCCTGGCCAGGGCGGCTGTGAGCTGAGCTTGCTCCTGAGACTCAACTGTGGACACTCCGTCCTGCACAGACCGTCCCCAAGTTTTCTGGGAAATCCCCCTAAGTGTCCATTACTCCAGTCTCCTTCTTTTGGTATCTCCCCACGCAACGTTCCACGATATATCCGTCACTGACCCGTGTCGGCGCAGTTGCCCGAGGTGCGGATGACTGTAAATAAGCGTCTCGCCTTCCGGAGCAGACGGGGTGGAGGCTGTCGGGCAGGAGTGCTACTGTCACGGCTGCCGAGGAGGGGCCGTCCGCTCTGCGGCGCATCGCCTGAGCTCACCACGTCCAGCAGCACATAGCAGCAGGCCCGGGTCCCATGGGGTGTCTGCAGAGGGGCCAGTACCAAGGGGGAGAGGTGGGGACCTTTGTCCACAAAAGGGTTGTCAGAGCTGGGTGAGACACCAAGATTTCAAAGATGGTGAGAAAAAGTGAAATGTCTCAAAGTAACTGGATCTTTCCTAAGGGCCTGGCCCTGCCCTGTCCCCTCGTGTCCTCTGCACACCGGCCCTCTTCGTGAGACTCTGCAGTTATTACTGAGGTGTGTGGTGCCCAGGGTTCAGTGACCCAGGGGATAGGGCGGCCCCGGTGCTCGCTCAGAGGTGAGGACTCCTTGCTGCGTATGTCAGACGCTGCGAGGACGGCGAGAGCCACCGTGGTGGCCGCGCCACAGGCTGTGGTTTCCCAGCTGGTGCGGAGAGCCGAGCTCTGTCCCGCGGCGGCACTGTCTGCTCGTGCTCCCTCGCATGCATCACTGTGGATCGCGACAGCTTTCTGTGAGAACGGCTGCCGGGAGCAGTGGGCTGGCAGGCCGAGGGGCAGAAGGCAGAACCACAGCGCTGGGCTCCCCATCTCAGCCGTGTGCTCTCAAGGAACCCGGACGCGCTGCTCTCAGGCTGTGTACGTCTGGACGTGTGCAGACAGGTTTCCTGAGCCCAAGACAGCCTTCAGCATGGCCGTCCCTCGGCACAGACCCCGGGAGGGCCAGCCAGGAGGACGTGCTGGAGCCCTCACCACCCGGGTGGCCTTGGCTGTTAGCTGCCTCAGGACCAAATCGTCTTCTCGTAGATTCGAGACAGCCTCTGGGTTCACCCCCGTGAGAATTGGGGCCTACGGGCCGACAGGCACCGCCAGCACTTGACTACCACAGCGACCACCGACCACCGTCCCCAGACAGCCTCTCGTTAGACGGGATCCAACTCTGGCCTCTCAGGACCAGCCGCGGAGCAGGCCACCGAGTGCCAGGGCCTGGGTCAGCTCCCCCCGTGGGAACCTCCCCTCCAGCGACAGGCTGCTGGCCCAGACCCCTCAGGCTCATGTCTACACGGCAGGCTGCTGGCCCGGACCCCTCGGTTCATGTCTACACGGCAGGTTGCTGGCCCGGACCCCACGGGTTCATGTCTACACGGCAGGCTGCTGGCCCGGACCCCTCAGGCTCATGTCTACACGGCAGGCTGCTGGCCCGGACCCCTCGGTTCATGTCTACACGGCAGGTTGCTGGCCCGGACCCCACGGGTTCATGTCTACACGGCAGGCTGCTGGCCCGGACCCCTCAGGCTCATGTCTACACGGCAGGCTGCTGGCCCGGACCCCTCGGTTCATGTCGGCAGGCTTCATGTCTACACGGCAGGCTGCTGGCCCGGACCCCAGGCGGGCCCGGACACCATTCATGTCTACACGGCAGGCTGCTGGCCCGGACCCCTCGGTTCATGTCTATATCGCATCAGGACGGGGACAGGGCCCCTGGAGACAGGCCCGGGACGAGGGGCGGAGGCTGTGGAGCCGGTGGGGGTGGGGTGGGGAGGGAAAGGCTGCAGAGGCAGGGCCTGGGAGGGCGGGGCTGGCCTGGGGTGAGGGCGCGGTGCAGAGCGGGCTCGGAGGTCTGTGCCGATGAGGACATGCAGGTGCTGGGGAGTAGGACGAACACCCGGCTTGCACCTTCCGTAGTTCACGAGCGGAACCTCCACTCTGGTCTGGTTGGCGTTCCCGGCCCCTGTGCAGAGCGGAACTGTGGGTGTTCGTGCGTCCAGCCTTGCTGCACCGGGATGCCCACGGGAGGACTGAGCTGCCCGGTCGCCCTCCTCAGAGGACCGGTGGGACTGCGCAGCCCTGGGCTTGCCACCGCCCGGCTTGCTGGCAGCTGGACCCCACATGACCGGCCACGCCCCGCACTGTGGGGCCTTCTCCACGCCTCACGTGCACCCTGGTGGCACTGAGGGGGAGGACGAGCGCGTGGGGCAGACCCTGCCTGCCGTGCTTCCCAGACGTAACAGGGCCTCTTCCCGCTCCCCGCACACGGGGAAAGGCGTGGTGAGTGTGGAGAGCGGGCGAGGCTGGGCTCTCACCCTCTCGGAGTCTGGTTCCTTGATCTTTACAGAGGGGGCAGGTGACGCAGTGATGGGGTGAGCTGAGCGCCCCGAGGGTGGGAGGCTGCATGGATTATTGTGTCTGTCGGCCTGCACGGGCAGCAGGGGCCAGCTGGTGTCAGTCTCTCCTCCTGGTGGGGGCACCCTGTGGCTACCCTCCTGGGCTCCCTAAGGGCCCCTGGCCTCGGCCCCTGGTGTGTTTGGCTAAGGGACGTTTAAATGTGCTCACATTCTATAGGTAATTAAGGGCGCTCCGCAACCCCTTTGAGCAGCCGTACAGAAAGCAGGAGGGCGTAATCTTTATGGGAATCACCCTCTTCAGGAAGACCGCGGACTGTGGAATGCACAGGCGGGAATTTAACAACCGTCTGATGTACCGAGCAGGGAGATGGGGGAGGAAGCAAAGAAAGCCTGAATTGCCACCGAAGCCTTGTCTGGTTCTCAGGCTCGGCCCACCAGGCCACCCGTGAGCCATGCCTGCCAGGACAGCAGCACAGATGGGGGCCCACTGCCGCTCGCGCTGCTGAAATCCCGGAGGGCCCCCACCCGCCACAGCAGGGGTGTGAGTATTTGCTGGCCGAGGGGAGGGCAGTGGCGCTCTTTGAAGTGTCCTCTACTGAAGGTGGACATCTGAGGACCACAAATGCTGCTCTTGCCGCCAGCGGGAACCTCAGCAGATGGGAGGGCCCGGCGAGAGGAGCGCAGGGAAGGGCCCTTACGAGGGCAGTTTGCTCCCACTGCCCTGCGATGTGTTAGCTAGGGTTTAACGCGCAACCCCTTTGTCTCCGGAGGCCCTGGCAGGGCAGTGTCGGCTGTGTAGTCTGTGTGCCCCCCACAGCGAGGGAGCCGCGGAGGCCCCCAGCCAGGCTGTGCCCGGAGAGCCGTCCACGGGGCAGGATGGCATGGAGGAGGGCAGAGGGCTGCCCTCGCCCAGACGTCTGTGGGGGCGGCCCTGCACTCGGCTTTTACAAGGGCTCTGGGATCTTGGGGTTCTTTTCTGCAGGCCGTGTCCACCCAGAGGGGGCAGCTGCCCGTCACACGTGTTCCCCATTTTCTATCCTCTCAGCTCGAACCCTTTTCCTCTCGAGGAAGTAGGCTCATTGCAACAAATTAGCCCTGTCGGCGACGCGTGGTGACACCGGTACTGAGGCACAGTGTGCGACAAAGTCGACTGCAGGCGTGCACAGCTCGCAGGGCTGGCCCGGAGCGCGGGTAGCTGGTGCATGACAGC
This sequence comes from Tupaia tana, assembly GCA_026018925.1. Lineage (NCBI taxonomy): Eukaryota > Metazoa > Chordata > Mammalia > Scandentia > Tupaiidae > Tupaia > Tupaia tana. The sequence continues at coordinate 1,038,115 of JAKSZU010000007.1, forward strand.
GGCTTCCCACAGGTGTGTCAGCTGCTTGATTTCAGTGGTCTCACCTCTGACTTTGAAAACCACATTGAAGGGCCGACAGGTCTCTCTGTCTCTGTCCTGGCGAGCGCATGTGCCCTATAGCAAAAACCTCTCAAAAAGAAAAGAAAAGCACAGTTGAAATCAGGCCTTGATTTCCGAATTTCGCCCTCTGATTGTGTGTCTCCCTTTGCAGGCAGCAGGAGCTTGGGAACTGAAGGACCCTCCGCGAGCAGCAGAGGTCGCCAGGGGCCTGGCCAGGAGGAACGCAGGGCGTGGCGGCGGTCCGAGCAGGCCCAGCTGGAGGGGCAGCCGCAGGCTCCCCAAGCTCAGAGGCCCTCCTCTGCTCGTGCCGCGCCGGCCCGTGGTTGGCGTGCTCTGCGACCACAGCCAGGCCAGCGCAGGCTCCTGCAGCCGGCCTTGTCCAGGCCTGAGCCTCACTCTCCACAGCCTTCCTTGGGCCTTCGCAGACCGAAGGCAGGAGTGTGCTCAGATGTTACCGTGTTCCTGGACGGGAGGCATGCTCAGGTGTTACCGAGGCACGCTTAGGTGGTACCGTGTTCCTGGAGGGCAGGCGTGCTCAGGTGTCACTGTGTTCCTGGAGGGGAGGCGTGCTCAGGTGTTCCCGTGTTCCTGGAGGGGAGGCGTGCTCAGATGTTACCGTGTTCCTGGACGGGAGGCATGCTCAGGTGTTACTGAGGCACGCTTAGGTGTTACCGTGTTCCTGGAGGGGAGGCGTGCTCAGGTGTTACCGTGTTCCTGGAGGGGAGGTGTGCTCAGGTGTCACCGTGTTCCTGGAGGGGAGGCGTGCTCAGGTGTCACCGTGTTCCTGGAGGGGAGGCGTGCTCAGGTGTCACCGTGTTCCTGGAGGGGAGGCGTGCTCAGGTGTCACCGTGTTCCTGGAGGGGAGGCGTGCTCAGGTGTCACCGTGTTCCTGGAGGGGAGGCGTGCTCAGGTGTCACCGTGTTCCTGGAGGGGAGGCGTGCTCAGGTGTTACCGTGTTCCTGGAGGGGAGGCGTGCTCAGGTGTCACCGTGTTCCTGGAGGGGAGGCGTGCTCAGGTGTTACCGTGTTCCTGGAGGGGAGGCGTGCTCAGGTGTCACCGTGATCCTGGAGGGGAGATGTGCTCAGGTGTCACCGTGTTCCTGGAGGGGAGGCGTGCTCAGGTGTCACCGTGATCCTGGAGGGGAGGCGTGCTCAGGTGTTACCGTGTTCCTGGAGGGGAGATGTGCTCAGGTGTCACCGTGATCCTGGAGGGGAGGCGTGCTCAGGTGTTACCGTGTTCCTGGAGGGGAGGTGTGCTCAGGTGTCACCGTGTTTCTGGAGGGGAGGTGTGCTCAGGTGTTACCGTGTTCCTGGAGGGGAGGTGTGCTCAGGTGTCACCGTGTTTCTGGAGGGGAGGTGTGCTCAGGTGTCACCGTGTTCCTGGAGGGGAGGTGTGCTCAGGTGTCACCGTGTTTCTGGAGGGGAGGTGTGCTCAGGTGTCACCGTGTTCCTGGAGGGGAGGTGTGCTCAGGTGTTACCGTGTTCCTGGAGGGGAGGCGTGCTCAGGTGTCACCGTGTTCTCAGAGGGGAGGCGTGCTCAGGTGTCACCGTGTTCCTGGAGGGGAGGTGTGCTCAGGTGTCACTGTGTTCCTGGAGGGGAGGTGTGCTCAGGTGTCACTGTGTTCCTGGAGGGGAGGTGTGCTCAGGTGTCACTGTGTTCCTGGAGGGGAGCTGTGCTCAGGTGTTACTGTGTTTCTGGAGAGGGGGCACACTCGACAGTGACCGTGTTTCTGAAGGGAGGCGTACTCAGGTGTTACTGTGTTTCTGGAGGGGAGGTGGGCCGAGGTTGTGCACCCTAGCCAGCACTGGAGACCTGGCCTAGCCAGGGCGGTCCCAGAATGGGCCCCAGAAACGGAGTGGTGCCATGGTCAGGGTGTGGGTTGTGTGCAGGGCAGCTCCCGCGGCAGGTACGGCCACGCTGTTGTTTTAAGCAGAGGAGGTAGAACCTGCGTGGTTCTAGCAGCATGGTGGCCTGCAGACTTGCACTGCACCTCTCCTAACTCCCTACTGGAGCGCTGGGTGGGCCGCCAGTCCGGCCTGCTCTCTGCCCCAAGAGTGCCCTTCCTGCCCTCTCCCTCTCCCGGCACCAGGGCCCAGCCTGGGTGGAGTCCCCGAAACCTGCCTGCCCTGGCCCAGTGGCTTTCCAGCCTGGGCTGTGTCCCACGAGGGGAGGGAGACCAGGCCATAAGGAGCCCAGGTGGGTGCCCAGCCACACGCAGACTGGGCATGCTATGGCCACGGTGTGCGCCCGCGGTGTCCCTGGCTGCCAAGGTCATGCCCTCTGCTGTGGGTCCCGGGAGGTGCAGCCACTGCTTGGCCTGGAGGGCGTCCTGCCCCCTCTGCTCAGCCTCGGAGCACCTGGGATCGCAGTGGTTGTCACCTGCGAGTGCTTCAGAAATCCGCGTTTCCCTGGCGCCCTCGGGCAGAGGAGAGCCTTGTGGTTTTACCCACGGGCCAGTGAGAAGCGACTGACGAGTACAGGTCCTGTGGGGCCACAGCGCTCGGCTGCCTGCAGGCGCTGAGCCCGCCTGGGTCTGGCTGGATCCCTGGGCCCTAGATGTGGCATTGTGGGGCATAGCTAGTAAGCGGGACAGATGCCTGGGGCCACCCTTGGGGCAGGTCAGGACCTGCCCCTGCCGTGCCGCCTAGGCCTTCTCCAGAGCTGCATAGATCGACTTAAATGCCCACACTTGAGTGTCCTGTGCTTGGGGAGTTTTGTTTGTTTAACAGAATTTAGAGATAAAGACTATTTTCAAGAATACGAACAGAGCCGTTTGTAAAGAGCTGTTATTCCTGTATTTCCCTGCTTTCTTTCTGAGGCTTTGTACAGAGCAGGTGTTCTGTCCCCTTTCCAGTGTCTGCACTGTTGAAGGTGTGGCAGGTGTTTGCTGCAGAGGAGTGGGACGTGCTGGCACTGTCAGAGCTCGGGGTTTCCAGTGGTGCGACTCAGCCTCCCTCTGCCCCCCGTCCTCCTTTATAAATTGCACCCTGACCTTGCTCTTCGCACTCTCGGCGTCACACCCTGCACAGTGGACGCGCCTGACCCTGACGGCTGACAAGTCATAGACGGCCGCAGGGTCTCCTGCCAGCCAGCTGCATGAACACGGGGACTTGCCTGGCAGGCCGGTGCCCAACTCCTCTCCAGGGCACTTGCTGTGTGCCTGCTGCATGTCAGGCATGGTCCCGCCCTGGGAAACGGAAGGACAATGCGCCTGGTTCCGAGCGGAGTTTGGAGAGGGGCCAAGGGTGCAGTGTCTGTGAGCCTGTGTTTGGGAGAAGTTCGCTTGGAGAGGCGCCATTAAACTCAGCCTGGAATGTGGCCCTGCTGCACGGATGACCTTGGGAGAGCCCAGACAGTGGCACAGCGGTCACACAACTGGATAGTCATGGGAAAGTTCTGGGTTTGTGCCCCGGAGCCTCCCTGTACACACACACACACACGATCTGTGACCCAGGCTGGCTGACACGTTGGGCCCTACCAAGGTGCCCGTCTGCCCTTCCATTCCCCTCTGTCTGTCCTGGAAGAGAGAAATGAACTCTGAAAGTGAGGGGGAAAAGCCTTCTCTTGTAAAATATTGGGTTGTTGGAAAAGTTATGATGCCTTTTTGCATAGAAAAACAGAAAAAATATGTCATGGCTTTCCCAATGACCCACTAGGTCGCTAAGTGTCACTTGAAGGCTGCTGTTGCTCTTGTCCAAGGGCTCTGGGTATGCCTCACATTTCTCAGAAAAGACCTCCACATGGGACCAGCAGTTAGCGTAATGCCTATGTCGCTGGACTCCCATGTAGTCAACCATGGTTCGAGTCCTGGACCCAGTGGCTTAAACTTATGCTGGGTGCATGTGTGTGTGTGTGTGCCCAAGATCCTGAGAGGAGAATGGAGGAGAAGGGGTTGCGCCGTGGCCATCCCCCCTGAGGGGTGATTTCTCGCTTTCTGTCTCTGTCTCTCTGGCAAGCACATGCGCCCTATAGCAAACATCTCTCTAAAAAAAAAGAAAGAAGGAAGGAAGGAAGGAAGGAAGGAAGGAAGGAAGGAAAGAAAGAAAGAAAGAAAGAAAGAAAGAAAGAAAGAAAGAAAAGACCTCCACATGGAGCAGGCGTGCGGCCTAGCATGGGCCAGCTGTCATGGGCCTCCTTCCCCTATGTGGTGAGACAGCCAGGCCCACGGGCCTCTGAGGGCCTCTTGTGGCAGTCACGTCTGTGGTCACTTCATGCTGTGTTCGGTGCACTATCCTGCATGTGAATCCTGGCGTGTTCTTTCATTCCTGGAGCTCTAAGACAATCCTCCTGAAAAGCTCATAGGTGGCGCAGGGTAGGTCTGTAAGCACGCAGAGCATGCACCTGTGGCCTCGCGGTAGCCCTTAGCCAAGGGCCTGCGTGTCACGTCTATGACCTGGGCCGTCAGTGCGACACTGCTGAAGAGCAGCCTGCTGTGCGCACCCGCCGGGATGTGCTGCTCACGGTGCCTCCTGGGTCCAGGTGCTCTTGTTTGTGGGGTGCTCCACTCGGGCCCTGGATGCAGCAGTGGTGGGAAGGCTCAGGGCCCCGAGCTGCTGTCCTCGGGCAGCAGAGGTCCCTGCAAGTGCAGACGCAGGAAAGAAGTAGCCGCCGTGACTCAGAGGTGCGCTGCCTGGAGCGTCTCCCTAGCTCTGTGCGGTTAAGGCGGGACAGGGAGCATTTCTCACCCCGCTGCTGCCTCGGAAAGGTTTTGGTAACATCTGACTGCTGTCTGGCAGGAAGCCCAAGCATGTGTTTGTGCACACGAGAGCATGCACATATACTCACACACACACACATGCTGGGACACACACACACGTGACATGTGTTTATGCACACGTAAATGTATGCGTGCACACACATGTGGACACACATATATTTGTGCATGCATTTGCATATGCACGTGCAGGAACACGAAAATACGTGTGTGCACACACGTGTGCTTCCATGTATGTTCACACACGTGAGCAAACACACCAGTGTTTCTGTGCGTGTGCACATCTGTGACTGTACCTGTGCATGTGTGGGGGCTGTGTCGATGTACGTGCTGTGGCGGGGCTGCCTCTGTGCCATATTCCGGGAACAGGAGCACTCCTTGCGGAGTGAGGTTCCCCAGGAAGCCCCGGTGACATGCCAGTGAGCTGCCAGCTGTCCTGCAGAAGCACGGTGGAGGGAAGGCTTGGCACTGCCCATCCATGACCGCTGGGAGCGTCTGGGTCCCGGGGGTCAGGCAGCAGGTGCAGGCGTACAGCGTGGGCTTCTCTAAGCACGCGAGGGCCCCACGCTCCCATAGGCACCCGGTGCGGGAGCCCCGATGTGAGGCCTGCAGACGAGGCAGTGGCAGCATGGGACTGCTGGTGGCTGGGCCGTGCAGTGAGCCCGTTGTGCCGGAGTGAGCACGTGGCATGCCTGCCTCCCATGAGGAGGACGCTGTGAATGGCGGTGGCCTGCGGTGACATAGGACAGAGTGCTGCAGGCCCTGGCATGGCGCTGAGGTGGCGGGCACGGTCCTCTCCCTGCTCCCAGTAGCTAACAGATGGCTCTGCGTGGAGTGGGGGGAGTGTCCGTGTCCTGCGCGAGCAGGAGAAAGGATCTTGCTTAAAGGGTTAAACAAAGCCCGCGTCCATGCTGCTCCCCTGTTGCCACGCCCGGGCCCGCTCAGCCCTGGAGAGAGGACGCCGAACAGTTGCCCTGAGAAACCAAAGCGTGGAGTGGGCCCATCTTGTGAGAGCCGTGGACCGAAACAGAGGAGAGAATACTGGCTGCCCCAAACAAATTTCATGGCCAGTTACAGGGTCTCAAAACACCTGGAAATCCTGGCATGGGGAAATCGGCTGAGGAGAACTTATGTCGGAAGTTTCAGTGAATGGAAGAGCTGTCATAAAATAAAGGCAAAGGCGAATGTTCTTTTGGGCTCCTCTGAAAGCTCCCTCCATGGCCTCGGAGACTAGACGTGAACCGCGGCCGTCTGCCGTGCGTACGTGCCCAGTCACACGCCAGGGCCCTCTGGAGTCCGTGGGGAATGGAATTAAAGTACGAATTCATTTTGGTGCAAGAGCTGTGAAGTCCGAGTGCGTCTCTGCACAGTGCAGTCTCCATGAGCTCGTCGAAGAGCCCGGCTACGGCAGGGACACAGTCTTTCCCTGTTCTCCGTGGCTGCGTGGAGGGGCCTGGTGGGTGGAGCTGTGGCCTCTCCGAGTACGGGATGCTCTGCGCGGCTTCGCACGTCGCTAAAGCAGGTCCTGGTCACCTGCCGTTGACCTGAGCGGTCGGCCCGCGGAGTCGCAGCACACACCCACCAGTGAGGACGGAGCCGCCGCTCCCAGGGCAATGCCGGGTTAGGTTCCCGCGAGCTTCTGGAGGGAGCTTCCTCCTCCCAGCCCCACAGCCACGCTCGGGGCAGGTCTGCCTGCAGCGCTTTGTCCAGCACACGGCTGGTCTTAATCCCTGAGCTCAGGGCGCTAGAGCTCACGCCGGGCCACACACGTCTAACACGTTTTCTCCGTGAGCACGTCACGGCCCTCCTGAGCGCAGGATGCCAGGCTGCCCGGGAGCACTGCCCCTGGGGACGTCTGAGCAGAGAATTCACCAAGAAGTGCAGAATGTGGAACTAGACAGACTGAAAAGGACCCTTGTTTATGGCCGGGGAGCTGAGCGGGGGCAGCGAGGCCCTTTCCAACCTCGGCTGGGAGCGATGCTCCAGGAGGCCCGTGTGCTCCACTCTGACTGTGTCCACACGACAGAGGCCGCGAGCTCTGACTTGTGAGCTGCGAGTAAACTTTAGCGAGTGGGTGAATTTGCAGATGCAGGACCACAGTGAGGGCGGCGTGTCTGGGTGCCCTAAGGACGCTCCTTGGAAGCGGCAGGGTAACTCTTCCCTGCTTCACGGGGGAGCAAACGTGTAGACCTTGACGAGGCTCAGTGAGGGCGGAGTGCCTTGTGGTCCCTGAGACACCTGCTCTGTGCATGTCCTGTCAGGCTGGCGACCTCAAGGCGGAGGCCAGCGTGCACCGGGTTCTCTTCTCTCTGCACAGTCTTGAAGAGCTGGCTGGTCGTGCGGCCACAGTCAGCACAAGACACACCTGGCCCACGTGGGCCTCCTGGGCACTCCCCGGCACCCGTCTCTGGGAGCTGGCTTCGCTCAGAGATGCAGCGTCCCTGGGCTCTTTCCTCATCCCTAACGTTGATCTGGACATTGGCTAATGTTTCACCAATGGGGGAGAGAAGAAGTGCAGCCACGCATCTGTGTGTGCCATGGCCGTACCGCCGTGTGCCCATGTGAGCCTGTGCTGTGGCCGTGCTGCCGTGTGCAAGTGTGGGCCAGCACTGTGGCCGTGCCACCATGTGCATGGAAGCTCGTGCTGCGGCCTGTGTGTGCACGTGTGGGCCAATGCTGTGGCCGTGCCGCCGTGTGCATGTGTGGGCCAATGCCGTGGCCATGCCGCCGTGTGCATGTGTGGGCCAGCACTGTGGCCGTGCCACCATGTGCATGGAAGCTCATGCTGCGGCCTGTGTGTACACGTGTGGGCCAATGC